>OX578154.1:681200-1281200 GCA_951213105.1 Amaurobius ferox
ACACTTGTGAATGATTCGCCGTTTTCAATAATGCACGTTTCTGTAAAGGTGTAGATTTTGCCAACACATGCAGAAAATGATAGTTCTTTTTCAAATTTTTCATTGTGGTTGATATATCCAATAGATCCCCTCAGAACTGGGAAAAAGATTTTCACGTAAACGATATTCCTCTGTTGTCTGAGGATGCAAATCGATAACTAAATATTTGTACAACTCTCTTGTGGCTTTTATATAGGCATCCAGAAAATATTTGGTCTTTTGCGGATATAGTTGCCGACCCAAACAATTAATCTGACCGGTGTCTCTAGCATTTTTAAATAATATTATGTAATGAGCATTTAAGCTAATATCTCTCATAACTTTTATTCGCGGAAATAAATTTTGTAATATTAAAATAATGCTCATATTACAATGATGTGATGCGGCTGTGAACATGATAGCAATTCTTTCATTCAAATCATGCATCAGATCATCAATGATTATCAAATCTCCATTTTCAAATGTTTCTGGTACACCTCGAATGAATTCAATGTTTGGTTCATCCAAAAACCATGGAGCTGTATATAAATAACACCATTTGATTCTCTGAATTTCAGACTCATAAATTTTGTTTTTAATCATTTTTAGAACGAGAGAGGTTTTTCCCGATTGAGAAGGTCCTACGATCAAACACGAACTCGGATGTTTTAGTTTAAACATTGTTCAAATATTAATAATAATAAAATGAGAGGAGCACCCTCACATCTCGAGATCTAGTATCTTTTTAAAATATATATTCGGTAGTAGTAGTATTTAAACAGTTTTAAAAAGAGAGAAAAACCGTTCTAAGGATATCGCCAGTCTGCCTCCCGCTTTTCAAAAATAGATTAGAAAAACATTTCTCCACATTGAGGATGTGACGTATCTTTATCGGAGGTATAAGAGGGTGAAGATATCGGTTGTTTGATAATAACATCGTCAGAAGATCTTCAGTCTGAGTAAGTATAAAATTTATTAATATACTAGGTTTAAGGACTTCATCTCCTATTAGGTTAGGGGTTATAAATTCTTAGTGGTGTTTGATCCCTTCTGGAATAAATTCTTATACTTTATACCCGTTAACCCTCATACAGTCATATAACACTCATCTGAAGTTAACGGGTATAAAGTATAAGAATTTATTCCAGAAGTGATCAAACACCACTACTAACAGTAATGCGAAAAGACGATAAAAGGTGATATTCAACAGTAAGAACATTTAAATACATGGTAAAGTTTATTCAAGAGAATGTGGATGCTAAAATAAGATACTAAGGAGAGAATTTAAGTATAATCTACCCTTCCAAACTTTTTAACTATATTATGTACTAAATAAGCTGGATATTTATGTAATTTTCTAGTAATTTTAAGTGTATTAACATGCATAGCATGAAATTTTTTATCAGATAATCTATAAATTCTAAAAAGCTGATTAAGTAAAATATATATATGTATTAAAAATTCACTGAAAATCATTTAATAATCGTACGGATTTCAGTCATTGTTTATTTAAAAGATAATTTTTCGATCTTTCCGATGATGTCAAGTTGAAAACTCTGTGATAATATTTTAGGTCGCTAAGGAATCAATGTGTACAAATATGGTGCTAAAATATAAAGTTACTAAAAAAAAAAATCTGATGTGGGCAACACATGACTTCCCTTATATATAGTGCAATGAATTTACTACTTTTACAGTTGAAAAAAAATGTTAATATTCTTTCCAAGATATTGAATTTTCTTGAATTAGTCGTCATTTTCATTGATTTAGCGTCATTTTTATCCATTTGGCGAAATTTTTGTTAATTTGGCAACATTTAAAAATGTCGCAATGTTGGCGACATTCCGCTAAATTTGTCGCCAAAATCTCGCCAAGCGTTATAGATGGAGATATAAGTTATTCTTACAGCGGACTATTGGCGTTCAAATACAAAAGTATTACTCAAAGTATCTTTTCTTGTGAATGGAACGAGTTAGATCCACGAGAATGATGTCACCCAATTTATCGCATGATATTACATATGAAAAGTGAACATGTTTCTTAGCAGTTAATATATTTTTTTAATTTATGGGACTTCTTGATACATTTATTTGAAAAATGTTTAATATCTCGAGAACGGTTCATGCTAGCGTTCTAAAATTTATGTCAATCGTTTTCCAAGGAAAGATTATATAAGAAATGTCTATTTGCGTAACTTTATTAAAGATTTTGATTTTTTAATGATTTTTTCAAAATTTCACTCGAACATTTAGGAAGGTTCTGAACTAGTGTTTTAAAACAATAGGCTTCCAGTATTCATGGATTGTGATTTTTGTACCGAATTTCATTCGAATTGCTCCATTCGTTCGTGAGATATCGTCTCCACAGACTCACTGACACACACACACACTTTCACACACACACATACACACACAGACATCACCTCAAAAATGTTTGATTCGTGACCAGGGATGCTTGAAACGTGCTCTCCCGCCGAAAACTGGAATTCGAATTTTCGACCCCGTCACAATACTTTCCTTATACATTATGTATATAAGGAAAGTAAAAACTAATTAAAAATTAAAAATAATAATAATAATGCCGGAATGCACCTATTCGGGTTCTGAAGTAGTTGAGTGTCAAATTTCATAGACGTATTAGGCCTAGATTTCCCGCTACATATACAGACGTTCGAAATACAGACGTTCGAAAAAATTGTGGCAATTTGAGACAAGATTTCATCCCATTGAAATGTCGGATGTTGCTGAAAACTTGCTAGAAGGAATTGCTCCGAGTAATAATACATTTATTCCTTTCCCTATATTGTACAATGTATAGGGATAATATTGTGACGGGATCGAAAATTTGAATTCGAGTTTTCGACGGAAGAGCAAGATTTAAATATTCCCGAGCTCAAATCGAACGTTTTTGAGGTGATATGTGTGTGTGTGTGTGTGTGTATGTGTGTGAGTGTGGTGTGGTGTGTGTAGTGTGTGTGTGTGGTATGAGTGTGTGTGTGTGGTGTGAATGTGTGTGTGTGTGTGGTGTGAGTGTGCGTATGTGTGTGGTGTGAATGTGTGAGTGTGCGTGTGTGTGGTGTGAGTGTGTGTGTGTGTGTGGTGTGAGTGTGTGTGTGTGTATGTGTGTGTGGTGTGAGTGTATGAGTGTGAGTGTGGTGTGGTGTGGTGTGTGTAGTGTGTGTGTGTGGTATGAGTGTGTGTGTGTGGTGTGAATGTGTGTGTGTGTGTGGTGTGAGTGTGCGTATGTGTGTGGTGTGAATGTGTGAGTGTGTGTGTGTGTGGTGTGAGTGTGTGTGTGTGTGTGTGGTGTGAGTGTGTGTGTGTATATGTGTGTGGTGTGAGTGTATGAGTGTGAGTGTGGTGTGGTGTGGTGTGTGTAGTGTGTGTGTGTGGTATGAGTGTGTGTGTGTGGTATGAGTGTGTGTGTGTGGTGTGAATGTGTGTGTGTGTGGTATGAATGTGTGTGTGTATGTGTGTGTGGTGTGGTGTGGTGTGTGTAGTGTGTGTGTGTGGTATGAGTGTGTGTGTGTGGTGTGAATGTGTGTGTGTGTGTGGTGTGTGTGTGGTGTGAGTGTGCGTATGTGTGTGGTGTGAATGTGTGAGTGTGTGTGTGTGTGTGGTGTGAGTGTGTGTGTGTGGTGTGAGTGTGTGTGTGTGTATGTGTGTGTGGTGTGAGTGTATGAGTGTGAGTGTGGTGTGGTGTGGTGTGTGTAGTGTGTGTGTGTGGTATGAGTGTGTGTGTGTGGTGTGAATGTGTGTGTATGTGTGGTGTGTGTGTGGTGTGAGTGTGCGTATGTGTGTGGTGTGAATGTGTGAGTGTGTGTGTGTGTGTGGTGTGAGTGTGTGTGTGAGTATGTGTGTGTGGTGTGAGTGTATGAGTGTGAGTGTGGTGTGGTGTGTGTAGTGTGTGTGTGTGGTATGAGTGTGTGTGTGTGGTGTGAATGTGTGTGTGTGTGGTGTGAGTGTGCGTATGTGTGTGGTGTGAATGTGTGAGTGTGTGTGTGTGTGGTGTGAGAGTGTGTGTGTGTGTGGTGTGAGTGTGTGTGTGTGTGTATGTGTGTGTGGTGTGAGTGTATGAGTGTGAGTGTGGTGTGGTGTGGTGTGTGTAGTGTGTGTGTGTGGTATGAGTGTGTGTGTGTGGTATGAGTGTGTGTGTGTGGTATGAGTGTGTGTGTGTGGTGTGAATGTGTGTGTGTGGTATGAATGTTTGTGTGTATGTGTGTGTGGTGTGGTGTGGTGTGTGTGGTATGAGTGTGTGTGTGTGGTGTGTATGTGTGTGTGGTGTGAATGTGTGTGTGTATGTGTGTGTGGTGTGGTGTGGTGTGTGTAGTGTGTGTGTGTGTGGTGTGAGTGTGTGTGTGTATGTGTGTGTGGTGTGAATGTGTGTGTGTGTATGTGTGTGTGGTGTGGTGTGGTGTGTGTAGTGTGTGTGTGTGTTATGAGTGTGTGTGTGTGATGTGAATGTGTGTGTGTGTGTGTGGTGTGAGTGTGCGTATGTGTGTGGTGTGAATGTGTGAGTGTGTGTGTGTGTGGTGTGAGTGTGTGTGTGTGTATGTGTGTGTGGTGTGAGTGTATGAGTGTGAGTGTGGTGTGGTGTGGTGTGTGTAGTATGTGTGTGTGGTATGAGTGTGTGTGTGTGGTGTGAATGTGTGTGTGTGTGTGGTGTGTGTGTGGCGTGAGTGTGCGTATGTGTGTGGTGTGAATGTGTGAGTGTGTGTGTGTGTATGTGTGTGTGGTGTGAGTGTATGAGTGTGAGTGTGGTGTGTGTAGTGTGTGTGTGTGGTATGAGTGTGTGTGTGTGGTGTGAATGTGTGTGTGTGTGTGGTGTGTGTGTGGTGTGAGTGTGCGTATGTATGTGGTGTGAATGTGTGAGTGCGTGTGTGTGTGTGGTGTGAGTGTGTGTGTGTGTGTGGTGTGAGTGTGTGTGTGTGTACGTGTGTGTGGTGTGAGTGTATGAGTGTGAGTGTGGTGTGGTGTGTGTAGTGTGTGTGTGTGGTATGAGTGTGTGTGTGTGGTGTGAATGTGTGTGTGTGTGTGGTGTGAGTGTGCGTATGTGTGTGGTGTGAATGTGTGAGTGTGTGTGTGTGTGTGGTGTGTGAATGTGTGTGTGTGTGTGTGTGTGTGGTGTGGTGTGGTGTGTGTAGTGTGTGTGTGTGGTATGTGTGTGTGGTGTGAATGTGTGTGTGTGTGTGTGTGGTATGAGTGTGCGTGTGTGGTGTGAATGTGTGTATGTGTGTGGTGTGAGTGTGCGTGTGTGTGTGGTGTGAATGTGTGAGTGTGTGTGTGTGTGGTGTGAGTGTGTGTGTGTGTGTGGTGTGAGTGTGTGTGTGTGTATGTGTGTGTGGTGTGAGTGTATGAGTGTGAGTGTGTGTGTGTGTGTGTGTGTGTGTGGTGTGAGTGTGTGTGTTTGTGCCCGTTCGTGAAATCGATATCTCATAAACGAATGAATAGTTTTAAAGATAACTTATTATTACAATCGATGGAAACTGAAACCCTATTGATTTTTAAAGCAATCGTATATTCGATAAACGCTCCCCCAAATGTTGAACAAATCATTAAAATATCAAGGCTTTCAGCTATGAAAAATATATATTTATTTCATGCGGAATTTTTCATTAGAAAACGAATTATACAAACTACTATTATACATACTATGTATAGAGAAAGTGTTGTTTTCGCGAAAATTTTCGAACTCGAGATTTGGATGCCGATATGAGTTTCAGAATAACACGATAGCTGCTACAAATATTAATGGAATTTCACGAAACTGTATAGATTGTTGCAAATGTAATTGTTGTTAACTATAAATCTAGAACATGTTAGAATTTTTTTTAATTCGAGGGAAAACTTTTTTTAATTCGATGAGTATAGGACAAAATTTAGCATAATCATGCCTAAAAGAGCATGATTATGTAAAATGTTTAAGCGAATTTAAGATTCAAAAATTGCTTCGAAAATTTTAGGAAATATTAAAATTATCCCATAAAATATATATGAAAAAAATTTCAATAAAATATGTTCGATACTTTTTGAAATAAAAATTAAAATAATAGTGACACCCACATAATATGAAGAGATCACAGGACCCACTTCAAAATGAAATATGGCATCCACTTTTTTCCCAGAGTTAAAATCGTAATTTTTAAAGTTCTTTAAAATTCATATTTTGTGTCGCATTTGTCCTAAAACCACTTTATTTTTGCCTATTTTCTGCTCATCTATATTCTGTGAGTTTAAATGATCATCCAACTTTGATTATTTCTACAACGAAGTCTAATTTTAATGGGTACATAATGTAAAGTGATTGTAAAGATGAGTTTTTTGCTGAGAATTGCTGAATTTTTTTTCAAGCAAAATTATTTTAACTCTGGAGTCTGGAATAAAAGGGGATGAATGAAATATTCACTGTTTTTACATAGAGAACCAGACGATTTATATTTCAATGACGTCATTTGAATAAAGTTCATTTTTTTTTTCGAAATTTTAAGTTTTCAAGTAAAATAAATTATTGTAGTTCTATGATAATTAAAACAAATATCACCGCTGAATGTATCACATTTTGCATTTTAGTTGGAAAGTGTTTCATATCCAAATCTATATGCATGATTGATTTTTCTCTTGATTGATATTGTTGTTCATTTCATATATGTCGAAATGTGAAAAGAGGCCCCTAAAGAATGCCTGTCGCGGGCCCTGGTTAGGAATACAGACCACTCAGAATGATAGAGTCGGGCCTTATCATTCATTTCAAACGGTGCTTGATACTCCGATTTTTTATTAAGTGCATAATAATAGCTTCTTACCCATACCTACTGAAGTCCGGCAGTAAGCCAACAGCTTGTGTAAATCGGATAAAAAAAGATTGGATCGGACCGTTTACTACTGATCCATGATCAGTGCTGTTGTAGAGCTAAGCCCGTATAACAAGGTAACCAACCCTCTTGGGTTGTTAACATATTTGCTCAGCGCGGATCTTCGGAAAGAATCCGTTACATCGCCAGCTGGATAATCCGGATTGCTGTATGTGTAAAGACACCCAAATCTGATATGTTTCGCGGGATGGATAACAAATCAGTCTGATGTGGGTAACGCGTGACTTTCCATACAGACACAGATTATTGATTTTCTTTCTTGAGGCATTTGTATCCAGAGATTGACTTGTGACTTGGCCTCCGCGAGGCACAAAGTTTTCAAGAAAGTACCTCGGATTAACTTCTGAGTAAAATATCCCCCAAGTGTTGATGGGGCACGTTTACTTTACAATAGATACTTCAAGTTATTGGGGGTGCATAGGATATTGATATTAATATCTTATATTATTGATATTAATATTGTTGATATTAATGTCAATGATATTAATGTTATTGGTATTAATATATTTTTTTCCAATGGCCAGGCACTAGACTCTGCTTCGACTTACGTCGTTTGCCCTATGTACGGCTGAAATCGTTTTGCCGTCCTAGGACGTTGCCCCAGAGGGGGGGGGGGCGGAACACACTGCGCCCACAACACACAACATCCAGGTCTTACGTGGGACTCGAACCCACAACGTGGCGGCCGATCGAGCGCTGAAAACGCTCGCCTTGGCCGTTCGGCCACCACGTCGACTTAAATGAGTCAACAGCACACGGTGTTCCTAGGTGGTCACCCACCCAAGTGCTATCCGCGCCCGATACTGCTTAACTTCGGTGATCTAACGGGAACCGGTGTTTTCAGCACGGTAGAGCCGATGGCTCATATTATTGGTATTAATATTACTGATACTAATATGCCTGCCAATTCCAGGTGGAAATAAGTATATTAGGTAAGGTCATTTAATAATAATATATTTTCCATAAAATAGTCTAGGAAGGTTAAAAACAAAATAATATGAATTGGAGTGTGTTTGACTCAATTTAACATGACAAAATTCATTTATAAGCAACTTGTGATTTTTTTTTTTTTGTTTCTTAAGAAAGATTTTGAAAAATCGGTATTGTGGATCTAAATGATTACAATTTTGCGTGTTACTCTTCTTCGCTTTAAGGGATTTGAAGAAAAAAAATGTAGATTAATACCATACTTGAATATGTACCCTCGAGGGAGGTGTGTGTGTGTGTGGGGGGGGGTGTAATTTACTCGGATGATTGGTTAAATGATTGAACGCATGGATTTTCATGAAACTTTATACCCGGCTTTATTATCGAAAAATCTAAAATTAGATACAATTTTTTTTTTTTTTAATTCGAGCGTAAACTTTGAAACTTATTTGAAATTTTGTATTTCCTTAGCATATGGCAGCCGATGACGTCATTTGGATAAATTTCATTTTTTTCGAGAAAGTTTCAAATTTTCAAATAAATTAAATTATTGTAGTTCTGTGATAAGTAAAAAAATATCAACGCTGAATGTATTGCATTTTACATTTCAGTTGGAAAGTGTTTCATAATCAATGCTTTATGCATGATTGATTTTTCTCTTTATTGATATTGTTATTCATTTCATATATGTGGAAAGGTGGAAAGGGGGCCCCGAAGTAATGTCTGTCCCGGGCCCTAATTAGGTTGAGTAGGACCCTGTCATTCATTTCAAACGAAGCTTGATATTTAGAACTTTTATTAAGTGTATAATAATAGCTTCTTACCCATACAGATATAAGTCTGGCAGTAAACCAACACAAGCTGTTGTAAATTGGATAAAAAGATTGGATCGGACTGTTTACTACTGATCCACGATCAGTGCTGCTGTCGCTCTAAGCCCATATAACAAGGTAACCAGCCCTCTTGGATTGTTAGCAGATTTGCTTAGCTCGGATCTTCGGAAAGAATCCGTTACATCGCTAGCCGGATAATCCGGATTGCTGTATGTATAAAGACACCCAAAGCTGATGTGTTTGGCGGGATGGATAACAAATCAGTCTGATGTGGGTAACGCGTGACTTTCCATACAGACTCAGACTATTGCTTTTCTTTCTTGGGCATTTATATCCAGAGATTGACTTGTGACTTGGCCGCCGCGACGCATAAAGTCTCCAAGAAAGTACTTCGGATTAACTTCTGAGTAAAATAGCCCCTAAGTGTTGATGGGGCACGTTTACTTTACAATAGATACATCAAGTTCTTGGGGGTGCATGGGATTAATATCTTACATTATAGATATTAATATTATTGATATTAATATTATTGATATTAATATTGTTGATATTAATGTTATTGATGTAAATATTATTGATACTAATATGCCTATCAATCCCAGGTGGAAATAAGTATATTAGGTTAACACTAACATATTTAAATCCATTTAATAATAATATATTTTCTATAAAATAGTCTAGGAAGGTTAAAAAACAATAACATTGACTGGAGTGCCTGTGACTCAACTTGCCATAACAAAATCCATTTTTAAGCAACTTGTGGGGTTTTTTTTTTTTTTTTTTTTTTTTTAAAGAAAATTTTTGAAAAATCGGTATTGTGGTTCTGAATGATTACAATTATAGCGTGTTACTCTTTACTTTAAGGAACTTGAAAAAACAATCGATTAATACCATACTTGAAAATGTACTCCCGGAGGAGGGGGGGGGATAATTTTCCCGGATGATTGGTTGAACGATTGGACGAATGAATTTTCAAGAAACTTTATACCCGGCTTTATTATAGAAAAATCTAGAATTAGATAGATTTTTTTTTTTTAATTCCAGCGTAAACTTCGAAACTTATTCGAAATTTTGTATTTTCTTAGCATACAGCAACAAAGGATAAAATTTGACATAATAGTATTTAAAAGGGGTTATTTATAGTTCAATGATTAAGAAACCTAATGCATAGTTTCAATTATCGAAGTAAAAAATAGGCTGCGATACATTTTTTTTGTTTGTGACGCCATTACACACTCCTCGAGGGGGGTGGGGAGTTACCCTCCCGAGAGGTACATTACCAAACTTTGTATCAATGGAAAGATTGTTTCAAGCCCTTTAAAATAATGGGTAACAAATAACAAACTTGGACGTAATCATACATAAAAGAGTTCATTTATGGCTCAATGATCATGACACTTAATAGTTTCAATCATTGTCGTGAAAAATAGTCGCGGTGCCATTTTTTTTGTTCGTGGCGTTATTAGCACCCCTTTGGGAGTAAGTTATCCCTACTCGGGGGGGGGGGGGGGAGGTTACATCTAAAAAATTTTTTTTCAATCCCTTTAAAGTGAAGTGTAACAAGCTTAGTTGTAATAATTTGCATCCACGATACCGGTGTATCAAATATTTTCTTGTAAAAATAAAAAAAAAACGAATTCTGGTATGAAAAAGTCGACTTGAGCCACACTTCAGCTAATATCTCTTTCTTTTTTTACAGAAAATTGAATTTTCATAAAGTTCTTTCGAGTTGCAGCACCCAACCCAGAACTGCCCGACGAACAAAGCATAAACCACCTTCTAAGGTAAGCAATAAAATTAAAGACACACATCATAGATAAAAAGGTCACTTAATCAAATAAAACCATCCTATAAGACGTACAAATGTTAAAAGGCCAGAGTTCTTTCGGGTATCACTATACCCTTAATCAGTGGCTATATGAAAATTACCGCGGAAACAAGCTCATATGTGGACCAGATCGCCAGACAAATTTGCATAAATCAGTTACGGAATAATGATAATATAAGCAGGCTATTGAAGATTAATCAACTACAAAATTACAATAGTATGTGTTATAAACGGGAGCTTTAAAATTTAAACAAGTATTAAATACAAATACAAAGAAAAGACATTGAAAAATGTCCAAATTATAGCCAAGCATAAATTACGATAAACTGAAACGTCACAGATAGCTATGTAGAAGTTTGACACGCATAGAGTCGCCTATCTGGCTCCCTTCGACCCCTCACTTTTTTCAGACATAAATATTTACACTGATGGCTCTGCCATTGACGACAAAGTGGGTTACGCCATTTGCATATACAGGGGGGATAAACTTCAAAACATATATACTTTCAAACTCAACCTTGGGAACACAGTTTTTCAAGCTGAAATAGCAGCAATACACTTTGCTATCAACTGGGCTTCTACAAATAATTTAAAAATAAATATTTTTTCAGATAGTCAATCCTACATTTCGGCCCTTAACTCCATTAGAAACAAATCTGACTATCTTTCCAAAATTAAACTAGATGCAAATTTAAACAAACATTTAATAAACCTCTGTTGGGTTAAAGCCCATTCTGACATCTCGGGCAACGAGGCCGCCGATGAAAATGCAAAACTTGCTACCTCTTCAGGTACCCCATTTCCTTTACCTTTTCCCTACTCTCTGTTAAAAAAGCATTGTAAACTAGATATCTTAAACGCCTGGCAATCTTATCAAAACAACTACATTTCCCCTCGCACCCATGACCCAGCCAGAATTTTAAACTTTCTTCCCCACGTAAACTTTAATTTCCTTTTAATGAACAAATATCTTATTTATTTTATCACGGGCCACGGCCCATTTTTGGATTACCTTTACTTTTTTAAATTTAAATCAACCTCTTGCTGTTCCTGCGGTTCCTTTGGAGATGCAGACCACTATGTCTTTGCTTGCCCCCACTCTAAACCTTTTCATCTTTCTAAACCTTCCCCCGCTAATTCCGCGGCCTGGTTCTCGAGTGTCTGCTCGAATAAAACTTCAATTAACAAAATTAAAAACTGTGTTCTCATAGCGAGAGAAATATTCAACAAAATCACTTGAATAGCCTGAGAGCCATTGCTGCTTTTAACTTTTCTCTGGTTGTTGATCCCCTTGGTTTTTGCTTGCTCCTCCCCGGTGGTGCCGCATTCCCTTTTATTTTGGTTTGCTGTGTTGTTTTGGTGTTGTGTTTTGTTTTTGATTACTGCTTTGTTTGTTTGCTGTTTTGTTTAGTTGTGTTTATTCTGGTGTTGTCGCCGGATCTCTTCCCGGCCGTCCAATTAGATACTCAAGTCCTCTGGATGAGTCGGACGGTCTGGGTCTTCACACTCACGCATAGAGTCGTCCCGGCCGTCCAATTTGTTGCTCATGTCCTCAGGATGAGTCGGACGGTCTGGGTCTTCAACGCATAGAGTCGTGTAGCCAACGGCCCTACCGTGCTGAAAACACCGGTTCTCGTTTGATCACCGAAGTCAAGCAGCATCGAGCGCGGTTAGTACTTGAGTGGGTAACCACCTGGGAACACCGCGTGCTGTTGGCACATTTCGGGTGAGGTAGCCTGGTGGTTTGCGCGCTGGATTTGCACGCTGCCACAACTGCCGCCTTGTTCATGCGGAGTACGATCACGTTAAACATGTGGGTCCGTAAGTCCTTCCGAGAAGTTGGTGGTAGGGGAAGGAGGGTACGGTCCCTGTGGATGCCTCCCCCTCTGGGTTCCGGTCTAAATTGGGTGGCACTTCCCGGCCGTCCAAACTGTTAACTTAGACCTTTCTGGTAGGTCGGACGGTCTGGGTCTCAACAACAACAACGCATAGAGTCGTCCCGGCCACCCAAGCTGCTGCTGTGTTGGGGGGGAAAAACTGCATTTTATGATATACTAAAAACATTCTATCATATATTCCAAAGTTCTTAAACTTGTAAAAACCTAAAAATCATTCTTCTGAAAACACTCAAAAATAGGTTCTAAAGTTCCTCAAATTTTGTAAGGTTCATCTAACCTGAAAACATTCTAGAAATATAACTGAATTCTTAAATAAACTGAAAGTAAACTGAAAGAGGACCTATTGACCAGTTTCCCTACGTGTACAAATATGTACTCTACATGTAATTAAATGGAACTTTCCTAAAAATATAAAAAGCATGCATTAAAATAAAAGAGAGAACACAGATTTTAGGTTTTCAAAATCTAACGTTTATTAAAATTTTAAACTTCATTTTTAAAATAATTTTCAAAACATTTTACATCTCATTAACTAACAAATCTAATAAACAACTTAAATAAATAAATAGAATGGAATGGCCGGTCGTATAGTGGTAGAAAAACGTTAGAATATTAAACTTTAAAGTTAACAATATTAAACTTATTCAATTATTTGTCGAAACTAGAATTTTAGATAAAAAAAACATAAGTTAGCCAAAAGGGAATTTAGAACAAAATTTAAAAGATAACCTCAGGTTCAGGTGACCTAAAATATATAAGTCTAAAGGGGTCTTATTCTATGCTAGTTCAATTAAATTTTAAATAATGCAAAAGTAAATTAGCCTGAAATTTGAAGGAAAAGAATTATATCACCAAGGCTCCAAGATAAGCTTCTGAGATCTGCAGGAAAGGACCCAACAGCAAAAATGTCACCAAAGTTCCCAGAGGACACTTCTTGAAAGGCAAACACGGCAAAGGAGGGTTATGTCCATCAGAGGTGAGGAAAATCTCCGGCCGGATCCGAATTCCAAAAGATTCCAAATAGGACGTTTAGTAACGAAGAAATAAATTCTCCACACAGCTACACCGGGTCTTTGACATCAGGACTGAATGCATAGCATATGTCTGGTGCTTTTCACCAAAAATGACGCTCCAGTTCTTCATAATAAGAGCAGCATAACCCGGGAGAACCAAACACTTAGTTGTCGTGTTAACTCATCTCCGCTGACATCGCAGAAACTCTATTTAGAGGATGGGAGACCAATAACACCTCCAATCATTCCGTCCGTCTAGACATAACAAACGTCCGGCTCCCACAATCATCCAGACGAAACATTTTCAGAGAGCACGGAGGGAGGAATCAATTAAACAAAAAAAAAAACAGCAGAAGAATGTTGATTAAACAGTAAACACAGAGGAATTCATCTCGGAGAAATCTCAACGCAGGTTTAGCTGAGAATAAAAAACGAAATTCGCATTTCGAATTCGCACTTCGGTTCGGCTCGCGCCGAAACGCTAAAAACAACAGCTTATTAGATCACATCTTGAGTTCAGAGGGAAGAAAAAGAGAAGAGAAAAAACGCGCGATTTTACTTATATACTGCGAAACATCGCTGCCACAGACTGTCAACAAAATTATCGATGAACGATAAAATAATTAATGACAGACGAATTTAATATTACGGTCAACCAATTAAAAACTCGAAACTTTAAAGAAGAGAAATGGAATTTTAGAGCAGACGAAAATGAAAAAGAAATGAAGTGAAACGATTTGGAAAATACGAATTCGGCAATAATTTAAATATGGACGATTCTGAAATATTTAAAAGCTGAAAATAGAATAAAACTGTAAAATTGCGATGAATTAACCAATTTTTAACCGAGAGCAATAAATTTGGAATCAAATTAAAGGGAATAAAAAGGGCAATAAATGGAATCACAAATTAGCCAATTTAAATAAATTTAAATTGCTAAAACCTAAAAAGAACGAACTTTTGCCGTTTTTAACACAAAACCTATGGAATACAATATATTTGAACAGAAGAATATCAAAACCTAAACAATTGGAAAATGGATAACTAAAAGAGAATGGCTATGTAAATAAGACCCCTGAACACATTTAAACTAAAAACAAAATACCTAAAATTGTTAAATATCCAAAAGTATAACCCAACAGCTGTAAACCTTTGGGTCAGTCGGGTGGTCTGGGTTTTCGACTTCGACGCATAGAGTCGAGACCGAGTCGCTAAGAGTAACTTAAAATTTGTACAGGAACAAAATTACAAATGGAATCACGGTAGATATAAATAAACAGGGATTCGTACAGAAGAATATTACGAGGGTTATTGCAACGACTTAAAAGGAAAGTTTTTTCAAAAAAGGGCCAAAGATGTCATTAACAACATACTGGGCAAGAGCCGTAGAAAGTTTATCGTTCTTGAAGTCACGAACACGTTCAGCAATTCAGATGCCAACAGTACCTTCAAAGGTTCTCATTCTGGCAACCCACATCCAAACACACTTTGGCGCTATCCAAAGAGCTACTTATTAACCTGCCTTTCTGTGCAAAATGACCCCTCAAAATTCGTCTAAATCCATAATAAAATAATACGTATGCTGAAATCTATCAATTAAATGCGTGTTTTATACGTAATT
This sequence comes from Amaurobius ferox, assembly GCA_951213105.1. Lineage (NCBI taxonomy): Eukaryota > Metazoa > Arthropoda > Arachnida > Araneae > Amaurobiidae > Amaurobius > Amaurobius ferox. Next base: position 696,210 of record OX578154.1, read on the forward strand.
TTCAACGATGAAAAGAATAAGACCCACCCTATTACACTAGGACTAGCCGTTCTCGGGATATTTTAGTTTTTTCTAATTTTCGCTACGCCAGCTTTGAAAATAAGTCCAGTTACCCAATGAGGACGGAAATAGAATGAGAAATGCAGATTCAGTGTCATTTTAAATAATTATGGGTGTTATTTTGTGGAGTTAAACTCAGTATAATGAATTTTTGAAGAAATAAAGTGAAAGTGAATATGAATGAGTCTGCAGGGAAAGTCATGTACTGCCTACATCAGATTTTTTTCTTTCTCGTTATATAGAGAGAATCCGCAAACCAATATTTCTTTTCCTGTAAGTCTCCGTTTAAAGCCCCCCTACCGTGCAAATACAGCCCTGTATATCACCAAGGGAGTGAAAAATGCCTCTCATTTCCTACAATTACTCTACCCAAAGGGAAGAATGGAGCCGGTACTATATTCATCAGTCAGAGAAAGGAGCCTTTTGAGGTTCGGTACGTGTGGTTCGCGTTCATCGCGGCGTGAAACGACTGGGGTCCCGCCGCTGACCATTGTGGTCACTCCATTAAACTGACCGCGGTACAAAGCGGGTCCATTTCATGACAAAGGTTCTTTGCATATGCCGACGCACGGAACTCCAACGAAGTACGCGCTATGCCTACTTCGATAGTAGGGTACGAGCATGACCACTATTTATATCTTATGAAATGCATTATGAAAGAAGTATATATAGATAATTACAGTGGTTAATTTGACGTCATTTTACGCCAAATTTGCTGCTGCTACTGGTATTGATGTACAAATTCATTTTTCCCTACACTGTAATACATTTGCAGTCATGGTACTGAAAGTTTCAGGGAAATCAGCTGACCGTCATGGGGGAGTTAGGTTACTGATAATTATAATAACACGTATATACAATATGGATTATTTTCTCTATACGGGCGGTTTCATCTTTCTTGCTACAATATATTTCTTCTCTATTTTTCAACCTGTTTTCTGCATTTTATATTAACATGGGTCGTTTAAACTAAAAATCTAAAAAAATCTAAAAAAAAAAAAAAGGTGCAGCGATCATTTTAAGAAAATGAAATAGAAAATGCAAATTTTTATTTTCAAGACAAGTAAATGACAGCATGGCAAGGGAGTGACACTTCAAATAGGCAACTGCTTTGTTAGTATGTATATATATCATTAGAAAAATAAAAAAATTATTACTTTCCCTGCAATACATGGTAATGTATAGGGAAAGTATTGGAATCATGCCGAAAATCACAACTCGAGTTTTCGACGGATCTACACGTTTCGAGATCTCTAGAATACGAAAAAACTATTTTTAGTGTGACGTCTGTGTATGTGTCTGTGTGTCTGTCTGTGTGTCTGTCTGTGCAGATTTTGTATCCACTCTAACTAAAAACTAATGGACCGAATTTCACAAAATTTGGTAGGTAAGTTACTTGTGAGCGAGTCTGGTGCTGATTAGTTTTGGGTACGATTCGGAATAAAAGAACCCGCCTTTTTTTGCGAAATGGCCCGCAAAAGCTTGTATCCATTCTAACTAAAAAACTGATGGACCGAATTTCACAAAATTCGGTAGATGAGTCACTTGTGGGTTACCTTGGTGCTGATTAGATTTTGGTACGATTCGGAAAAAAATGACCTGCCTTTTTTTACAAAATGGCCCGCAAAAATCGTCCAAATCTAAACTAAAGAACTCGGTATACTCAAATATATCCATTAAATGTTGATTTAATACGTAATTTTTAACGACGAAAAGAATAAGACCAACCCCATTACACTAGGACTAGCCGTTCTCGAGATATTTTAGTTTTTCGTACTTTCCCTACGCCACCTTTGAAAATAAGCCCGGTTACCGCATGAGAACAAAAATTGAATTAAAAGTGAAATAAATTTAGTTAAAATAAAGAGAACGTTAATATAAGTCTGCAGGGAAAGTCATGTGCTGCCCACATCACATTTTTTTACTTTAATTACAATCTCGGACTAGAATTTTCCTTTCTCAAAAAATAAAACATTATTATTGTTGTTATTGTTATTCTTTTCATGTTTATTATGTGTGCAGCCAATATACTGGGAGATTTGAATAACAATTATAGTACATATCTGTTCTTTACTATATTTGCTTATATTATTGTTATAATATTTGCTGGAGCTGTCAAAATTGTGTGATTATTATGTGTATATATATTTTCACGTATATAATAGTAGTATATTTTCTTAATAATCCATAATATGCACTGAATTGGATGATTGGGTGACATATAAAAATTTTCGAGTTCCACCAGCGCTTTTCAAAGTGTTTTCCCAGGAAACCTTGGGGTTCCGAGACATGATAGTTTTGTGTAATTTTTCTTAAAATTTTAAAACGTGCCTAATTTAAATGCGTAATTTAGATTACAATGGACTTTTTCTCATTTCAGAGTTCCATCGCATCAAATTGAATTTCGAAAATGTTCCACGACCCGAAAAGTTTGAAACACATTGTCCTACACGAAAGCTAAAATCTTGGTTTCGGTGTCATTCAATTCATCTGAACTTCAAAACTCAAGGAAAAATCTAAAGTTTTGAATTAGGGAATCACGGTGCGAATATAATCAAATCGGCATTTTAGAATTATCGAGCACTCTCTTTCATTCGAGCAAGGTTCTTGAATTTGGTCTCATTTGATCATTTCAATTCTTCCAGATCAAAGAAATATTCTAATATTTTGAATATTAGAATTAGGGGAAGACGACGTGAAAGAATATTAATAAAATATATAAATTATTACTGCGTCCACATAAACTAGAATTGTCAGTTACCTTACACCTTTCTGGTAGGTCGGGCAGTCTGGGTCTCAACAACAACAACAAACTAGAATCGTGGTTTTGGTCTCATTCGATTCGGTTTATGCTTCCAGAACAAGGAAATATTGAAAATTTCAATTGAGTGTCAATATAAAGGGATTATTAAAAAACTTACGCCAAATTGCCCCTCAGGGGTCATAAAAACACGATTTTATATCCTCTCGCTGCCAACAAAAAAACTGGAAAAACAAATAAATTTAAATATATAAAGTGATATAATTTTTCTAATTGTGCGTCATTAAATCATTTTTTTCGAGCGACGAAAACTAATGAAATATATTTCCCTATTTAACATGTTAACGAAAACATGCGACGCTTTTATGCTTAAATCTGAATAGCATTTTGAATGTGAAAAGTTATCAGCAAAACAACTTCTATTTAGCATGTCGACATGGACCCCCATAGAACTGCTTCCAGTGTGTGTGGGGGGTGGGGAGGGGGGCAAACCATTGACGTCGGTGAGAAAACTCAAGGATAATATGCACCTCATCAAATAGTTTGATGCCCACGTTTGTGACCTTGAACGCCCAGGGAATGTAAATGCCCACCCTTGCCTTCCTCTATGGGCACCCATGTGTGTCGATGTCGCATTTAACAACACCTATGTCGAATGCACGAAGCACCGGTGGCAATGCCTAGTATATATATATATATATATATATATATATATATATATATATATATATATTGAATGAGAAAAGGCAATAATAATTAGCTCAAGATAAAAGATTAAGACATAGAGAACAATCAATTGAAACTACACAAAAAATGGCGGTTAATTCGAAATTGCATTCTCATCAGGACAGCTATACAATTCGAATTAAAACCGATAGAATAGCCAGTTTCTGACAATGGCGATAGTACTTAACTATAGACACCATTGGAACTTCTACTGGCTAGTGGAAGGAGAAAAATAAATCAATTGAATTACAAATCAGAAAATTAATACCTCCTCGAACAGAAATATGAACTCAGAAGCATGTATATATATATATATATATATATATATATATATTACTTGCACAATGCATGTCAGTGAACTGTAGTCTTTCGCGTTCGCCGAAAACGGAATTGGCGTTTGAAGAACAACGTGTGAATATTAAATTCTGCCAACGTTTGGGGAAGTCGCCGACAGAAACATTGCACCTTTTGTCTGGAAAAACCCTGCACTGTGGACCTGCTTCTTCCTTTTCACATCTCGCGTCACATGTGCCTCTATACCACGGTAAAATAGTTCCCCTCTCCTCCAATCAGGGTTGGAGATATCAGTACAGTCTCCGAACTTTTTGATCCTACCTTGTGTATATATCTATATATATAGAATGTTCTATATTAAATCAAATTGTACTCTTTTTCCATATGGATTAAATTAATTATATCTCAATGATAATATTGTAAAAAATAATTTTGTATACAATAAATATTCCATTTTTAATCACCTTTTTTTTAATCCTCTTTTACATAATAGAAATTCGGCTAAACTCAAAAGATTTAAACGCGGTAAAGGAAGCTCCCCTCATAATGACTTTAAAGCTGATATTAAAAGTATGCATCAACATTTTAACAATACATTTCAATGGAAATTTATAAAATCATGGGTATTTTCAGTTAAGAAAAAAGTTTATGCTATTCTAACTAATGAACATTTTAATCATATTTTCTATGATTTGCTCATTACTAGATCAAAATATTTAAAAATAAAACTTAATCATTTTCATAATAATAATTGTTCTAATTCTTATTGTGTAATATCTTTTAATCATCATATTTATAATTCTATCAATTTTAGGAATTTATTTAATCGGTTTCATCATTTATTGCCTGTTAAGGATTTAAATGTTACTAAGACTTTTAAATACAACAAGCCTGCTGGGAGAACAATTTTTAATTACAATGAAATTTCTCTATCTCTATCAGTCGATAAAGATTCCTCAACAAATTTGGATGGTGAATGTATTTGTGGAGTTGATAATTATGCTAATTTTATAAATCCACACTTGGGGCATATAGTTACTGGAGACTTAACCATAGTTAAAGATAAATATTTGAGAACCTTAATGCCATTTGGTACAAAATTCAGGTTACCTTCTTGTAATAATTCTAATAAAGTCATAAAATCAATAAATCTTGACCTTGATAAATATATTTATGGATTAGCTTCTAAATATGCTCAGCCTTTAGAGGCATTTAATATGTGGAAATTTACTATTTTAAAGTCTGTTAAAAATGTCATTTGGAGTATCGATTTAGTTAGATCTATATATAATATGGATAATATAAAACACTCTATAAATGATTTACATAAATCTTTTGTTATTACTTATGTTGATAAAGCCTCTAATAATTATGCTATTATCTGTCAAAAATTCTATATACAATATCTGTTAGATTATTTAAAAAATAATAGTATATTTAAACTAGATTCACACTCTGTATATCAAATAGTATCAAATTGAATAGTATCAAAATAGTATCAAATTGAAAATTATCAATATGTATAGTGATTTAGATATTAATAATAAATTTTTGAAATTTCCATATATTGCGCTTATTCCTAAATTTCATAAAAATCCCATTAAATTTAGAATTGTAACTAGTGGTCATAATTCATACTCTATTACTGCTAGTAAATTATTACTAAATTATTTAAATGTACTAAATAGTAATTTACGAGACTCTAGTGATAACTACATTATTCTAAATAATATAGTAAAGAATTAAAAAATAAATTAACATCACTAGGTAAAATAATAGGATTTCAAACATTTGATTTTAAAGATCTATTTAATAATATTAAGATCACTGATCTTTATGATGTCATATTAGCTTTATATAATGCCTATATTACTAATCATTCTCATCTAACTACCAATTTTCCTAAACTTCTCCATTTTGTTCTCTTCAATAATTATATTTTCCAAGGTAATAAATTATACCTACAAGTCTCAGGGATTCCACAAGGTGGCTGTAGTAGCAGTATGTTAGCTAATTTATACCTGTATCATTATGAAAAATTCTTTAGTTCCACAGATTATAAAATTTACAGATATGTAAATGATCTGATTTGTTTAGTATTTACTGCTAATTATGTCATAGATATAGATTTGTATTCGGATAATTTGGAATTAATACCTAATGAAACTATTATTAGTAAAAATATTAATTATTTGGATTTAAATCTAATTATAGAACCTACTAATGGGATAGTTACTAATTTATATGATAACAAAGATTTTTTAACTTCAATATTAATAAAATATTACCTTTTAATTCCTGCAACTCGATTCAATTGTTTAGGAATATTATACTTAATCAACTTTTTAGAATTTATAGATTATCAGATAAAGAATTTCATACTTTGCACATTAATAACCTCAAAACTACCAGTAAATTATATGAATATCCAGCATATTTAGTAAATGGTACAATTAATAAATTTCGATTAGCCTAAAATTCTTAATATTCTCTCCTTAGTATCTTATTTTAGCCTTACTTCTACATTCTCTTGTTTTTACATTACAATATATTTTCATTTATCTATTTTGCAGCTTTTACTGTAGAATATCACATTTTACTGCCATTACGTAGTACGGTTTTTATTACTCACTTTGGCAATAGTAAATCACTTCTTTACTCTTTAGTGAATAGCAACATTAGTCTAGTCATTTTTTGCTCGTCATGGTTGTACATTTGAGGTGTATTTTAAGGTATTTATGTTTCCTTTCTATTTTTTCAATCTTTATGCTTGTCGCCCTAATAACACATGTTTATAGATAAAATCTATCTTGTGTTTCAGAAACAAGCATTTTTGCGTTCATTTCGTTTAAATATTAGGACTTGAAAAATAATTTTTTCGAAATGAACAATTCTTAAGCCTAGAGCTCTTCCACATGCAAGCTTTAATGCTTGATTATTTTGGTATTCCTTTTTTCAATTATTCTCCTTTGACATTTGTTGATTATTTTTAGCTTTCTGAACTGTAATATGTATTATAATATCCTCATTATGGTTGAATTTCATTTTATTTCATTGTATTCTGTAGGCAAATTTTAAAGATAGTATATTATGAGTTACTTCTTCCATTCTACCATTGGATTTACTATTTTAATATTATACATATATATATATATATATATAATTGAAGAATTTTATTTTACTTGTATTATATATACTTAAGATAGATCATTAATAGAAAATGTTCTGTATAACATAAGTGAAAGGAAAATGGACTGAAATGTAAATGTGACATCAAAAATACTATACGACAATACGACAAGTCATTGAATATTAAAAAAAAAAAAAGCATGATAAGAAAACATTATAAAAAATCTGATGTGGGCAGCACATGACTTTCCTTATATAATGCAATGAATTTACTACTTTTACAGTAAAAAAAATAGGTTTTTCTTATAGTAGATACTTATATTCTTTGTTTGGCGACATTCCGCCAAATTCGTCGGCAAAATCTCGCCAAGCTTTACTGACGGAGAAATAAGTTATTCTTTTAGCAGATAAATGACTATTGGCGTTCAAATACAAAAGTATTACTCGAAGTATCTTTTCTCATGAATGGAACAAGCTAGATCCACGAGAATGATGTCACCTAATTTATCGTATGGTATTACATATGAAAAGTGAACATGTTTCTCAATAGGAAATATAATTTTTTTTATTTTATATAACTTTTTTATAATTTTTTTGAAAAATGTGCAATATCTCGAGAATGGTTCATGTTAGTGTTCTAAAATGTATATTAATCGTTTTCTAATGAAAAATTACATAAGAAATGTCTATTTGTGTAACTTTATTAGCGGTTTTGATTTTTTGACGATTTTTTCAAAACTTCACTCGAAAATTTGGAGGAGTTCTGAACATTCGATTACGTTTAAAAACAATAGGCTTCCAGTGTTTAAGGATTGTGATTTTTGTACCAAATTTCGTTCGAATCGGTCCATTCGTTCGTCAGTTATCGTCTCCACAGACTCACTGACACACACACACACACACACATACTTTCACACACACACACACACACACATACTTTCACACACACACACACATACTTTCACACACACACACACACATACTTTCACACACACACACACACAGACATCACTTCAAAAATGTTTTATTCGTGATCAGGGATGCTTGAAACGTGCTCTCCCGTCGAAAACTCGAATTCGAATTTTCGACCCCGTCACAATACTTTCCTTATACATTATGTATATAAGGAAAGTAATAAAATAGGTACTAAATTGGTATAAAATACTCCTTTTTTCCTTTTCCATATAAATGTTAAGGAATGGAATAACAATTACATGTGATAAAGAGGGGTGAATAAATTTTTGTACAACACATTAAGATGAAATTATTGATATAAATCATATATGTAATGCAGGTACCTAAGGTACTAATCCTCTTGTTCCCTGCATAAACATACATGGTGGAAAGCTAGAAATGTGTTTAAAGATGAAAAGTTGCAAAACAGAAACATTGTTTTGCACGATGAGCTAGGCCTTTTCTACCTCCCAATTATTATTTTTTTTTTTTTTGAAATTGAATAAATTGATTAAAGTGAAAAGCATTTCCGACACCATGTACGTTACCAAGGGCCATACATGTTTCGTTAATACGAATTCTACGTTTGTGTGTGCAATACTGTCAATTGTATTACAGAAATAATGCACATGGCCTGACGTAGAAGAAAATACAAATTGGATCAGATATATAAGAAATCAAATATAATAATCAAATATACCAACGTGTGGCTAAGTATTTAAAGAAGAATATAAAGTAATGAAAAGGTATAGGAATATAATAATATAAAATATTTACCCCTTGCGTTGTGCAGCTGTATAGATTACATGATACTGACTAAGCATTTTTACCCAATACAGGTTACAGTTAATTCTATATACTAAGGTTTCAACTGTTGGAAGTGAAACATGAAAAATTATTTAAAATTGTTTAAGAATGATCTGTCAATATGTTGCTGTAATTGTAGCAAGGTATTGAATTTAAAATTAAAATGTGTTTTAATGAAAGAAAAAATCTGATGTGGGCAACACATGACTTTCCTTATATAATGCCATGAATTTACTACTTTTACAGTTAAAAAAAATGTTATTCTTATAGCAGATGCCTATATTCTTTCCAAGATATTGAATTTTTTTCAATGAGTTGTCATTTTCATTGATTTAGAGTCATTTTTATCCATTTGGTGAGATTTTCGTTACTTTGACAACATTTAAGAATGTCGCCAAGTTGGCGACATTCCGCTATATTCCTTGCCAAAATCTCGCCAAGCGTTATGGACGGAGAAATAAGTTATTCTTACAGCAGATAAATGACTATTGGCGTTCAAATACAAAAGTATTACTCAAAGTATCTTTTTTCATAAATGGAACGAGCTAGATCCACAAGAATGATGTCACCCAATTTATCGCATGGTATTGCATATGAAAAGTGAACATGTGTTTCAATAGGAAATATTTTTTTTTTATTTTATGACTTTTTGATAATTTTTTTGAAAAATGTGCCATATCTAGAGAACGGTTCATGTCAGCGTTCTAAAATTTATGTCAATCGTTTTCTAATAAAAAATTACATAAGAAATGTCTATTTGCGTAACTTTATTAGAGGTTTTTATTTTTTGACGATTTTTTCAAAATTTCACTCGAAAATTTAGGAGGATTCTGAACATTCGATTGCGTATGAAAGCAATAGGCTTCCAGTGCTTACGGATTGTAATTTTTGTACCAAATTTTATTCAAATCCGTCCATTCGTTCGTCAGTTATCGTCTCCACAGACTCACTGACACACACACACATCACTTCAAGAATGTTCGATTCATGATAAAAGATGCTTGAAACGTGCTCTCCCGTCGAAAATTCGAATTCGAATTTTCGACCTTGTCACAATACTTTCCTTATGCATAATGTATATAAGGAAAGTAAAAATAAGGTTTGGCGGGTAGGTATTTTGAATAGTGGTGCTTATGAATTTAAAAAGATGTTCTTTGTAGTAACAAGATGTACTTAACATTTTTATTCTTAATAACTGGTTACTAATAATATTTTTATATACTGATTTTGAAACACTGGATGAATAATCTGGAAGTTTATTTACTTTGAAGTTATAAGTTTCTGTTTTGTCATATATGTTAAATTTTAATGTGTCTGCATTTTGAATTTTTAAACTAACGTCTAGATAATTGATCCAGTTTGATGCATATACATTTTCAATTAATTGTAGATAGTTGGATAAAAATTAGCGTTTAATATAGGTGCTTCATTAGTCATTCCAATAAGGTCATCAATAAATCTGTACATCATATGACTGTTGAAAGGGTATTGAATTTCGTAAAAATGTAGATAAAGGTTGGCCAGTATTGTAGATAAGATTCCTCCCTGTGGTATTCCCTTATCTAATTTGTATATGCAATTTTCTTGAGATATATACTGTTTGAACAGAATGAACTTTAATAATGTTTTGAATTTTGGAAATTGGAAAAGATATGCTTTTTGAATGAGTAAATTGTTCATATAAATTTAGTATGACTTTATATAAATCATTAATATCAATATTATTAAAGAGGTCTTTGAAATCAAAAGTTTTAATATCATGTATGTAAGGTAGTTGTTTTAGGTGATTAATCAGTTATAAACTATTTTTGATTATATGTGTTTGTTGTGTAGTAAAATGATCATAAATTTGATTTAGTATAATTAGAAGTTGTTTGTCAGCAGCATTGCTGTATAAATTAAATCCTATAGTAACAGTTCTAAAAGAAATGGGTGATTGATGGAATTGAGGTATAAGTATCAGGTAAGGAAAATTAAGATTGTGTTTTTGTTTAAGAAGTTTGTAGTAAGCAATAATTTGTTTACTTATTATAGTGATATTAGATTTTATAGGAGTTAATGAAATTGAGGTATGGAGTTGCAGTTTGAGTTCGTCCAAATAAAATTTTTTGCAAATAAATGCATAATTACTTGATGCCTTATCAACATAAGTGATTACAAATTTGTCTGGTAATAACTTGATCTCTTTAATGATGTATTGGTAATTATGCGTATATTTTGGCATAGGAAATTATTGAATCAATTGTTTAACATGCCAGGTGACTTGTGCTTGCCAGCTCTTAAATGCTTCAAAAGGGCAGTGATATTTACCTGAAATTTTATATATATATTTATCTAGATCAATGCCAAAATATTGTATTATTTTCTCTTTATTATACAGTAGTGATAGTTTGTATTTGGATCCATAGCTGAGAAATTGTTTGAATTAAATTGAATTAATTTGTTCCTGAATTAAATTAAGATTGCCGGTGATTACATGTCCATGATGTTGGTCAATAAAGGGTAGATAGCATGATTCAGTACATGAACAAGATACAGAATTGTTTAACTGTTTTGATAATAGATTGTAGTTGTATATTTTACTTCCTAATGGAACTGGATATTTATATGCTTTAATTATATTAACATTTTAATTGGAAAAAAAGATTGAAATGTTTCAAAAATTTGTGTAAAGTTGAAATAATTAAATATAGGATTTATGTAATTAATAACACAATAAGATTGGTTGGGTTTTTTCTTTTTGGTGTGAAAGTGTGAGGTGAACACCTAGTAGTCTTGCTTTTGTTAATAAAAGGTCAAAAACACGGTGTCCAGCCGTTTAAATCATAAAGTGTGTTTTGTTATTAAGATCTATAAGTGAAATATAAAGTTTATTTAAATGTTGCTTTTTGATGGAAAATACCCAGTTTCTGATTTTTTACCCCAATCATGATTACATTCAAAAAGTGTACTGAGATTATTTAGTTGAGATTTGAAGTCTAAGTCAAGGGAGTGTTTGTTTTTGAGTATTCCCCTCGGAGTGCTTGTGGTTTTCTGAGTATGTGTTTGCGATATATATATATATATATATATATATAATTGAGTTTATGTAAATATGAAAGTGTCTGTATGCACTACTGCTTTGGGTTCAAATTACTATGGTAAGACAAAGGGGTCTAGTATAAAATTTTACAGTTAAAAAAAAATACACTAAATGCTTCAAAAATTAATGCTCGTGAAGTGTAATAGAAGAGAGGTTAAAATTAACATAGGTAACGCAACTGTCTGTTTGAATAATTTTTCCAGATAAAGATTTCGAAGATTTCAATATTTTATCTTAAATTTTGAATCTGAAGCCGATAAAAAAAAAATCTAAATAATAGTATTTATTCATTTCGAGTTAAAAATATTTGCAAAGCATTTACGTATTTAATAATGCTGATTTTTTTATCTATTTTATTACTTTCTTTATATACATAATGTATAAGGAAAGTATTGTGACGGGGTCGAAAATTCGAATTCGAGTTTTCGACGGGAGAGCACGTTTCAGGCATCCCTGATCACGAATCAAACATTTTTGAAGTGATGTCTGTATGTGTGAAAGTATGTGTGTGTGTGTAAAAGTATGTGTGTGTGTGTAAAAGTATGTGTGTGTGTGTGTCAGTGAGTCTGTGGAGACGATAACTGACGAATGAATGGACTGATTCGAACGAAATTTGGTACAAAATTCACAATCCGTAAACACTGGAAGCCTATTGTTTTTATACGCAATCGAATGTTCAGAACCCCCCCCCCCCCCCCTAAATTTTCGAGTGAAATTTTGAAAAAATCGTCAAAAAATCAAAACCGCTAATAAAGTTACACAAATAGATATTTCTTATGAAATTTTTCATTAGAAAACGATTAACATAAATTTTAGAACGCTATCATGAGCCGTTCTCGAGATATTGCACATTTTAAAAAAAATTATCAAAAATTTATATAAAATAAAAATAAAATATTTCTTATTGAGAAACATGTTCACTTTTCATATGTAATACCATGCGATAAATTGGGTGACATCATTCTCGTGGATCTAGCTCGTTCCATTCATGAAAAAAGATATCTTGAGTAATACTTTTGTATTTGAACTCCAATAGTCATTTATGTGCTATAAGAATATATTATTTCTCCGTCCATAACGCTTGGCGAGATTTTGGCGACGAATTTGGCGGAATGTCGCCAACTTGGCGACTCTTTTGGAAAAAATATAAGTATTTATTATAAGAATAACCTATTTTGTTTTCATTGTAAAAGTAGTAAATACATTGCATTATATAAGGAAAGTCATGTGCTGCCCACATCAGATTTTTTTAAATCATAAACTTGAAGTATCTCGATAACTGAAATATCTCTAAAATTTCACTCGCTGTTATCAATTTGCTCGAGAGATCTATAGGCAGACACACATATATAATTGAAAACTGTTTAATTTGTATTCAGGGATGATTAAAACGTGCACAATCGCAATAGTCAAGTTATTGACCCCATCACGATATTTTTTCTTTATACATCTATATATTACGGAAAAAGTAAAAAGGTCCGGAATGTACTGAATTGAAGCTACTGAATCTGAAATGCATGCCAACAATTTAACAAACTAAGATAGCCGTAACGAAAAAATTGTCTAAAACGAAATAAAAGTGCAGAAAACAAATTGGTGACTTAAAACTGATTATTGTAGTAACCACATGTAAAAGAAAATCTGAAGTGGGCAGCACATGACTTTCCTTAGATAATGCAATGAATGCTTAGATAATGCAATACTACTTTTACAGTTTAAAAAAATGTTATTCTTATAGTAGATATTTATATTCTTTCCAAAATATTGAATTTTCTTCAATGAGCCGTCATTTTCATTGATTTAGCGTCATTTTTATCCATTTGGCGAGATTTTTGTTACTTTGGCAACCTTTAAAAATGTCGCCAAGTTGGCGACATTTCGCTAAATTCGTCGCCAAAATCTCTTCAAGCGTTATGGACGGAGAAATAAGTTATTCTTATTGTAGATAAATGACTATTGGCGTTCAAATACAAAAGGATACTCAAAGAAAAGATACTCAAAGTATCTTTTCTCGTGAGTGGAACGAGTTAGATCCACGAAAATGATGTCACCCAATTTATCTCATGATATTACATACGAAAAGTGAATATGTTTCTTAACAGTTAATATTTTTTTTTATTTATTGGATTTTTTGATAAATTTATTTGAAAAATGTGCAATATCTCGAGAGCGATTCATGCTAGCGTTCTAAAGTTTATATCAATCGTTTTCTAAGAAAAAATGAAAAAATTACAAAAGAAATGTCTATTTGCGTAACTTTATTAAAGGTTTTGATTTTTTGATGATTTTTTCAAAATTTCACTCGCAAATTTAGGGGGATTCTGAACATTCTATTGTGTTTTAAAACAATAGGCTTCCAGTATTCACGGATTGTGATTTTTGTACCAAATTCTTTCGAATCGGTCCATTCGTTCGTGAGATATCGTCCCCACAGACTCACTGACACACAGACACCACCTCAAAAATGTTCCATTCTTGATCAGGGGTGCTTGAAACGTGCTCTCTCGTCGAAAACTCGAATTCGAATTTTCGACCCCGTCACAATACTTTCCTTATACATTATGTATATATAAGGAAAGTAATAAAAGAATTAATGATATCATTTTTTAAAAATAGAAATATGCAGTTAAAGGTAAAATTGAGAGTCCTTGAAAAAAATACAAATTTACTGAACGTAAATTTATATCTTTTTATACGTAAAACATATTAATATCTTTTCTATGCATATGTAGCGGGCATTAGCGATGGTTAGGTTAATATAATATTTTTTTTCTTTTAAATCCTAGATCGTATATATGATAAATATCGCTTTTGAAACAAATTACTTCAAATTTCATTATTAAATATACTACATTTCTCATAATATATTTCAGCTTATACTTGTATTCTAATTTACATATGTATTATGATATTTTCATGATAACTCTGCGCATGTTTGAGTGCGATCACCTATTTTTATTCTTATATAAACTAGTAACAGCGGTCATATCGTTTTAATAAAGGAAAAACACGAAACTTTATAATTCATACACTGTATTTCAACCAATTACATGTTAACCATTCCTGACTTGTAACTCAGTTAACCCCCTTTCTCTGACCTACATCTTTTTAAAAGTATCTTGGGGCGGGATTGTCTTCATGGATGTCCATGGGACATTTTAAGGGGAGAGGGGGGAACTCAATAATAAAACGGGCAACATCGGCTAGTTGAAAACCCACCTTTGAGTCCTTGAATGTCCAGGACGGGACAAAAATAGAGTTGCAAAAAACGCAGGAACCGGGAATTGTGGGACGATTGGAAACTCGAATGGTAAGAAACTAATTTACGCTTTTCTTCTGTGATGCTCTGGGTAATCCGGTACGTCGCGCAGTTTAATCCTTGATGATCGATTGCCTTTTAGATAAATTGACTAAATATTTGTCTTAGTTTAAAAGTATAAAGTCTATTGAAATACGCATTTTTGAAAATTAGAAATGACGAAAATTTTATTAAAAATGCGGACAAATTATATTTGTCACAAAATTATTAAAATGTTATTGTTACTAATTATTGTTCAACTCTTATAATCGTTCGATATTAAATGAATATGAAAGAATGAATCCCATTTTAATAAGTATTTCATCGTTTGGAGTGTTCTTGAGTTTAAAGTATTTAGAAATTAAATTACTATTCATTTGTGGAAATTTATTGTCACTCTTATTGTAATAAGAAAGTCACAAAATTTTTGTTTTTTTTTATATCTAACAAATCATCCTCAATTTTCAGCAATTTACAATTTCTAATGCCATAAATTAACATTAATTTTGGGTCATATACTTTCTTTTACAATGCAAAATGCAATGACTGAAAATTCCCACTTGTTGGAAACTTTCAAAATTCCCAATTTTTTCAAAATCTCCCCCCCCCCTCCCCCTGAAAATAAAAAGTATATTCTGGGGGGGGGGGGGGAGAATAAACCGGGTTTTTCCCATCGAGGTGAAATATAGGTCTATATCTCTGGTTGAAGGTTTTTCCCCTCTTTGCAACTCTAGACAAAAGTAATCCTTTACTCACATCTAAGGGCGTACTTGACTTCCTACTGGTTGTACGCGTCGGAGGGTTAAATTCATCGCTGATCTAACTTTTCCTAAGATTAACCCTGAATTGGTCCAGTAGTCCCTAAAGTCCAGTAGTACGACTCCCGCCCTCCCCCCCTTTCTTCCGCTGATTCGTTATAACCAAACTTCAGCACAGCGCAGAAACATATGTGTCGAAATTCCTTCAACTCAGCGACCTGAGCAGTAACTTTCTCTAAAAGCTACCTGGAAACTCGTTCCCCCACCCCCGAATAAAAGCCAAATACATTCGAATTTTCGAGACCCCACAAGATGCCTTCAAAAACTAATCAGGCAAACAATTACAACGCAGGGGTAGACCAGGCTGGGTGGCACAACCGCCTACGACAAACACCACCAAGAGTGTGAGAAGTATATTCCTATTTTCAACTTTTTTGGAAGGCTGTAGACAGAGAAAGGTACACACACACGAATTTCTGGTTCGGTAGTTACTCGGAGACCCGGAAATCCTGGGGGTGGGGGAAGGTGCATTCATGGAGCAACTTATCAGAATCCCATCTGTGGCCAGAGTGGTGTCACAAGCCAGATCGTTATCGGAAGGGTTGAGTTAAATAGGGGTATGCGCACACCTTCATGGGATACAATGATGGTGAGAAGCAGGGAGTGAAATGGAGTTGTCAGAAATTTTATCCGTTTTTTTTTTACCTGTACTGTTTAGTGCACAGAGAACGAGAATATTTTATAATTAGTTTAAACCGCTGCAAAAATAATCTAAAATAAAATGAAAGAAAAGAAAAAATCTAATGTAGGCAACACATGACTTTCCCTACAGACTCACATTCATTTTCTTTTCATTTCTTTAATAATTCATTAAATTGAGTTTAATGGCACACGCACACACACACACACAAAGCTGGGTTTGCACTTTTAATTGGATTTTAATTTTTATTGGATAACTGAATATATTTTGAAAGGTGGCGTAGCCAAAATGCGAAAAAACTAAAATATATCTAAAACGGCTAGTCCTAGAGTAATGGGGTTAGTCTTATTCTTCTTATTGTCAAAATTTGCGTATAAAACAGGCATTTAATGAATACATTTGAGCACACGTAGTCTTTTATTTTAGATATCAGCGAGTTTTGGAGGCCATTTTGTAAAGAAAAGCAGGTTTGTTTACCTAATCGTACCAAAAGCTAATCAGCACCAGGGTAACTCACAAGTGACATATCTACCAAATTTTGTGAAATTGGGTCAATTAGTTCTTTATATTGAATACAGACAATTTTTGTGAGCCATTTCGCAAAAAAAGAAAAAGAAAAAAAAACAGGTTCTTTTATCCCTAATCGTATCAAAATCAAATCAGCACCAGAGTCACCCACAGGTGATTTACCTGTAAAATTTTGTGAAATTGGGCCAATTAGTCGAGTTAGAGTAGATACGTACATTGTCCAGACAGACACACACACACAAAAATCATGTTAAAAATAGTTCTTTTTCCCGTTCTAGAAGTCACAAAGCATCTAGATCCACTAAAACTCGAGTTACGATTTTCGACACGATTCCAATATATTCCCTATACATTATTATGTATTGTAGGGGAGCATAATAAGCATTCTCCCACCCAAAAGTATACGGTT
Organism: Amaurobius ferox; assembly: GCA_951213105.1. Taxonomy (NCBI): domain Eukaryota; kingdom Metazoa; phylum Arthropoda; class Arachnida; order Araneae; family Amaurobiidae; genus Amaurobius; species Amaurobius ferox. Next base: position 713,716 of record OX578154.1, read on the forward strand.
AGACGATTGGTCACCGCGATAGAAAAATCGCACGCCCGGCACACAGTAAGGCCAAGTGACCACGGGGAAACCGCCGACATGGCCCAACAGCACCACCCAGCCAGACCCCCCCCCCCTCCTAGCGTAATCGAAGGCTCCACAAATCGCTGGGGGGGGGGGGGGGCAACGAGGCCAAAGCCGAAACTCAAAACATGGGTTAACAGGCAACAGCACCACCACACTGCCACTGTTCAGGCTTATCCCCCTCACCAGATTTAGCCAGATTTAGCAAATAAAATAAAACAAGCTTAGAGACAGAGTCTCAAACAGAGCCAATCCTACTCAATAACAAATCATAACTCAAATCCAACTCTCAACAGCTAACATGTCAATAAGAAATTACAACATACATTGTCACTGGACAGCAATGATACAAGCATGGTACATTAATCAGTATAACAGGTAGAGCCAATGACATAGTAAAAAAATCTGATGCGGGCAGCACATGACTTTTCTTATATAATGCAATGAATTTACTACTTTTACAGTTAAAAAATGTTATGCTCATAGTAGATACTTATATTCTTTCCAATATATTGAATTTTCTTCAATGAGTCGTCATTTTCATTGTTTTAGCGTCATTCTTATCCATTTAGCGAGATTTTTTGATAACTTGGCAACATTTAAAAATGTCGCCTAGTTGGCGACATTTTTACTAAATTCGTCGCCAAAATCTCGCCAAGCGTTATGAACGAGGAAATAAGTTACTCATACAGCGGATAAATGACTATTGGCGTTCAAATACAAAAGTATTACTCAAAGTATCTTTTCTCGTGAATGGAACGAGTTAGATCCACGAGAATGATGTCACCGAATTTATCGCATGATATTACATATGAAAATTAAACATGTTTCTTAACAGTTAATATATTTTTTTAATTTATGGGATTTTTTGATAAATTTATTTGAAAAATGTGCAATATCTGGAGAACGGTTTATGCTATCGTTCTAAAGTTTATGTCAATCGTTTCCTAAGAAAAAATTACATAAGAAATGTTTATTTGCGTAACTTTATTAAAGATTTTGATTTCTTGATGATTTTTTCAAAATTTCACTCGAAATTTTAAGGGGGTTCTGAATATTCGATTGTGTTTTAAAACAATAAGCTTCCAGTATTCACGGATTGTGATTTTTGTACCAAATTTCATTGGAATCGCACCATTCGTTCGTGAAATACCGTCTCCACAGACTCACTGACACACACACACACATACTTTCACACACACACACAGACATCACTTCAAAAATGTTTGATTCGTGATCAGGGATGCTTGAAACGTGCTTTCCCGTCGAAAACTCGAACTAGAATTTTCGACCCCGTCACAATACTTTCCTTATACATTATGCATATAAGGAAAGTAATATAGATCAACATTTCAGCAGATACAACTATAAAATACAAAGGATAAAATGACAATAACAAACTTGGTATAATATACAACTGGTACTCAGGACACTAACAGCAAGTTTTACAAGCAACTCAATTTGTTAAACATTTATAAAAACAAGCGAAACAAAGGACAAGCATTATAATGCAAGTTCTTGTTCTATCAGTTTGGCTACAAAATGGCAAATTTTTGTTCTTGCCCTATTCAGATTTACAAAATTAAGAATATCCACTTGTATGTAAATAATCAGGTATCTCTAATACCGTTCGATAGATTGCAATTTTAAATGCAATGGTACATAGTCCCGTCATCTTCATAGAAACACGTCAGATCTTTATGGAAGAATCTCTGAGTGCTGGTATGTTTTCCATATTCCCGTAACAAGAGTTCATGTTTACTTTTGGTTTGAACCCGTACAGGACTCTCCTAACTCTGATTCCATTTTCCTTGCCACTCTAACAATATCCTTCTCGATAAGAGTTTTTATTTGGGTTTTGTTAATTGAAAATGCAAATGAAATTTCATTCTTTAATGCTGATTCTTTAGCTAAAGCATCTACAGCTCCATTTCTGTCATGCCCAGATTGGGCCTTTATCCAATGCAAATGTATTAATCCAGGATATTTATGGACAGCTTAAATAATTTTAGTAACCGTATCAAGGCAAGATTGATAAGCACTAAGAATTTGTAGTGATGACATCAATTTACTGTGTGCCTCGTCTAAATCGTTTCTAACAGGAAAGATCAATCGTACATAAAGCATTAATTATGAAACACTTTCCAAATAAATGCAATTTTATTTAAACATATTTAAAATGCAATACATTCAACGGTGATATGTTTTAATTATCACAGAACTACAATAATTTATTTTACTTGAGAACTTAAAACTTCATCGAAAAAAATTAACTTTATTCAAATGACGTCGTCGAAATATAAATCGTCTGGCTATCTATGTAAATGCAACAAATATTTCATTCATACACTTTTTTCCAGACTCCAGGGTTGAATAATTTTACGTGAAAAAATACAGCCATTCTTATACAACTCATCTTACAATCTTTTGTTTACATTCTGCATTCATTTCTAATTAGGTTTCGTTGTAGAAGTAATCAAAGTTTGATGATCGTTTAAAATGAAAAATATTGTAATTATGTTGGCGCTGGATATAGATGTACAGAAAATTAGCAAAAATAAAGCGGTTTTAGGACGGATGCAACACTAAATATAAATTTAAAAGAACTTTAAATATCACGATTTTGACTCTGGGAAACAAAGATGGATGCCCTATTTTATTTTAAAGTGGGTCACGTGATCTCTATATCATATGGGTGTCATTATTATTTTAATTTTTATTTAAAAAACGACCAAACACATTTTTTTAAATGTTTACTTTCCTTATATACATAATGTATAAGCAAAGTATTGCGACGGGGTCGAAAATTCGAATTGAGTTTTCGACGGGAGAGCACGTTTGAAGCCTCCCTGATCCCGAATCAAACATTTTTGAAGTGATGTCTGTGTGTGTGTGTGAAAGTATGTGTGTGTGTGTGTCAGTGAGTCTGTGGAGACGATAACTGACGAACGAATGGACCGATTCGAACGAAATATAGTACAAAAATCACAATCCGTAAACACTGGAAGCCTATTGTTTTTATACGCAATCGAATGTTGAGAACCCCCTAAATTTTCGAGTAAAATTTTGAAAAAATCATCAAAAAATCAAAACCGCTAATAAAGTTACGCAAATAGACATTTCTTATGTAATTTTTCATTAGAAAACGAATAACATAAATTTTAGAACGCTAACATGAACAGTTCTCGAGATATTGCACATTTTCCAAAAAAATTATTAAAAAGTCATATAAAATTAAAAAAAAAAATTTCCTATTAAGAAACATGTTCACTTTTCATATGTAATACCATGCAATAAATTTGGTGACATCATTCTCGTGGATATAGCTTGTTCCCTTCATGAAAAAAGATACTTTGAGTAATACTTTTATATTTGAACGCCAATAGTCATTTGTTTGCTGTAAGAATAATTTATTTCTCCGTCCATACCGCTTGGCGAGATTTTGGCGATGAATTTGGCGGAATGTCGCCAACATTGCGACAATTTTAATTGTTGCCAAATTAACAAAAATCTCGCCAAATTGATAAAAACATACAGACACACATACAGACATCACCTCAAAAATGTTTGATTCGTGATCAGGGATGCTTGAAACGTGCTCCCCGTCGAAAACTCGAATTCGAATTTTCGACCCCGTCACAATACTTTCCTTATACATTATGTATATAAGGAAAGTAATAAGATTATTTAGTAACATTCAAACTCTAAAATCCATTTATGGCAAAACTATCTTTTGGATTTGGTGTCTTTTTCTTGTATGCTTATGATTATATTTTTCATATCAATTAAAGCGAATCTGAAACTTGAATGATAAGAACTTGGCAGAAGTACTCTAACAATTTTTTCGTTTCATAAAAATTCTACAATATAATATTTTAGAATTGAGATGCTTTTATAAATTTCTATTAAAAGTATGCAGTTGAAATACGTATATGTATTCCAGAAATGCTTTTCCATAGGAATTTTATAGGTTTTTTAAATTCAGGATGGAAAAATTTAATGGTTAACTCATTACTACTGTTTATAAAATTACAGAAGTGGTGTACGATAATTATCAGCTTTCAAGTTCAATGCAATTATTTGTTAGTTATTTTGGAAATAATAAATAGCAACTTGTGTGGTAACAAAATATTATTTTGCCTCATGGCCTTTTATTACTATATGTAAGTTTCTATATTAGTAATAATATTATCCTAGAAAAATGCTGTCCCTTGACAGTTTGGCCATATGATCTTAAAAAAGGGAGGTTTGGTAACCAAATCGTTTGCTTTCTATTTCTCCATATATCATTTCTTCGAAATTTAATGAATTTATGGGGGGGGGGGGGGGGGAGCGATATGGCCTCCAAATTCCCCTCCTTGACGACCCCACTAAATCTCTTTAAATTCATGCTTTAATTATCCAGTAAAAAGAAAGTGGTATTTAAGTGTAATTTTGTATTTTTCTTAAAGTAAGCAAAAATATTTCAAAAATATGAAAATTAATAGGTGGGATGAAATTTTATATCTTATCACTAGTTGGGCGTGCACTACATCTGTGAATAGGGATGGATATAAGACATAAAGTAAGGAACAATAGATCATTAATTAGAAAAATCCATTACAAAAATCTAGACAATAAACAAGTATGCTAAGTAATGTTCTAAGAAAACATACTTGATATTTGTTAAACTTTTACCATTTAAAGCAGAGAGAATACTATTTTGCCTTAGATGCTGTATTCAGTTTCAACTTCTTCATTGTCAAAAGACTTTTGACGTCTATGCCAAAACGCCCCCAACCCTCATTTTTTTTTTTTTTTTCCAGAATTATAAATTAAGTTTTAAGGGTGAGCGTCAGTAAATTTTCTGCCCTATCCGCGCTTTGTCAACTTTCGCCGAACACGTTTTTCGCCAAAATTCGGCTCAAACAGTTCCAAAATATTGTCTGAAAGATAAAATGCAATGCTTAGATTATATTAAAACTAAATTTAATACTCAATAAAATATAGAATATATTTTTTTATGTTAATCCAAAATATTTTTGGTGCTGCCATCTGATGTCGTAATTTAATTCATACCGACTATTTTTATTTTTTAATGAACATTTTTAAATGTCTATTCCATCTAATACACTATTGAATACAACAACAGATCATATATAATAATGCCACAATCACGAAAAGGTAATTGAACTTGGACTTGAAGACAAAACTGCAGTTCCAGTGATGTACATTCAGATCCCCTTATCAAATTTATAGAATGAGAAATTACCTTTTCGTGATTGTGGCATTATTATGTATGATCTGTTGTATTTAATAGCGTATCGTATTAGAAGGAAAAGACATTTAAAAATGTTCATTAAAAAATAAAAATAGTCGGTATGAATTAAATTACGACAACAGATGGCAGCACCAAAAATATTTTGGATTCAAATAGAAAAAATATATTCTATATTTTATTGAGTATAAAATTTAGTTTTAATATAATCTAAGCATTGCATTTTATCTTTCGGTAAATGTTTCGCAACTGTTTGAGCGCGGATAAGGCAGAAAATTTACCGACGCTTACGTGCATTTCAACGAAAGTTCCCGTCCACCACCATATAGTAGAAAAAATACACAAAACACCTTAATATAGCATTGGAAGTTTCCAGTTTGTTTAAATTTAGACAAATATACCCCCCCCCCCCCACTAAATAAATAAAATGAAATAAATCTTCAAATGTCGGTTCAAAACACTCTATCGAGTATTATGAAAGTAGGTATAAAGATGTTAACAGTCGAATACTTTTTTTAAAATTTTTTAAATAAACTTTCAGAATTGCTACTATTGTTAAACATATTAATTCTTGAAAATTGTTACAAAAATAAGAACGCATTGCATGCAAAATTTGATTAATAATACCTTTCATTCTAGTCATAATAAGAAGTATGCTATTTTACGTAAAATATTACATTTTAAATGCGCGTTCTAAAAGCATAAATCAGATAAATCAGAGTTTGGCAGTCGGTAGCTTAAAAACAGACTTCTAGAAATGCGCCATCATAACGATAAATGTCAAAATAAAGTAAACCCCCTTTTCGCCAAACGCAGCTGTCGCTCCCACAGGAGCTTCAATGGCCGCTCTTGCGCCAGCTTGTATATGAGCTTAATTTTCAGTGGACTGCTAACATGACTATGATCATCGTAAGGCCAAATCTCATAAGAGACCCCGTGCAGTACTAAACCTGGAGTAACAGGAAATTAGGTAAACCCATTTTCTAACAACCTAAACTAAATAAACCCGCGAACCAGGATAATTTGAACTTGAAATATTCTAAAGCATTCCTAAATTGCCAAAACGCTAAGTAATATCCAGATCTGTATCAATCCCCCAAAAAGATTAAACTCAAATGTGCAACAAACTGCCACATTAGGAGTCATATCAAAAACAAAATCTATTCAACAAAAAACAACGAGCTTCTATATAATGGACAAATGAATTAATGTCACAGTATGAAGATAAGAACCAGAAGTTGACATTGGAGATTAAAGGCGCTCCGCGCCTGGTGCTCTATGCTGAGCGACAAATCCGTTCTGGACTGCCCCCGTTTCCTTGGATGGGCCAACCTGTAGTATCTATAATCCTTGCTAAAACCCCAGGCAGACCTAGAGCTCCTCTACTACAGGCTGACTTATCAAGCATATTGAAGCCCATAGGGTTCCATACTACAGTCACAGAAATTATAAAATAAGTGTTTGAAATAAATACTTTATATAAAAAAAGAAGTTTTAATTAGAATATTGTAGAATTTAGCTCGCACAAGTATTCTCCATTACCGGGTATCCAATTACTTTTTAGCCATTGTTTTCTTCTTTTTTCGTTTCTAGGAAAGCGAAATAGCCTAAAACCCTTTCTAGAATGATTAGAGCAGTTCGGTGCAGAACAACCACTCATAACTATTTCAATTATACTTCTTAAAGTGAAAATACGAATAAAGTTAATGTTAATAAACTGCGCTTCCAGCTAGGGTGGGCTTCAATATGCTTGATGAGTCAGCTCGTATATAGAGGAGCCTTAGGCAGACCCAAGATACTTTAAACTGGCAGACCAAGTGTGACTTGGAAAGATGCTACATACCACAGAATACTATATTAGTCTGTGCCACATACTTTAGTCCGGAATCCAGTTAGGGTGGCATCCATACCATCCTCCCCCTGAACCCAACAAGTATCTATTAACCTTAGTATATGCAAACACAATCCAGTACGTGCAGCCTTAAATATTTTCAAAGAAAAGGGATTTAGAGCGTTTGTTAAACCGAATTTCTATTATCATGGAAATTCCACCTGCCAAGTTCTACTGTGACTCTATTTACTAACAATATCACTGAATACTCCACCCCTTGACCTGTCTGTCACCTTGTAATTGGCAGCATAATGTGGGGTAATTATCTGTCCATTGAAGTCCTGCTGGCGGTAAAGGACCCCCTGGGACCCCCATTTGACAAAATGGGGGTTCCTCAAATAATCCACCCACTAATCCTGGAGAAGACAAGAGTCAGAAGGGAAGAATTTGTAAAGAACAGTGTGAAAACGCCCCCCCTTTCTTCCCAAACCCACCACTTCTTGGGCTAGTGAATAGAGCTTTCAAAAGGTTTAAAAAGTCTATTGGCGGATTATGGTCCGGAGTGCCTTGGGAATATAGATAAATCGCGAATTCCCACGACAGGGATAAAAGAGTTGACTATTGATAAATGTCGTAATGGGGTGTTTGGAGGATAAAGGGTTGAATTCCAAGTTAATAGAGTTTCCCTTTTATGCAGGTCAGTTTCTTAAAGCGTGTAATGAAGTGCATGCTGAGGACTAATGAGGAAGACTGCTAATGTCAGTTATGTGTTTCAGAGAAGTCATGTCCAATTCTTACCTTGAAAAAGAGAAAAACTCTTTTCTATCAATCTGCCATGATTTGCTTCATAACTGTGTTAGGAGATACCCAAAAAATTGGAATTAGTTATCATATAGCTGAGTGAGACTAACTGAAAAAGTGATAAAGTAGATGAATTTACAATCCAAATTACAGGAACTTTGCATTTATGCGTGACTTGACTTTAGGGGAAGATAAAATGATACATTGCATAAGGGCATTTTATAAAGAAAGGTCAATAACTTTTAAAATAGTGGGGCGGGCGCATTTGCTGTATAGGATCCCAGAAATCCTGTCGGCGACACTGCTTGACCTATAAGTAGTGAAAAAATCTAAATGCTTGGAATTTTATTCCAAAAATTCGTAAATCTCAGGATTTTTTGTTCCAGCATTCTTCTGGTTTTTCTCAAGAACAGCTGGACACACAAAATGCATTTTTATATCACTCTGCGCAGAAAAAATGATGTCCTGAATCTTTTTACTTTCCTTATATATATAATGTATAAGGAAAGTTTTGTGACGGGGTTGAAAATTCGAATTCGAGTTTTCGATGGGTGAGCACGTTTCAAGCATCCCTGATCACGAATCAAACATTTTTGAGGTGATGTCTGTGTATGTGTGTGAAAGTATGTGTGTGTGTGTGTGTCAGTGAGTCTGTGGAGACGATATCTCACGAACGAATGGAGCAATTCGAATAAAATTTGGTACAAAATTCACCATCCATGAATACTGGAAGCCTATTGTTTTAAAATAGAATCGAATGCTCAGAACCCTCCTAAATTTTCGATTGAAATTTTGAAAAGATCATCAAGATATCAAAACCTTTAATAAAGTTACGCAAATAGACATTTCTTATGTAATTTTTCTTTAGAAAACGATTGACATAAATTTAAGAACGCTAGCATGTACCGTTCTCGAGATATTGCACATTTTTCAAATAAATATATCAAAAAATCCCATAATTTAAAAAAATATATTAACTGTTAGGAAACATGTTCACTTTTCATATGTAATATCATGCGATAAATTTGGTAACATCATTACCGTGGATCTAACCCGTTCCATTCACGAGAAAAGATACTTTGAGTAATACTTTTGTATTTGAACGCCAATAGTCATTTATCTGCTGTAAGAATAACTTATTTCTCCGTCCATAACACTTGGTGAGATTTTGGCGACGAATTTAGTGGAATGTCGCCAACTTGGCGACATTTTAAAATGATGTCAAATTAACGAAAATCTCGTCAAATGGATAAAAATGATGCTAAATCAATGAAAATGACGACTAATTCAAGAAAATTCAATATCTTTGAAAGAATATAAGTATCTACTATAAGAATAACATTTTTTTTACTGTAAAAGTAGTAAATTCATTGCATTATATAAGGAAAGTCATGTGTTGCCCACATCAAATTTTTTTAGTCACTAGGGATTTTTCATTATTGACTAATCTATAAAATTATATCTTTGACGGACATTTCGCAAACAAAATTCGATTGTATTTTTCAAAATCTAATAAGCATCCAAACAACCGTACTACTATAAGTTCTAAGAAATTTCATTAAATAGTTTTTTAACTTCAGCGAAAAACGTCTTTTAGTTCCTCAAGATTAAAAAATAAATATCTCGAGAATGGTCCATCCTAGAGTAATAAGATTGGTTTACGTATAAAATAAGCCCATAAGTCAAAAATTGAATATAAAATAAGCTTTTAATTGATACATTTCAGCATATGTAATCTTTCATTTTAGATCTGATATTTTAGATTTGTGGGCCTTTTCGCATAAAAAGACAGAATCTTTTTTTTTTCGAATTATACCAAAATCTAACCAGCACCACAAAATAACATACTCGACATATCTACCAAATTTTGTGCAATTTGGTTAATTAGTTTGTCAGCTAGAGTGGATACATACGATTTTTGCGGGTCATTTTGCAAAAAAAGCTAGTTCTGTTCTCCATTGTACTAAAATCTAATCAGCACCAGGGTTATCCAGAAGTGACTTATCTACCAAATTTTGTGAAATTTGGTCGATTAGTTTTTGCGTTAGAATGGAAACATACATTACATAGACAGACACACACACAGACCTCACGTTGAAAATATTTTTTTCGTGTTCTAGAGGTCCCAAAACGTGTAGATCCATCGAAAACTCAAGTTGCGATTTTCGACATGATTCCAATACTTTCCCTATACATTACCATGTACTGCAGGGAAAGTACAATGGCGTACATTCAACTTCTAAGTACATAGTTCCTATTGACTTGGAGACTGCAGTATTTACTTTTTGCAGCATGTATCCAAAAGTTTTTGGGTTTTTTTAACTATAAATTAAATTTTTTTAAAATTATAACAATTATTTAATTCTTAATATTAATATTTGGTTTTTTTTTAATCTATCATAATCTGGGAAATTTCATCCGGAGGATTCGGAAGTATGACCCCTCCCCCCCCCCCCCCCCCCCCCCCCTCCCGTCTTGTTATCACCTCTAAAAAAATGCCTGGAAATGTTAATGAAAGTAAATTTGTATCAGTATATAAAGAAAGTCCGATTGCAATTTATTGGATAAAAATCCCCCCCCCCCTCTCCTCTATCTCTTTGTATGCAACTACGATTGCAGATACAAACCAACGTAAGGCTTCTATATGTATACCTCCATCTTGACTACCAGTTTAAGTGATGACAGTACACGGCAAAAAAAAAAAAAAAAAAAAGGGTTATTTTCAATTCCATTTCTCAGGATCAGAAGATAGAAAATCAAAACATTCTGAACTACATTCTTGAATGATTATCAAGTATTATCTATTTTTTTTTTTAAAATCCGAAACATCTATTTCACAATTAAATTGTGTATCAAATATCAGCCATGTACGGCGTTTCTTTCTGGACATTTTGGCTCAGAAAACGAATGAAAATTTAGGTGGGGGTGGTAAGTTTTCTATGTGTCCTATATAAATATATATAAATGCTGTCACTTAAATAGAAATAAAAAAATAATTGCTATTTATTTGGCAGTTGGATGTTAAAAAACAAGGAGTAAGACAGTAGAAAAAAATCTGATGTTGGCAACACATGACTTTCCTTATATAATGTAATGAATTTCTACTTTTACAGTAAAAAAATAGGTTTTTCTTATAGTAAATACTAATATTCTTTCTAAGATAATGAATTTTCGACAATTAGTCGTCATTTTCTTTGATTTAGCGTCATTTTCATCCATTTGGCGAGATTTTCGTTAATTTGGCAACATTTCAAAAAGTCGCCAAGTTGACGACATTCCGCCAAATTCGTCCCCAAAATCTCGCCAAGCGTTATGGACGAAGAAATAAGTTGTTCTTACAGCAGATAAATAACTATTGGCGTTCAAATACAAAAGTATTACTCAAAGTATATTTTTTCATGAATGGAACGAGCTAGATCCACGAGAATGATGTCACCCAATTTATCGCATGGTATTACATATGAAAAATGAACATGTTTCTCAATAGAAAATATTTTTTTATTATTTTATATGACTTTTTAATAATTTTTTTGAAAAATGTGCAATATCTCGAGAACGGTTCATGTTAGCGTTCTAAAATTTATGTCAATCGTTTTCTAATAAAAAATTACATAAGAAATGTCTATTTGCGTAACTTTATTAGTGGTTTTGATTTTTTGACGATTTTTTCAAAATTTTATTCGAAAATTTAGAGGGGCTCTGAACATTCGATTACGTATAGCAACAAAAGGCTTCCAGTGGTTACGGATTGCGATTTTTGTACCAAATTTGGTTCGAATCGGTCCATTCGTTCGTCTGTTATCGTCTACACAGACTCACTGACACACACACACACACAGACAGACAGACATCACTTCAAAAATGTTTGATTCGTGATCAGGGATGCTTGAAACGTGCTCTCCCGTTGAAAACTCGATTTCGAATTTTCGACCCCGTCACAATACTTTCCTTATACATTATGTGTATAAGGAAAGTAACTAGGTTAACATAAAATATCTCAGGGGAGGGAGGCGAATAATCGTCTCCGGGTAGGAGGTATGCATGAAAGAAACACTGGTCATGTATAACATGCGCGCGCCATTGAAATAGCACATGCAGACGATAACCGACTACACCGGTTGGAGTCAAAATGGCGGTTGCGCCAGCCTGTATATGTAGAAGCCTTGAGACAACGCGTTTGACACCGAAAAAGGTTGGAAAACAGAGTCTGTTTCAATCTTGAAGTGATGATTGCCTCTGATTGCCCCCCACCATTGTTCCTGTGACTGATTAATTAAATGTGGCTCACTTCTTCATCCCACTTTTCTCGGAACCCTTTCAGAGATTTTGCGATACCACTGATGGGTGCTTCGAAACGACGACCCCCCCCCCCCCCCCCCCTTTCCCCATTTTCGAATCGAAGCTGTTCTCCGTCACAAATAGAACAATCATTCCGTTTTGCCTGCATCCGTTCGTAATTGTCGTTGACAAATGTTGCTATTCCGATGTCAGAGCGTTAAAAAATAACTGTTGTCAGTGTCGCGGATATTATTTGTAGTCGGTGATTGTCGCATTTGAATGATTATAATGATTTATTTCCTATTTGAAACAAAGAATGGGCATTATTACTCTCCTTGCATCTAGGCTCACCATATATAAATTATTTTCTTAGCCTGGAAAAAAATAAAAATAATTGGTTAAATATATATATATATATATATATATATATATATATATATATATATATATATATATATATATATATATATATTAAAATAAATTTAAATTATATGAAATATAATATCATAAATCTGTTTAAATTATATTTAATTAAGCTAAAGCTAATGAGTTTATACCAATCTTAAATATATATATATAGAGAGAGAGAGAGGAAGATATATATATATATATCTTCCTCTCGTCTGGATTATTCCCACGTGGTAGTAAGCGAGGTAAGCGTTCAAATTGTAGCATGTGGTGGACTCATTTGAAGATTTTTCACGGTGACGACCTTTCGACATGTGAGTTGCTCTTTTTTGCAAATTCGTATATTTGAGCGCTATATTTTTCATGTTCATGTCTATGTGGTATTTTATATTTCATGTTTATGTGGTATTTTATATTCTATTATTGAATTTTATCCTATTTGTTTTTTTGTTTTTTTTCTGTTATTCCGTTGTTGGGCACAGATTGCATAATATTTTAACCACGTGTTTTTATGCAATCATAGAAACAACGGATTTTAGTATATCTGTCTAGAATGTGCCCCTGAAGACGTTTCTGGCAGATATACTATTCTTTAATATGTTTTCCTTGTCCTGGCCTCTCCGTGCTCTACTTTTTCGGCCCTTCCTCGTTGCTTTTTGCTTTTCACAACACGCTTTATTTTGCTCGCGGTTTGATACTGTGGTTACTGATTCACACTCTTGCACTTTAGTTTTTGTTATTTTAATTTATATATATATATATATATAAATATAAAATTGTAAATCCAATGTTGGAATGTAAGTAGTAACTCATAATACACTATCCCAAAATTTTCTACAAAATGAAAAGAAATAAAAGAAATTCAACCATAAAGAGGAATATATATATATATATATATATATATATATATATATATATATACATATATATTTAGGATTAAATATAAGAAAACAAAATTGAAATATAAGACATTCATCTTTTGATTTCGACCATTCGTATAGCTGTTGTCAGTGTCTCCTTCAGGCATACCTCCGGGGGGGGTGTCTCGGGGGTCTATGCCCCCCCCCCAGAGACGACGATTCGGCCCCCCGGAGACATTTTATGTTAACCTAGTTTCTATTTATGCGATAAATTTATATAGGGCAAATAGAAAACTTGCCCGAAAACTATCTCGAGAATGGTTAGTCCTAGTGTAATGGGGTTGTTTTTATTCTTTTCATCTTTAAACATTACATATATAAACATTACATTACGATCATTTAATTGATATATTTGAGCATACATAGTTTTTTATTTTAGATGTTGACGATTTTTGCTGGCCATTTCGCAAAAAAAGGCAAGTTATTTTTTTTCCGAATCATACCAAAATCGAATCAACACCAGGGAAACCTACAAGACACTTATCTACCAAATTTTGTAAAATGTGATCTATTAGTTTTTCAGCTAGATTGGATACAGGCAATTTTTGTGGGCCATTTCGCAAAAAAATGGCGGGATCTTTTATTCAGAATCGTACTAAAACTAATCAGCACCAGGGTCACACACTAGTGTCTTACCTGCCAAATGTTATTAAATTGGGTCCATTCGATTTTGAGAACATTACACAGAAAGAGATACACACAGAGACGTCACGCTTTTTAAAAATAGCTTTCTTGTGTTCTAGAGGTCCCAAAACGTGTCGATCCGTCGAAAATTCGAATTGCGATTTTCGGCATGATTTCTATACTTTCCTTATACATTACCATGTATTGCAATGAAAGAAAAAAAAAGTATACAAAACATAGTTCTTACCTATTTTAATATTTGTATTTTATATCTCTTATTAGTATGAATGATTCTGATATTTTGATGGAAATGTTATTTATATTTGTGAAGGCTTTTAGAATTGTGATATGTAATAAAAATCTTATATTGAATTTATTTGAAATATGTTTTATGAATTTGTTAAAGTGGTATCTTGTGATGGCTTTTAAATTGTGATATATTATATGAATCTTGTCAAATTGAAATTATTTGTAATATGTATTAGAAATTTTGTAAAGTTATATTTTGATGGCTTTTGAATTGTGAACTTATTTCGAATAGCATTATTTTGTAATTATTCTATATCCGAGTTGGATTTTTATAATTTATTACCATGGTTTGGTATTTTATCTTATTTTGTTCTCCTTAAGAATGAAGGAAGTATGTTTTTACCCTAAATGAAGGGTTCTGTAATATTTGTATAAGTTCAATAAAGTGTGAGGGACCTTCAGAGGATGACTCTCACAGATCGTAGTCCGTGGTTGCCCGGGCTGGTTTTTGGAGTTTTGTTTCCCCCTGCCCGCGCAGTTGGTTTTGGCTGGCGGCGTGCGGATGAGGTGGAGCGCCGTGGCTTGGGCCACGGCCAGGTGTCCTGGGAGCGCTATTGCAGCGAGGTTGCATCTTTCCCGTGTACCTTCGGGTGGGTCGGCGTACTTGATTGAGTTACCTATTTTAATGGAATTTAAATTATTGGCATCTTTCTTATCATAGCCAAGATGCCAACACTCTAAATGAGTGCAGTTAATTCCTATATATCCCAAAATGAAGCTAAACGCAGGAAAAGTCTATTTCAATGCATACCATATACTTTTTTTAACGGAAGTAGTCGTTAATTTTACGATATTGCAATTGTTGAATTTGGGATCCCTCTGATGCAGAAGCCCGGGGCAGCTGCCCCTCATGCCCCTGAGTTAATCAGGCCCTGAATGTATCAGGCATGATATCATGCAAAATGCAATGTATTGTCACGACGTATTTTCTGGGATCGGCGGTGTACTCTAGGGATACAAGAATGAGTTCAATTTTTTGGACAACTAACACTTTTATTTAAAAGCACTCATAAGCGTAAACAGGAACAATATACAGCGAATAGTTCGATAACTATCTCGCAGAATCACTCAAGAAGTGTCAGGCACAGTAAAACAGTCACTAAATGCTCTATTCCCTTCATAAAATAAATAATACAATTCTCAACATATTGACGCATCTCCCAAATCAAAGTAGCTCGTATCACGTCCACCGCTCTCCAACCGAGTGATAACACATTTGATATAATCTCTATAGAAACCTTCAGAAAGGACTCATATCACCAAGAGTATTCGATAGTTCGAAAATCTACTAGTACATTCGAAAAGTCATCAAATTAGCGAAAACCGTCAAATATGGTAACTTTGTCCCCCATCCAAGTCAAATTGTAACAAACCTACATTCACTTAATAGGAATGGTTGCAAAGGTGTTTTTCCCTTCTAGGGACTCAATTTTTTCTGGGTGGGAGTGGCGGGTTAGCTTTCAAACTGTTCTAATCTTAGAAATAAATATTTTAAATGTTTTTTGAAATGCTAAATGAGAAAATATTTTTGTTTTAAAATTTAAATCCTATTACATTGGCTGAAGAAATGAAAATATTTCATAACACTTTTAGTATATAAAATGAAAAATAATTAAATCACCCTATCTCTGTATTTCATATGTTTTACTAACAAAAGTAAATAAAGTAATAATGACAGACAGTAAATCTTGATATTTTCTTTAGTACACTATTATGGATTGCTATTTCATTTTAATCTTAAATTAATTTTTCCCTGGTTTTTCTGAAAAGTTATTTAAAACCTCTTCTTCAGTTACATATATTTCACTAAGTATATACATTAAAGCATAATCATTTAGTCTCTCATAAGAAATGGAATTTCTTAAACAAGTCTAAAAGTTTGAAAAGTGAAAATGATTGTCATTACGAAGATCAAGATCATCTATGCCACACCGGGTTTTTTTCTTTGAAGAAAATAGTAATGGTTTCCAGAGTGTAACCTCACCTTCAATATTCGATGACAATGAATAAAATTCTGCTAATTTAACAATATTATCAGCAATTTTATCTTTAGCGCTCTGGTCTGATTGACTGACCAGCAACTAAAATGGATTTAATATGTTTTTATGGGTTAAAAACGATGTTACGTCTAATGCATGGATAAATTCATTCAAAAAAGGAATAAAAATTGCCCTTCTAAAGTAATGTTTTAAATTATCTACTAGAATATTATTAACACTTTACAACATAGTTGAAAAGTGTTTATGACTTTGTTCATTCTGTCTGTCTGTCCGTTTGCACGATAACTGCCGTAAAAATGATTTTAATCAAAATGAAATTTTGGTTGTTGGGACGGTATGTGGGACATACGGGAATGTAAACGAACAATATCACCCAATTAGTTTTTGGATTGAACTCGGGTTGAAAAAGTGAAATACATTGAACTCTATGGGACCTCATTTTTCAAACATTTTTTAAGCAATTTTGCTTCGAAAATTTTAGAAAATATTCAAATTATCCCATAAAATACAAAGAAATATTCAGCAAAATAGGTTCGGTAGTTTTTTAAATAAAAATGCAAATAATAATGACATCCATGTTATATGAAGATATCGCGTGACCCACTTCAAAATAAAATAGGGAATCCAAAATTTTTTTTACAGTGTCAAAATCGTGATTTTTTAAGTTCCTTTAAGGGTAAGCGGCATTAAATTTTCTGCTCTATCCTCGCTTTGTTAACTTTCGCGGCACACATATTTCGCCAAAATTCTACTCAAACAGTTGCGAAATATTTTCTTATAGATAAAATGCTATGCTCAGATTATATTAAAACTAAATTTAATACCCAATAAAACATAGAATATATGTTTTATTTTAATTTAAAATATTTTTGGTGCTGCCATCTGTTGTCGTAATTTAATTCATACCGACTATTTTTATTTTTTAATGAACATTTTTAAATGTCTATTCCTTCTAATACGCAATTAAATACAACAACAGATCATATATAATGCCATAATCACGGAAACGTAATTTAACTTGGACTTGAAGACAAAACTGCAGTCCTCAGTGATGTACATTCAGATCCCTTATCAAATTTATAGAATGAGAAATTACCTTTCCTTGATTGTGGCATTATTATATATAATCTGTTGTTGTATTTAACACTGTATTAGAAAGAATAGATATTTAAAAATGCTCATTAAAAATAAAAATAATCGGTATGAATTAAATTACGACAACAGACGGCAGCACCAAAAATATTTTGGATTAAAATAAATAATATATTCTATGTTTTGGGGGGCATTAAATTTAGTTTTAATATAATATAAACGTTGCATTTTATCTTTCAGAAAATATTTCGTAACTGTTTGAGCAGAATTTCGGCGAAATATGTGTGCCGCGAAAGTTAACAAAGCGCGGATAGGGCAGAAAATTGACTGACGCTCACTCTTAAATTTATATTGAGTGTTGCATCCGCCATAAAACCGCTTTATTTTTGCGTATTTTCTGCATAGTGATGGGTTTCGTCCAGAAAAGAGCACCAGGCGCGAAGCGCCTTTAATCTCCAATCTCTAGGTGTGGTTCTTATCTTCATACTGTGACATTATTTCATTTGCCCATAGTTGGAGGTTCGAGGTTTTTGATTTACTGTTTTTTATTATTTGACTTAGCTCCTAGTGTGGCAGTTTGTTGCACATTTAGAGTTTGAGTAATTTTGGGGAGTTGATGCAGTTCTAAGGATTTCCTATCAATTTGGCAGTTTAAGGTTTAAGAACATTTTTTAGAAAACATTGATCGAGTTTTAATTTAATATCAACTATTTAAGTTGGGACTTACCTAATTCCGATTTTCAATATTAAGTACCGCGCGGGGTCTCTTACGTGATTTGGCTTTGCGATGATCATAGTCATGCAGATTGAATAGTAGTTCATTTGGAACAGATGGCAGGTTTTTATAGAATTTAAGCGCTAGCTTTTTAATTTGGGCTCTAACAGTTTTTATTTTGAAGTCTTTCCTAATTACCGAGTTTCTTAAGTATCTAGGAGCTTTCCTTATAATCCTTAGGGTTTTGTTTTGTTTTGTCTCTAGTAAGTCTATAGTAGTTTTACAGGCATATCCCCATACGGGTGCTGCATACAGCATTCCCGGGCGGATGACCGATTTATAAATTAGGAGTTTATTTTGATAACTTAGATTTCCGTTTCCTATCATTGGGTATAAGGCTTCTGTGGCCATATACGCTTTTTTGATTAAGTTCGTTACGTGCTGTTTCCAGGTTAGATGGGAATCTATCGTTACACCTAGGTATTTAGTAGATTTTTCCGCTTTTAGGGCATGGTTGTTTATGTACAGAGGCGGAGGAGGTTTACGTTTTCTAGAGAAATAAATCCAATGGCATTTATTGGGGTTTAATTTTATTCGCCATTTTTCCAGCCATGTTTGGTGTATGTCTAAGTGTTGTTGTAGCTGTCTGTGCATTACTGAGACGTAAGGATGTTTTGCAAGTATCGCACTGTCGTCTGCATAGAGTGCCAGCTCCGTGTCTAGGGTCCTGGGGATGTCATTTAGATATATGTTAAAGAGTGTCGGGCCCAGGATGGATCCTTGCGGTACACTACTTTTAATGAGCTTGGGTGTAGACAAGTTATCTTTTACTCTAACTTGGAAGTGTCTGTTATTTAGGTATGAGATTAAAAGTTTGACAAGTGCGTCAGGGACTTTTAGAGTGATCAGTTTGTATGCTAATCCACAGTGCCACACTTTATCAAATGCTTTTTGTATGTCAAGAAAAATCGCAGCTGTGGGTGTCTTACTATTAAGTCCAGAAGATATGTACTCTACCACTCTCAGCAATTGATGAGTGGTGGAGTGTTTTGGCCGAAATCCAAACTGCTCCGGAATGATAATATCATTCTCACTAAGGTGCGTGTTCAGTCTATTAAGAATTATTTTCTCAGTAATTTTACTAAGTGTCGGTAGTAAGCTGATTGGTCTATAGTTGGCTGGAATGGTGGCATCCTCACCAGGCTTATGGATCGCTATAATTATCGCTTCCTTCCATTCTTTGGGGAAATAATTTAGTTTTAGTATTTTGTTTATTAGGGTGGTCAAGTAAAATATTATATTTAGGGGTAAGTTTTTGACCGCGATATTCCTGATTTTGTCGTGCCCTGGGCTTTTACGGTTTTTAAGGTTTTTGATGATATCAATTATCTCTTGCGGGGTGGCTGGGTTAATCTCGGCCGTGACCGGGGAGTTCCTGAAGTTGTTTAGAGTTTGCCTAACCATTCTTAGGGTCTCCTGACACATTAGATCGTGGTTTGGTTCAAATTGCTTTTCGTAATGCCTAGCAAGCGCCTCTGCTTTTTCTTCGTCTGAGTACGCGATTTTAACGCCATCTATTAGTGGCGGGAGTTTAATTTGAGGTTTTCTGAGTCTTTTAGCGAATTGCCAAAGCGATACGTCTTCCGGGCTAAGGGATTCAATTAACTCTTTATACTGTTGCTGCTTTTCTGCGACAATTTTATCCCTGACTTTCCACGTGAGTCTGTTAAGCTCCCTTTTGAGGGTAGGGTCTCTATTAGCCTGCCATGTCTTACGCATTCTGTTCCTTTGCCTAACTAATTATTTGACATGGTGGGAAAGTGTGGGCATTTTTGGTGACTCACGATGTGTTGTGGCAGAGGCAATGGCTCTCTTGATTTCTGTTGTGAGTGTGTGTGTGGCAGAGTCAATATCCGCCGTGCTCATAATGTTGGGTACTGCCAAGTGCGGCTCAAAAAGTGCTCTTTTGAAAACGTTCCAGTTCACCCTCAATTGTCCCAGAGAGGCTGGAAGGGGAGTGTTCAGATCGAATGTCACCAATACCGGTAAATGATCCGAGTCGAATTCATCCAGGGTATCGATAGTGTGAGCGTATTCTATGTTTCTCGTTAGGACAAAGTCTATGAATGAGCCGTTGGCACCTGAGAAGCAGGTTGGTCTCGACGGTGCAATGATGTTGGTGTTTGTTGTGTTCAGTAATCTGTGTATCTGTGTACCGCGTATGTTGGCTCTCCTGTTGCCCCACGCTCGGTGGTGTGCATTGAAGTCGCCCGCGAGTATTGTGTTTGGATATCGCGAGAAAAGCAGTTCCAGCTGCGCAGCTACATTTATACCACTCATGTTTTTGACATATATTGAAGTTAGGATAAATGAGTTTACATTATTTATTTTAATTTTTATGCTAGTATTTTCTACTCCTTGAAGATTTATGTTGTTTATTTCCTCGTGGGGAATATTTCTTTTGATATATATTGCTGTTCCTCCACGGGGGTTTCTAGCAGTTGTATTTGAGCTTAGGTTGTGATAGCCAATATAGTTTGCTATATTTAGTTTTTTATTTTCTCTAACTTTAGTTTCCTGAATTAACAGGGCATCTACATCATTTTCATTTACGTAGCTCCTAAGTTCATTTATTCTTGGAGATATGCCGTTCGCATTCCAAAATATTATTTTAAAGCTTTCTTTTTGGGACCTAGCCATGGCGGGTTTGATTCTCACTGTTATTTTTAAAATCCGCGATTAATTTAAAAGCCTCAAAGACCATTTGCATTGGATCACTCTTTTTTTGTATTAGCTCTGCGAACTGCATCAACAGGTGTTTCATTGCATCTAGGTCGAACATGGTGATAAACCCTCTGATGAGGTTGAGGATTTCATCCATCTTTTCATCATTGGTTTTACCAGCAGGTTCAGTCTTAGCTTCTTTTTTCTGCATCTTCATTCTGCGCCTTTTTATAAACATTTGTGGTGCATTATTTTATTTTCGTGGCAGAGTCAATCTCACACCTTCTGCAGAGTAGTTGTTCGTCATGTATAGTCACGTACTGGTATTCGAGGAGGGGTGGGGTCAAGATTTAAATCTGTTTGGTGGGCGGGGAGGGGGGTTATATTCATTTCTGGCTTAACGGGATTAGGAACCCAGTGACCATTAAAAGTCACTATGGACTTAAGCATGCAGTGTCTGGGGTCTGTCTACCCTACATGCAAGTGACCGAGATGGAAAAAAAATATCGATGTGGGCAGCACTTGACTTTTCCTGCAGATTCAAATTCATTTTTTATTTCATATTGCATTGAGTTTAATTGCAGAAAATAACATGGATACTTTTCTGAAATTACATCTAATTTGCCTTTTTAATGTATCTTCTTTCTATTTGGCAATTTAATTCACTAAAAACCCTCCAGCTCCTCAACATTCCAGGAAACTAAAATATCTCGAAAAAGGTTCATCTTACAGTCATGGGATTAGTCTTATTAGTTTTGTCGTCAAGGCTTACTTTAAGAACAAGTCCTTAATTAATAAACATCAACAATTTTAGTTATTTTTTTCAGACTTTCACTATTGATTTACATATAAAACTGCGGGACATTTACCAAAAGAAAATTCGACTATATTTTTCCGAATCATATAAAAATCTAATCAGCATCGGAATAACCGTCAAGGGACTTAATTACTGAATTTTAAGAAATTTCGTTAAATAGATTTTTAACTACAAAGAAAAACGACTTCAATTGATCAAAATTAAAAATTTGAATATCTTGAGAATATCTTGACGCCCATCTTAGAGTAATGGGGTTGGCTTTTACTATTTTTACTATTACTCATCTTCAAAAATTACGTATAAAACATTATTTTAATTAATGCATTTGAGCAAATGAAGTCTTTTATTTTAGATCGGATATTTTAGATTTGCTGTCCATTTTGCATAAAAAAAAGCGAATTTTTTTTTCCAGAATCGTACCAAAATCTAGCCAGTACGAAGATAACCCACAAGCGACTTATCTACAAAATTTTATGTAATTTGGTCAATTAGTTTGTCAGCTAAGGAGGATATATACGATTTTTTTTAGCCATTTCGCAAAAACAGACGGATTCCCTTTTCCTGAATTGTACCCAAATCTAATCAGCACCAGGATATCCTACAAGTGACTTACCTATAACATTTTATGAAAATTGGTCTATTAGTTTTATAGTTATAGTGGATATATACATTGCACAGACACACACACACACACAGACGTTACGCTAAAAGCGTTGTTTCGTGTTCTAGAAATTGAACAAAACCAGAAGTTGTTTAAAACGTGTCGATCCGTAGTAAACTCGAGTTGTGATTTTCGACACGATTCCAATACCTTCCCTAAACATAACCATGTACTGCAGGGAAAGTAAAAATCTGATGTGGGCAGCACATGACTTTCCCTGCAGACTTATATCCACGTTCTCTATATTTTAATTAAATTTAATTCACTTTTAATTCAATTTTCGTTCTCATTTGATAGCTGGTCTTATTTTCAAAGGTAGCGTAGAGAAAATACGAAAAAGCTAAAATATCTCGAGAATGGCTAGTCCTAGTGTAATGGGGTTGTTCTTATTCTTTTCTTCGTTAAACATTACGTATAAAACAAGCATTTAGTGGATATATTTGAGCATACGTAGTTTTTGATTTTAGATTTTGACGATTTTTGCAGGTCATTTTGCAAGAAAAGGTAGGTTATTTTTTTCGAATCGTACCAAAATCTAATCAGCACCAGGATAACCCACAAGTGACTTACCTGATCTGCCGAATTTTGTGAAATTCGGTCCATTAGTTTTTCAGCTAGAGTGGATACAGGCTTTTGAAGGCCATTTCGTAAAAAAAAGGCGGGTTCTTTTATCACGAATCGTACCCAAAACTAATCAGCGCCAGATTGGCCCACAAGTGACTTACCTACCAAATTTTAGGAAATTTGGTCCATTAGTTTTTTAGTTAGAGTGGATACAAAATCTGCGCAGACAGACAGACACACACACAGACGTCACGCTAAAAATAGTTTTTTCGTATTCTAGAGGTCTCGAAACGTGTAGATCTGTCGAAAACTCGAGTTGCGATTTTCAGCATGATTCCAATACTTTCCCTATACATTACCATGTATTGCAGGGAAAGTAAAAATCTGATGTGACGCCTTTAAAAATACGTCCCAATGAAAACGATAATTGAATTAGAAGTCTAAATTCTGTGTCATTTCAAATAATGTTGCATGTAATTTTGTGCCATTAAACTTGATTTAATGAATAAATGAAGAAAGAAACAGAAAATGATTTTGAGATTGCAGGGAAAGTCATGTGCTACCCACATCAGAATTTTATACCTGTGCAATTTCAGGGTAATGGCCCACACCCTATCTCAGAAACATACGTATTATTCTAAAACTGTTTTAAACATGTTCGATAGTTCTTAATTTGTATTTTCATTAAATTTTAAAGTCTGAAAATTTTGGTAAAAACGCCTAAAGCGGTGTTCTATCAAACTGTTTCTTTGGGGTGAAAAAAAAGATGAGACTCTTGATCTAGTTGTGACAACCTCCGGATCAATACTGTATCATCCAGATTACACTTCAACCAATCCGCACGATTACATTAGTAATCCTGCTCAATCCTTAATCTAAACGCTTCAGAAATAAAAATCCTGTTACGCAGCTTGCAGTCTGCCAAACTTCTCAAGTTGAGAAGTGCTAATCCCTGCCCAAAATCTGGATAATATGTGGGGCTGATTTATGTCGTCTGCGGTATTTACTTTGCCACTGTTTGCCGACTCCCTAAATTTGTCTCCCTTGGAGGGAAAAAAAAAAAATTGAGAATCGCGGTGAGGTATGGTGTGGCGGACCACAATGGCCGAAATGTTTGCCTAGCAAACAGTCACCTTCGGTATTGGTTTACAGCTGAACTGAATAATGCACTGCACACGTGGGGGCTTAAAAAGCGATTGATGACGGGCAGGATATAATGTAAGCTAAGGCACAGAAGGCTTAAAGCGACAAAATTTTCTCCAATGTGATTTCTTTTTTTTTTTAGGGGGGGGGGGGGAGGGGTAGTAAAATAAAATGTTATTTTTCACAAATCTTTGAGTGTCATTGCGCCTAAACTCCAGCTTTTTTTTTTATGGATCTTTAAATATTTAAATTTCAATTAAAAAAAAAAAATCTGATGTAGGCGACACATGACTTTCCTTATATAATGCAATGAATTTACTACTTTTACAGTTAAAAAAATGTTATTCTTATAGTAGATACTTATATTCTTTCCAAGATATTGAATTTCCTTCAATGAGTCGTCATTTTCATTAATATGGCGTCATTTTTATCCATTTGGCGAGATTTTTGTTAATTTGGCAACAATTAAAAATGTCGCCAAGTTGACGACATTCCGCCAAATTCGTCGCCAAAATATCGCCAAGCGTTATGGACAGAGAAATTAGTTATTCTTACAGCAGATAAATGACTATTGGCATTCAAATACAAAAGTATTATTCAAAGTATCTTTTTTCATGAATGGAACGAGCTAGTTCCACGAAAATGATGTCACCCAATTTATCGCACGGTATTACATATGAAAAGTGAACATGTTTCTCAATAGGAAATATTTTTTTTTATTTTATATGACTTTTTGATAATTTTTTGAAAAATGTGCAGTATCTCGAGAACGGTTCATGTTAGAGTTTTAAAATTTATGTCAATCGTTTCTTAATAAAAAATTACATAAGAAATATCTATTTGCGCAACTTTATTATTGGTTTTGATTTTTTGACGATTTTTTTCAAAATTTCCCTCGAAAATTTAGGGGGGGGGGGGGTGTCTGAACATTCGATTGCGTATAAAAACAATAGGCTTCCAGTGTTTACGGATTGTGATTTTTGTGCCAAATTTCGTTCGAATCGGTCCATTCGTTCGTCAGTTATCGTCTCCACAGACTCACTGACACACACACACACACACACACACATACTTTCACACACACACACACACTCACACACATACACACACACACACACACACACACACACACACAGACATCACTTCAAAAATGTTTGATTCGTGATCAGGGATGCTTGAAACGTACTCTCCCGTCGAAAACTCGAATTCGAATTTTCGACCCCGTCACAATACTTTCCTTATACATTATGTATATAAGGAAAGTAATAAATCTGTAACAAAGCCTGTCAAAGAACTAACACCCAAATTAACTGGCGTTTTAGGAAACTAACATTTAAATGACCTGGATTGCGGTTCTATTCGACTTGCTCATACTAGAATCAATTTAAGTATCTTGTGGATTTTTTTTTTTTTAATTTTTGAAAAATCGATATCGTGGGATCCAAATGATTACAACTATGGCGTGTTACCCTTCACAGTAAAGGGCTTGAAAAAAATCTTTCGATTGTTATCATGCTTGACAATGTACCCCCGAAGGTTAACTTGCCCCTCCCCCCCCCCCCCCCCGATGGGGGCTAATAACGACACGATCCCAAAAATTCAAAAATTGTATCGCGGCTATTTTTCACAATAATGAAACTACTAAGTCTCGTGATCATGGGGCCATAAATAACTCATTTTATATATGATTATGTTAAATTTTATCCTATGCTGGATATATATATATATATATATATATATATATATATACAGGGCCCGCGCTAGGAATTTAAAACTGTTAGCCAACAAATTAGCCAAATTGAAAAATCATTAGCCAAATTACATGATTATTAGTCAAAGTTATCATCGCCATCGGTGAAAAAATTTCTACTTTTAAGCCATAATGCAGCTAATAATATTAATTTCATTCTAAACAAGATATAAAGATGGGTAGATTTCATTTTTTTAATCATTAAATAGGCTATTAGTAAATTAAACTTGTATTTACCAATGAAAGATCTCAATGAGTTACAAAAATGACAAATTTATTTTATAATTCACATAGTTTCATTATCATATAAACCAGGCAAGCTTCGAATTTTTGTACTATAACACCAATTTTCAAAAGCTGCCTTAAAGTTAAAATCTTTCATATCTGGCCCTTCACTATTTATAAGAATCAAGTCACTGTGATTTTTTACTCTGATGTTACTACTTAATGAAATTCACGTTCTGTTTACTAAAGCCTCTTTCAACGATGGTTGTTGTCATAGGACATGTGAAACCAATTCTTGCTACATCCATAATATTTTTATATGCAGTATCATCATTATATTTCTTAGGCACCAAAACTATCTAAGGGATAAATTTTTATGTTGGTTTTAAAATTCAGGCAGGCGTAAGGATCGTATAAAAACCGCAAAGATGATGATGATGAAGATGAAACGAAAACAAGCCAGGCAGGCTTAAAAATTCGTAACAAAAAGATAAACTACGATTCAACTTATGACAAAAACAGAAAACAGCAAGTTGGCATCTGTGATAATATTCAGCAGTGACTTTTTTCAGTTGGTTTTAACTAAAATTAAATGCTTTTTTTATTTACCGTATATACTCGCGTAAGTCGAGAAATTTGTGAAAAAAAAAAAAAAAAGGACTTCAAAGTGAGGGGGGGGGGGGGGGGTCGATTTAGATGCGGATTCTAAAAAAAAAAAAAACATCGTAAGTCTAAAAGTTATTTTTTCCCGTAAGACAATCGATCTTAAAACAATGCGGTAGTAATTACACAATCTCACACTTCTAATTTCTCTGCCCTCCAGATGCTCCGGACTACCATTGTATACGCGTCATCAAAAAATATGCATACATTTTCGTTCGATGTTTATCACTTATTTCTCTGTTTACGGCTGATCGTTTTCGACAAAAAATGGCTCTTTTCAGAAATAATTCTGTAACACGGATTGTTTAAAACTATAATGCAAGATTTTAAGTTGAAAGTGTTTTTTTTGTTTTGTTTATTGGAGAGTATCTAATAACTGTCTTGGGGGTTAACGGTTGTGCGATTCAGGGTTAACAAAAAAAATCGGCTCACATAACGGACGGAATCCAGATAATTTTTTGATTGCCGCGGTGGGCCAAGGACGCTTGAGAGACAGGAATGCGCTTTCTGCCGTCCGTTTTGAGGAGCAGCGTGCTGGGAATTAAAGAATACCTGGAGCTTGTCACACGAGAACGAGCGTCCCCAAAACAGACGGGAGACAACGCTCGTATGTCATAGGCCTACTTGTCTGGAATCGGACTTTTATTCCAAATTAAATCGGACTTTTATTCCAAATTAAATAGGACTTTTATTCCAAATTAAATAGGACTTTTATTCCAAATTAAATAAGACTTTTATTCCATATTACTTCCCAAAAAAATATTTACGAAATTTTCACAGTTTCCAAAAAATCCTTCGCCATTTTTTTCGCCAAAGTATTTTTTTTATCGCCAATTTTGCGATCTTTTCGCATTTGGCGCGTAAGCGAATGGCTAGCGCAGACCCTGAATATATATATATATATATATCTATATATATATATATATATATATATATATATATATATATATATATATATATATATATATATATATATATAATATAAATATAAAATTTCAAATCCATTTCGCAATTTTCGCTTGAATTTAAAAAAGATAATTGTATTCAATTCAAAAGTTTTCCGTAACACAGCCGGATATAAAGTTTCGCGAAAATCCCTAAATATCTGTGGTCTCTATAGTGTACACAAGAAATCGACCACAGACATACAGACAGACAGACAGATGGACATCATTCCAAAAATAGTCAAAATATGTTGGAGGTCCTAAAGCATATATTGCATCAAAAAACAACACTTCCTCTATGCTATATTTCATAGTATGAGAAATCAAAGACTAAGTTATAACTTTAACTTTTTTTTAGAAGATTCATTATCCTGTTATACAATGTGTGGGTTTTTGGCGTCAAAAAGTTGTCTCAAATGTAATTGGTCCAGTTAGGTTTTGCACCCTGGTCGAGTTTCAGCTCTTTATATACCGTGGAAGGGGGGGGGGGGGGTGCAGTGTTCTGAGAGGCTTTGCCTCTTCACCCTTTTTTTTCATTCCTGGAGAAAAATAGAAAATGTCACTCTAGTGGTTCATTGTGCAAAGATTCAGCCTTCTATGCCATCGACGGGCTTCTTAAAGGTCTGGAAAGACGTTTAAGAACCCCATAATTTCCACCCTTGCCATGTGTGTATGTTAAAATCTGACAATGCTACGTTCTGTTCGATGGTCGATATCATGCATGGGCAAAGATTCAGCTTTCTAGGCGCTATTCAAGTGAGATTTCGGTTTTTTTTATATATCTTAGGATCATTATGTATTTATATTGTATATATATATATATATATATATATGTTTAGGAAAATTAAATATAATAATTTAATAGAATTTTGAAAAACAATGCCATTAAGAATGCTACTGAGATTGCGTATATTTTTAATTACAAGAGACGCTGCTCACATATTTGTTAATCCCAAAATATGTTCACTCATTCACGCATCACTTTCAAAGAAGTTTTGCAAAAATACTTAAAATTCTTATGCATTTTTTTTTCTCTCTAAAAATCAAAACCGGCAGCTATAATAAACCATCACGGAATATATATCCCCCCCCCCATCGGGGGCGGCGAAAAGTGGGCGGCATAAAAGGGACCAGCACGTGCGTTTGCGACATGGATATGGACGCGAAACACGACAGGAATTTTTCTCCACCTGCGAAGAGCAGCAATCTCCATGATCCCTATTCTTCGCTCAAGGTCTCACCATCTCCATGTATACACTCTTCCTTGTCGTTGAGGTTCACAGGTGGGCGCACCCTCCCCCCCCCCCCCCCCAAGTCCGGGCCCCCCAGTCCCCAGACACAAAAGGGGAATGAGGTATTCTTATACTTTTTTTATTATTATTTGGGGTATTGCTATAAAATTGACTCAATCCCAGATGAGGATTAGTTTTATTATGATCCGAGGAATCTTGAAGATTTGGAATTCAGAATTTTGTTTACCGTTTCGGCGGTGGTATAAGAACTATCGGAAGATTTATACCGGGAAAAAAAAGAGCATTGGAATTCTCTTTTGTGAGAAGCGGAGGATTAGGTGCTGTGTAAACAGAAAAGGGGTTGGCTAGGATGATGGTTGTCTGCATCCATGACGAAGGGAAAAAATATTATACTATCGGAACTAGATGGCAAATATGGGCAACAATGAAATACTTTGCATCGTCGAGAGAAAAAATAGTTAGCCAAACAATTTTGAGGACTTATTAAGATAGTCGTTCTATGAACTCAATACCAAAGAGGCTCATTTTTTACTTCCATGTTGAAAAATCGTTCGCCAAACGATTTTGAGGACTTATTAAAACAGTCGTTCGTTCTACAAATTCCATACTTAAAGAGACTCACTTCTTTACCTCCATTCTGTTCCCATTGTTGTTCTTGATCCATGTTGTTCCATATTGTTCATGAATCCTAATAGGTCCATTATGCGTACATTGACTATATGGTTTCCATAGTAACGGTTTCGCTTCTGAATATCAATTTAGCTTGACCTTTTTACTTTAACTACACACATAGTATAATATATAGGGGAAAAAGATTAAGAAACATTAATAATATTATATATAATTGAAGAATTTTAATTTACTTGTATTATCTATACAAGAGTAGTATATTATTTATATTAATATTATATTATTTATATTAATAATATTATATATATTTGGAATATACAGGGTTGATAAAATAAAACTGGCCCGGAAAAGTTTTTTCGGAATTTCGTGAAAACGTAATCTAAACAGCAAGGAGATCATTAGAAGACTTTTCCCAACCAGTTTTATTTTATCAACCCTGTATTAAACCCAAACAATTCAGCTTCGAGATTTCAACGGAAGAGATAGCTCATTTTCAGCATTCCTGAACATGAATCGAACGTTTTTGAAGTGATGTCTGTGTATATCTATGTATGTTACTGTGTATGTATGTTAATGTAGCACGTGTATATACGTTAGAGTGTGTATGTATGTATATTGTGTGTGTTCATGAATCTGTGTATGTATTTATGTGTGTTTGTGTGTATATGTATATTAATATGTGTATATATGCTAATGTGTGTGTCCGTGAATATGCGTATGTATTAATGTGTGTTTGCGTGTGTATGTATGTTAATATGTGTATATATGCTAGTGTGTGTGTGTCCGTGAATATGTGTATGTATTAATGTGTGTCTGTGTGCGTGTATGTATGTATGTATGTGTGTATGTTAGTAAGTCTATATATATTTGTGTGTGTGTATGTTAGTTTGTGTATATATGCTACTGTGTGTGCCCCGTGAATATGTGTATGTATCTATGTGTGTTTGTGTGTATATACGTTAGTATGTGTATATATATTTGTGTGTATGTATGTTACTAGTATGTGTATATATGCTACTGTATGTATATATGTTTGTGTGTATGTATGTTAATATGTGTATATATGCTACTGTGTATGTTCCTGTGAATATGTGTATGTATCTATGTGTGTTTGTGTGTATATATGTTAGTATGTGTATATATGCTAATGTGTATGTGCATGAATATATGTATGTATCTATGTGTGTATGTGTATGTATGTCAGTATGTGTATGTATGTCAGTATGTGTGTCCGTGAATATGTGTTTGCATCTATCTGCGTCCCCGTGAATATGTGTATGTATCTATGTGTGTTTGTTTATATATGTTAGTATGTGTATTATGCTAGTTTGTGTGTGTCCGTGAATATGTGTATGTATCTATGTGTGTTTGTGCATGTGTATGTATGTTAGTATGTGTATATACGCCAGTGTGTGAGTGTCTGTGAATATGTGTATGTATGTATTATGTATGTATGTGAATATGGGTATATATGTGTATGTATATGCGTGTGCTTGTGTGTGTATATGTGCACGTATGCTAGTGTGTCCGTGAATCTGTGTATATAACTGTGTGTTTGGGAGTATGCGGACGCGATATCTCACGGAAGAATGAAGCGTTTCAACTATAATTTGGTACGATTATTACAATCAACTGGAACTCTATTGTTCTTAAACGCAATAGAATGTTCAGAAGATTCCTCCCTCTCCTTCATTTGCGAATGAATATAAAAAATATCATTCAAATATCAACACTTCCAATAATGATAGGGAAAAAAAATTTTAGGCGTAATTTTTAATTAGAAAACGAATAATGTACCATTTGAAACGCTATCATGAACCATTAAGATATTGCACGATTTTTGAATACATTTTTCAAAAATCATTAAAAAATCAAGTCTCTGAATGCTGTTAAAAAAATAATTATTTCATACGTAATTTCTAATTCGAGAATGATTGGTGCACACTTTAGAACGGTAACACGAATAGTTCAAGAGATATTGCCCATTTTCCAAAAAGATTTATCAACGAAATTATATAAAATTTTTTAAAAAGTAAGTGTATGTTCAAACATATTCACTTTTCAAAGTGAATTAATTCATTTTTCTTTTCCTGCACCTCTCTGCAGCCAAGTTATTCTTGACACAAGAAAAGTCAGTCAATTTTCGTTCACACCTGGTCAACTTTGCTACTCCTACAGACCGACTTTATATATACAGAGTTCCCCAATAAATATGCAAGGAAAGGTCCATCAATGTAGGTCTATCTATAGTAAAGTGTAAGTTAGTGTGTGCCATTACATGTCTTATGCGTAGTTTTAACTTGTAAAATTCCACTTATATGATGAAATTATATCTATTCTGTGGCAAAATACAAGTTATTCCTTTATTAACTTATTTTTCGTCTTATTGGTTCTCATTTTATTCTTATCTGGATTTTACTTGTTTTGTCTGGATAGTTCTGGTGTGTTTTGGCGCACGCCAATCTCTTGTGTTATTTCTGGTTTTAGATTGGCTGGACTGTTTTTCATTTTGCTTGTCTCTCTTAGGTGAGCTCTTAATTTAGGACATGGGTATATAAGCCCCCTTGTTTCTTCGATATGAGCCCATTTCGTCTTTTTGACTTTAGGTTTGTTGGTTCTCTTGTACTGACGAAGGAGATTCAGAGGATCTTCGAAACAGCTATATTTTGTCTTACTTTTGTTTAAATACGCTGCTCAAGTTTTCACTATCCTTTGAACAGAGTGCTTTTACTTATTAATTATAATGAAGGGACCATGCCCGATCGAATGAAGCGCCCCTAGCGGAGAATTTCGAAAGTTAGGATAACGAATTCTGCTGCAAACAGAGGTAGATGAAGAATTCCAATGACAAAATTGTACAGCATTGTCCAATGAATAGGAATTGACATTAAACTTCCACAGAAGACATTGATCTGACACATTAGATTTAGTGTGTCGAATAGCTATCTTATTCAGGAATGATACAATAAGCGAGGGTAGCCCCGTATTAACATGGAGGAGAGGCACCTGCATTTGCAAGGCATATAAGAAAAGAAAAGCAGTCAAAATTATCTCGCACCAAGCGCCATATAGAATTATTGCACGACTGTGTTCTAGAAAGAATGCGACCACGTACTTTGGCATGCATTGCAAGTATCACCGTGCTAAAAGCCCTGTCGATAATTTTACACGTTTTTTATAGTCTTCCATATACACATTACGTTCGCTTCTGATGCTCATTTGTATTCAATAGACAATGCACTACAACTTTGTAATTGGCTTTTTTCCGTTGAAATCGCTCCGTTACCGAGTTCGTTATCCCAACTTTTTAAATTCTCCTCTGAAGGCGCTGCAGTTCTATTCATCCATCTGGCATAGCCACTTTACTATATATAAATCTAACATGCACACTCATGGATCCTTTCTTTACAAAGTTATTCCGATGCTTAAGAACTTTCCTAGGAACCCTGTATATAAGAACTGACTTCGTTTCTGTCCCAAACTTGAGATCATTCTTAGGATCAAACATCCTCCATTGCAGATGACAGCATTCAGGACTGATTTTGTACTGAATGATGAGTTCGTTAGAATGAAATAGATGATGTCTGCGATGACAGATAGAAAACTTGCTACGTGCCAAGATTAATAGAATATTAACAGGTTGTCTTGTTCGCTATTCCCCCCAATACATGGTATTGTATAGAGGAAGTATTGGAATGATGTCGAAAACCACAACTCAAGTTTTCGACTGATCGACACGTTTCAAGATTTCTAAAACACGAAAAAACTATTTTTAGCTTGCCGTCTGTGTGTGTGTCTGTCTGTCTGTCTGTGTGTGCAATGTATGTATCCACAGTAACTCAAAACCTCATGGACTGAATTTCACAAAATTTGGTAGATAAGTCACTTGTGGGTGACCCTGGTGCTGATTCGATTTTGGTACGATTCGGGATAAAAGAACCTGCCTTTCTTTGCGAAATAACCCGCAAAAATTGTCTGTATCCACTCTAGCTAAAAAACTAACGGACCCAATTTCACAACATTGGGTAGATAAGTCACTTGTGGGTGACCTTGATGCTGATTAGATTTTGGTATGATTCAGAAACATAGAAAGCGCCCCCCTCCCCCTTTTGTTTTTGCGAAATGGCCCGCAAAAACTGTTAAAACCTAAAATTTATCTAAGTATGCTCAGATGTATCCATTAAATGTTTATTGTATACGCCATTTTTGACGATGAAAATAATAAAACCCACCCCATGACTAGTAGTTCTCGAGATAGTTATTTTTTTTTTTTTGCATTTTCGCTAGGCCTGTATTGAAAGCAAGTCCAGTCACCCAGTGAAAAGGAAAATTGAATTAAAAGTTGTCCATTCATGCTGTTTCAAATAATCAGGCGTGTTATTGAGCGCCACTAAACTCAATGTAACGAAATATGATTAAAGTGAAGGGAAAATGAATTTATGTCTATAGGGAAAGTCACGTACTGCCCCCATCAGATTCCAAAATGTCACACGCACATCACTTGAAGTATTTTACTTTAAATTTCACCCATTGTCCAGTTAATGGCCCATTTCTCATTTTGTTCGACATCGACGATAAGTCTCATCCATCGAGTGGACGATAAAGATCGACAAACTCTTCTATCGATAATTACGTCACGAATCTACTTTGCCGTTGCCATTTAACTTTCCGTAATTGTTGCCCACTTATAGCCCGTGGCTGCGCGATGGCTATTTGTATACGTCAGACGGTCATTCTTTAATACGCCCTCTGGTTTTTTTCCCCTACTAATTGTTTGAGTCGGAGGACAGACACATGACTAATTGCTACTCAAATGATGTTCCCACTATTAAGAGTTGTTTTCACTATTTAATATTTAGCGTTGCTTTCACTAATCGAGTCATGACGAACTATCACTATGGAATTGAAATATTTTTATTTTCTCATACTATGTAATATAGCAGAGAGAAAGTGTTGTGTTCAAGAAAATTTTCGAATTTGAGATTTTGATGGCAATATATGTTTTAGGACCTGCTCAACACGTTTTGACTATTTTTAGAGTGATGTCTGTCTGTCTGTATGTTTGTCGTCGATTTCTTGTGTACGCAATACCTACCACAAACAGCAATGTATTTTTTAAAAAAAACTTTATATCCGACTTTGTTATCCAAAAATCTAGAACTAGATAGAATTTTTTTTCTAATTCGAGCGAAAACTTTGAAATGGAAAGAGGGGAAAGAGGGTAAGTTGCATCCCCGGGGGGGGGGGGTACATATACGGTGGGGGGAAGTTCAAATAGGGTACCAATCGACAGTATTTTTCAGGCCCTTTAAAGTGAAGGGTAACACACTATAATGGTACGGCCGTCCAAATGGTTGCTCATGTCCTTTGGATGAGTCGGACGGTCTGGGTCTTCTACACTATAATGGTAATCATTTAGGCTAACGGTACTGAAAATTGAGCACAAGGATGGATATCCATCATTACCCATAAAAAAAATTTCAAAATTTTTCTTCTAAAATGAAAAACAAGAAAGATCAATCATGCATAAAGCATTGATTATGAAACACTTTCCAACTTCAATGCAATTTTATATAAATATTTCTAAAATGCGATACATTCCTCGGTAATATTTTTTAAAATTATCACAATACTACATTAATTTATTATATTAGAAAACTTTAAACTTCATCGAAAAAAGTGAACTTTATTATTTTAATTATTAATTATTGAACTTTATTATTTCAACTTTATTATTTCACTTTATTATTTTAATTTTTATTTAAAAAACTACTGAATGTATTTTGCTGAAATTTTTTTTATATATTTTATGGGATAATTTGAATATTTCCTAAAACGTTCGAAGCAATTTGTGAATTTTAAATTCGCTTAAAAAATGTTTGAAAAATTAGGTCCCATAGGGTTCAATGTATTTTATTTTTCCAACCCGGTTTCAATGCAAAACTAATTGGGTGATATTATTCATTTATAGTCTCATAGGTCCCACAGACCGTCTGAACAACATACTAAAATTTCATTTTGATAAAGTCATTTTTACGGCAGTTATCGTGCGAACGGACAGACAGACAGAATGAACAAAGTCATAAACACTTTTCAACTTTGTTGTAAAGTGTTAAAAACGCACAAAGATAGATGTTATTCACTCAAAACCATTGCAACTCCATCGGAATGGAACCACTGCCGATTTTTTTAAAAAAAAAAGTTACTTACCTCACAAATATTATTGGCAGCCTCTATAATAGATAGCTATAATAGTCACCTTTCATATAATTGATTGAAAGGCTATTGATCAACCATCGTTATCCTAAGCACTCGTTTCTGAAAACATCACGATCCCGCCATGATCATGATGCGCAGATGTATTATGTTTGACTATCCTCTCCACCTTTATCGTGTTCCTTTTGACATAATGTGAGTCGTCACTGATCAGGGTTTATTAAGACTGATGGAAAGTTAGACGTATCTGATGTGGTCAGTGCATGACTTATCCTACAGACTCGAA
Source organism: Amaurobius ferox (assembly GCA_951213105.1). Taxonomy (NCBI): domain Eukaryota; kingdom Metazoa; phylum Arthropoda; class Arachnida; order Araneae; family Amaurobiidae; genus Amaurobius; species Amaurobius ferox. Next base: position 749,890 of record OX578154.1, read on the forward strand.
TGCATGTTTTCTTTATTTCTTTAATAATACATTGATTTAGTATTTAACACATATATAGCACGTTTAGTTTGTGAGATATCGTCTCCACAGACTCACTGACACACGCAGACATCACCTCAAAAATGTTCGATTCATGATCAGGGATGCTTTAAACGTGCTCCCGCTGAAAAGTCGAATTCGAATTTTCGACCGGAATAAAATAACTCGCCTTTTTTTTGCAAATTGGCCCTCAAATATTGCCTGTATTCACTCTAACTGAAGAACTAATACATGAAATTTTACAAAATTTGGTAGAAAAGTCACTTGTATTGTGGGTTACCCTAGTGCTGATTAGATTTTGGTACGATTCGGAAAAAAAGAACTTGCCTTTTGTTTTGCAAAATGTCCCTCAAAAATCATTAACATCTAAAATAAAAAACTACATATGCTCAAATATATCAATTAAATGCCTGTTTTATACGTAATTTTTAACGACCAAAATAAGACCAACCCCAATACACTAGGACTAGCCGTTCTCGAGATAGTTTAGTTTTTTCGCATTTTCGCTACACCACTTTTGAAAATAATCCCAGCTATCAAATGAGAAAGAAAATGGGATTAAAAGTGCAAATTCAGTGGCGTAATTTTAAATGATTATGGGTGTTATTATGTGCAATTAAACTCTGTAATGAATTATTGAAGAAATAAAGAGAACTTGAATATGAGTCTGCAGGGAAAGTCATGTGCTGCCCACTCCAGATTTTTGTTTATTAATTTCATTGCAGAATATCCGCATATCGCACTAGTATATATGTTACAGTTAAAGTAAAAAATCCGGTTAGTATTAATAATAACCGGTTATTATCAATAATAACCACAACTTTTGGTAAATGTGATAAACATTTCATTGTTAATTATTAATAGTTACCGGTAAATCACATTTAACGGTAACTATTAATAATTAACAATGAAGTTTGATCATTGTGACAAATTACCCAACTCTACATAAAAAAAACCAACTCTAAAGTAATTTTTATGTCGTATCGGAAGTGTATAATATTGCATACATTAACAGTTTAGTTAGCAATGAAATTTAGTCAATGTAAAAAATGTTTTACAATAATGATTACTGTTATTTGTAAGATACTAGCAGCGATTACCCGGCGTTGCTCGGGATTTACCATGCTAAACTGTGATAAAAATTACACCGGAACATATAGGGCCGTGAATCTTATACATTGTCTTTTCACTGTGAAAGATGTAAATTCATTGCATTATGTAAGAAAAAACAAGAAAGATCAATCATGCTTAAAGCATTGATTATGAAACACTTTCCAACTTCAATGCAATTTTATTTAAACAAGTCAAAAATGCAATACATTCCTCGGTAATATTTTAAAACTTATCACGATACTACATTGATTTATTATATTTGAAAACTTAAACCTTCATTGAAAAAAATGAACTTCATTCAAAAGACGGCATTGAAATATAAATTGCGTGGTTTAAATATCTCTAAAATGCAATACATTCCACGGTAATATTTTTAAATCTATCATAATACTACGATAATTTATTATATTTGAAAACTTCATCGAAAACAACTGAAATTCATTCAAATGACGTCATAGAAAAAATAACACGTCTGGATCTCTCTATAAAAGCAGGATTTCATTCATAACTTTCTCCATTTCATTCATCACAATACTATAATAATTTATTTTAATTAAAAATTAAGACCATGGAGCTACAATTCATAAACTTTATGCTTAAAACTTCATCGAAAAATATCGTCCTTCTGTTTATAAAATCAATTAATATGTCATTCATATCAGCCATGCAGACTCCATGGACTGAATTATTTTGTGTTAAAGAAATACAGTAATTCTAATACAACTCATTCTACATATTTTGCTGTTTACATTTTACATAGGTGAAAAATAGGCTTAATTGTAGAAATAATCAAATTTGAATGAGAATTTAAACTCAAATATATTGTCATTGTGTTGTTTTAGTATGTAGATGCACAGAATTTAAGCAGAAATAAAGTAGTTTTAGGATGGATACAACACTCAATATGAATTAAAAAGAACTTTAAAAAATCACGAATTTGAAACAAGATGGATGCCATATCTCATTTTGAAGTGGGTCATGTGATCGTTTCATATCATGCTCACGTGATCGTTTCATATAAGATGTGTAATTATTATTTTAATTTTTATTTAAAAAACTACTGAATATATTTAGTTGAATTTTTTTTTATATATTTTATGGAACAATTTGACTATTACCTAAAATTTTCGAAGCAATTTGTGAATTTTAAATCCGCTTAAAAAATGTTAGAAAAATTAGGTCCCATGGGGCTCAATGTATTTCATTTTTTCAACCCGGGTTCAATCCAAAACTAATTGTGTGATATTATTCATTTATATTCCCATAGGTCCTACAGACTGTCTGAACAACATACTAAAATTTCATTTTGATTAAGTCATTTTTACGGCAGTTATCGTGCTAACGGACAGACAGACAGACAGACAGACAGACAGACAGAATGAACAAAGTCATAAACACTTTTCAACTTTGTTGTAAAGTGTTAATGAACAAAGTCATAAACACTTTTCAACTTTGTTGTAAAGTGTTAAAAAGTCATAAACAATTTTCAACTTTGTTGTAAAGTGTTAAAAAATCATTGCATTATATAAGTCATAGCTGCATAAGAAAGAATCTTCCTCATAAAATGCTCATAATTAAATAACCATTTTTAATACTTTGCAACATAGTTGGAAAGTGTTTTTGACTGTGTTCATTCTGTCTGTCTGTCAGTCCGTTAGCACGATAACTGATGTAAAAATGACTTTATCAAAATGAAATTTTTGTATGTTGTTCAGACGGTCTGTGGGACCTATGGGAATATAAATGAATAATATCCCCCAATTAGTTTTGGATTGAACCCGGGTTGAAAAAATGAAATACATTAAACCCTATGGGACCTAATTTTTCAAACATTTTTAAGCAAATTTAAAATTCACAAATTGTTTCGAAAGTTTTAGGAAATATTCAAATTATTCCATAAAATACATAAAATATATAAAGCCTGTGAGAAATAAACCATGGTGATAGTTTCCATTTAAATTCATATTTCAAACCTGCGATTTTCAAAAGTGACTAATACGTTCAATAAACTCCCACAAAACTCAGATTTAATTGACTTTCACGTTAAAACCAACGATTTCCAATCTTTTTCGTTGGGAATAATGGAGTTAGAGAGTAGAACTCCTAGGAAAAGTTTCGTTCTCCATCAATATCTCCACAATCCCTGCTATTAGAAACTCAAAACTTGGACTAAATTTATGGAGGGCTATTCTAAAGCTATTCATTACATTTCATTAAATTCGGTTTAGCTGTTCTCCCGTGACGATGAGACAAACGAAAGTGTCGTTTTCCACTAATATCTCGAGAACCACTAGTCGTAGAAACTCGAAGCATGGACTAAATTTTAAGTGGGGCTATTTCAAGACTACCCACCAAATTTTATCAAATTCGGTTCAGCCGTTCTCCCGTGATGTTGGATCATACATACATACATACATATATACATACATACATACATACTTTTCTTCTTTATATATATCGACATTCATTATTTATCACAACAAACAAATTACATTACACACAAACACCTTAAAGCGACAAAAAATTGCAAACAAATTACATTACAATTACAATAAATGGAAATCTTAAGCTAAACGCGTTGAAAATTATTACATTGACCAAAACTTCATTGGTAATTATTAATAACAACCGGTTCATATGATAATTTCTCATAAATTATTCACTTTAACCGGTTTATTTGGTTAGTATTAATAATAGTGTGTTATTAATAATTACCGATTAATCGCATTGACCGTAACATATATACAGACAAAGATAATAAATGTTTTTGATGCAAGGTCGTTGCTTGTACATCCGATTTTTTTTTCTTTGTAAATTCTGATCTTAATTTACACTCTGGCAATGAATATCTCATCCCCTCATTTCACAGGGAGAGATCTCAATTTCCGCTAAAAGTTGATTACTCCTAAACACTGTATATATAGACGTACGTCCTTAATCGACCTGTTAAGATCTTCCGCTATTAAAGAATGGGGGCCCGGAGTCGATTGACAAGATAATACGAGGGCCCCAACTCAATTCCTTATCATTATTACGGCCGCTATAAGATGGATCGCAGACTATCTCACATAATAATAAAAAAAAAATAATGATAATAAGACAATATACAGCCCACGGAGGTCTATATAGTACTACCATCATTTGCCGGATATATTTAATTTTTTTCCCCGCCAGTCCATTAATAACCAGCGATGAAGAGCATCGGTCGGAGTTGAGATGCGGCGCTCCTTCTGTTCCAGCAGCCCGTGGTGGCTAATTAATTAGTATTTTGGTTTTTGTAATCGGAAGCTTGGCTCGTTTAGGGTTTAATTGCCTATTATGAGGTGATTGAGAGATTGGTTTTTCACGCATGGGAGGCGGAAAAAATGCATAATCATTCACGCCTTCTCTATGGGGAACGTTTTAATTAAAAAAAGAAAAAGAAAAAATATATTTTTGAAGAGAAAAGTAATTTGGAACAAATATTCAGCCACGGCATCATTTTGAGAGTAAGAATGGATTTGGTGTTCGTGGTAATCTTTCAGAAATTTGTTTTCCAGTCTTTTAAATGGATAAAAGTTGTATTGGAAATTAAAATACAGCGGAGACGGGTTATATAGCAAACCTTCATGTATAACATACTAAATGCACAGAAGTTACAGTAGCGTCACCAAGAGAGTGGTTTTAGGGGTCATAAACCCTCCCCGGGAGACCCATTCTTTTCCAGGATTAAGTTCATACAGAAATAGATATTGGCGTACAATGCTCATTTAAAGAAACATACATTTGGCGGTGGCTCGAGTCCGATGGAGCCAAAATGGTTTTGCGTGGATATGGCTTATAGGGCTTTTAAAGAGTTACAAATTCGTACTTAGTATCTGTTTAGAGCTATCAGCTGTTTAGAGCTATATCTTCTGTTTAGAGCTATCACTTTCATATTTTAAGATATGAGCACTACACATTTTTAAAACGGAAAATGTTCATACTTCTGTAATTTAACAAGACGATTGCTCGAAAACTGAAAGAGCTTTTTTTTTTAAATAAATATAGATTTAGATACTCAATTTCCTAGTACATATTTTTGTCGCTTACTGTTTATATCAATATTTTATATTTTCGAAGATATTTCGAGTGAAAGTATGAAAAATGAAAATAAAACTCGTTTGGACAGATACTTTTGAAGTTTAAAAAAAAGAACTAAATATTGTTTAAAGCTCGTTCTTTCAGATTTTGAGATATAAGCAATACAGACAACCCCCAAGCAACATCTTTAGAATCTCCAAGTTCATTTAACTTTCTAATTTTATTAAAAAAAAATTAAATATCTAGTGCCTATGCATAAATGAGCATTTATGAGCTGCAGCAGAAAACCCATGTAAAAATACTAAAACATTAAAATTACAACCACCGTACTTTGAAAACTGAAAGCTCTATCCAAAATCCAATTATATATATACTTATAGGGATTTTAAAGAGCTATAATTTCTAGCTTACTGCTTATAACTAGCATGTTTAGTTTTTGAGATATAAGCATTATAAACTTGGAAAAACGGAAATCATTTAACCTTCTTCAACTTGACAACAAGGCGATGACTCGGAAAATTAAGATTTATTTTTAAAAATTAATATAGATTTAGAAACTAAATTTTCTAATACAATTTTTTTCTTCTTTTTTTTGCTTTCTCGCTGGAACATCTACTTTTACTACGAACATCTACTACTCGAACATCTAAAAACCTCGATCGAACATCTAATTTTTCATTTTTTTTAGACGTGAAAATATTAAAATATTGCAATTAATTTTATATATTCATAATTTGAACCCTATTTCCGACAGAAAAAAAAGAGAAACTTTTCATTTTTACTTTCCTTATACATAATGTATAAGGAAAGTATTATGACGGGGTCGAAAATTCGAATTCGAGTTTATGACGGGAGAGCACGTTTCAAGCATCCCTAATCACGAATCGAGCATTTTTGAAGTGATGTCTGTCTGTGTGTGTGTGTGTGTGTGTGTGTGTGTGTGTGTGTGTGTGTGTGAAAGTAAGTATGTGTGTCAGTGAGTCTGTGGAGACGATATCTCACGAAAGAATGGAGCGATTCGAATGAAATTTGGTACAAAAATCACAATTCGTGAATACTGGAAGCCTATTGTTTTAAAACACAATCGAATGTTCAGAACCCCCTCAAATTTTCGAGTGAAATTTTGAAAAAATCATCAAAAAATCAAAACCTTTAATAAAGTTACGCAAATAGACATTTCTTATGTAATTGTTCCTTAGAAAACGATTGACATAAACTTTAGAACGCTAGCATGAACCGTTCTCGGGATATTGCACATTTTTCAAATAAATTTATCAAAAAATCCCATAAATTAAAAATAAATATTAACTGTTAAGAAACGTGTTCATTTTTCATATGTAATATCATACGATAAATTGGGTGACATCACTCTCGTGGATCTAACTCGTTCCATTCACGAGAAAAGATACTTTAAGTAATACTTTTGTATTTAAACGCTAATAGTCATTTATCCGATGTAAGAATAACTTATTTCTCCGTCCATAACACTTGGCGAAATTTTGCGACGAATTTAACGAAATGTCGCCAACTTGGTGACATTTTTAAATGTTGTCAAGTTAACGAAAATCTCGCCAAATGGATAAAAATGACGCTAAATCAATGAAAATGACGACTAATTGAAGAAAATTCAATATCGTGGAAAGAATATAAGTATCTACTATAAGAATAACATTTTTTTAAACTGTAGAAGTAGTACATTCATTGCATTATATAAGGAAAGTCATGTGCTGCTCACATCAGATTTTTATCTATTAGGTTCGGAGGTTTAAGCGTCCAAAAAGTTTACATTTTTCGTAATGCTCCGATTCCTCCACAGAAATCCCAACCATAGATATTATCCACATTACAATTTTGAAATATGTAAATATTTTCTCTGCAATTGAAGAAAGCAAAATGGAAGATATGTTAAACTCAAAATCAGCTCAACCATTTCAAAAATTTCTTGAGGGTGGCAAAGAATTTTTTATCAAAAATTTATGGACTATTGTTCTAATTAAAGATGGGTGAATAATACTTCTCGCTAACTTGAATATGGGATTCGAATATTAACCAAACTTCGAATATTCGAATATTTATTTCAAGTTGATAATTAACAATATTTACATTTATTAAATATTATTAATTATTAGTAGATAAATTGATATTGCAAAATAAAAATAGCAAAAAGTGTAATAAAACCTAAAAAAAAAAAAAAAAAAAGAAATGTTTATTTCAGTTTTAATTATTTTGCAGCTCTTTTTATTTAATTTACTCTTAACTACGATAATTGCATAATTGTAAATGTTTTTCACTGCTGCAGATTTTCATTTAAGACAGTAAGCTTTCAAATATTCAGGATGTAGTCTGGTTTTTTTTTTGTTTTTTTTTATGTCGGAAATTAAATACGAAGTGCCGAAAAGTCGCTCTTAAATTGGTGACGACGTTGTGATTAAATATTTCATAAGTAATTCCTTCGAGAAAGAATATAGACTATATATTATTTTTCCAGGAGGTGGAAATGTTTGCATTTAATGAAAGCAAACTTTCACATAGGTACTTTCGAATTTCTTCTTTTGGAGTATCCTGACTGTGTATTCCAGAAACTGTTGTTAATCATGGCGCAGTATTCGAAATATTCGAATTTCTTCTAGTGACGTTATATTCGAGATCTCGAATTTCGAATACTTTCGTGTGAGTATTTAAGCATTCGCTCATTTCCATTTCTAATAATGGAGATGGTATTCGTGAAAGAAAACTATATAACTAACTATATATTAACTATATATTAAAACTATATATTAAGAAGATGTATTAAAACCGCAGTATTGTTACGAACGTGTACAGTGTTTTCACTGGAGTCATTTTTGAAAACCAGGCTGAGAAAACACCTTTAAGGACAGCCATGCCTATGACGTGAATTTAGGGATGTCATATGCTGAAGTTCGTAAAATGGGGTTGCCAGACTTGATGATTTATCGAAAATTTGAAGAATTTCGGCGACTTTCTGAAGGTTTGAGAATTCTCTCGAAATAACGAATATTCTACAAGATACGAGCCCTTTCTGAAAGTTTCTACTGAGAGTATATAAAAGGAGACATTGCTCAGTTGGAGATGAGCTACATTGGATGGTGAGATGCGTTAATGTTTTGAGAACAGTATCCGTTGTTTTGTCAAATGAGTGGAACATTAAATGGCTGTATTACTGCACCTGACAATTCTTGAGTAATCTTATGAGATAGTGATCGAGCTATTGACTGTATAGTGTTCCTGTTTACGCTGTGCTCTTAAATAAACGTGTTAGCTATCCAGAAATTTGGATTCATTTTTGTATCTTGAGAATACATCTACGATTCAAGAGGATACGTCGTAACAATAATTTGGAAATCCTTGAAAGGGGGCGGCAAATGACCCTTGAGTCTCCCCCCTCTAAAGGGCGCCCTCAAACTGAGAGCCGCTTCTGTGACCTCACTGCACGTCATACTCTCCAAAACCACCGCATTAAATAAACATGCACGTGCTGATAATAAGGTCACCTTTTGTGGAGAAGAGCCACAACATTCGCAAGAAAGTTCACTCGCGAAATAAAAAAGAAGAAATGAGCGATAAAAATCGCCAACAATAACGCCCTCTTTAAAACGCTTCATTCAGTTCCCACACTTCATTTCGTGAATAACCCTCCCCAATTTGTCCGATGATTTCAGGACTGCGGAATTCCCTGCCCGCTCCGTCATCGTATCGTCTGATTTTTCCTTTTTTTTATAGATGGCAGCATCCTTATAAATTTAATGAGAGGACACATTCTTGCCACGGCCCGCAAAAGAAGAGCAGAAGTGTCAACCTCCGTCAGGTGTGCTGTAACTGTAACGAATGGGACATGGGTGCAGAGGTCGGACCAGGACACGTTTTTAAAAGGTTTCCGAACACCGCCACTGTCTTGTGTGTGAAGAAGACTCTTCTGAAAGAGAAAACGTAAAAAAAAATTATTACGCGCGAGAGAGAGTTTTTTTTTCTCCTCGCTTTTGAATGTCTGCTTGCTAGGTTGCAAATCATAAAGAGAAGCGACTCTTGTACGAGACGTGATGCCAAGACAGAATTTTTTTTTTCTGTGTGTGTATGTGTGTGTGTTTGTACGTCGGATTTGGAGGCTGAAGATGTCATCTTTCGTGAATTGTTAAATTTTAACTGCTTTTTTGTTGTGCGTTAAGCAGTTACAAGAAAGTGGATGGCTGCTTCCATGCAGCTGCAATGAAAAGACACGTGCGACGAATGCAAACTTTTAATTTCACAGAAACACTAGACATTTTATTGCCCGAGAAATGGCTATATTAGTCACTAAAGGCATAACACCTACTCGCTTGATGCAAGTTCTGAGTATCAGAAACAGTTTCAAATTTAAGCGTAATGAAATATTATGAAATACTATTATGAAATATTTATAACATAAATAAAATATCAATCGAGTGCGAATCCCTCGAATACTCACCTTAAAGTATTTGAAATTCGAGATCTCACAAGCAACGTCATTAGAAGAAATTCGAATATTTCGAATACTGCGCCATGATTAACAGCAAGTTTTGGAATAAAAAATCATGACACCCCAGAAGAAAAAAATCGAAATTAACTAAAAGGAAGATTGCTTCCACTAAATGACAACATTTTTGCACCCAGGAAAAATAATAAATAGTCTGTATTCTTTCTTGAAGGAATTATTTTTAAAATAATTAATCACTCCATTGTCGAAAATATTTTAAAAGCGACCCTTCAGAACCTCTGATTTAATTTGCGAAAAAAAAAAGGAAAAAAAAAGCAGACTGGATCCTGTTTGTAACCTGGTTTTCTTAAATAAAAATCTGCAGTGGTGAGAAACTTTTACTATTATACAAGTATCGTAATTAGGAGTACATAAAAAATAATACTGCAGAATAATTAAAACTTAAATGAAAGTTTCACTTTTTCTTTTTCAAGTTTTATTGCACTTTTTAACACTTTACAACAAAGTTGAAAAGTGTTTATGACTTTGTTCATTCTGTCTGTCTGTCTGTCCGTTAGCACGATAACTACCGTAAAAATGACTTAATCAAAACGAAATTTTAGTATGTTGTTCAGACGGTCTGTAGGACCTATGGGAATATAAATGAATAATATCACCCAATTAGTTTTGGATTAAACGCGGGTTGAAAAAATGAAATAAATTGAACCCTATGGGACCTAATTTTTCAAACATTTTTTAAGCGGATTTAAAATTCACAAATTGCTTCGAAAATTTTAGGTGATATTCAAATTGTTCCATAAAATATATTAAAAAAAATTCAGCGAAATATATTCAGTAGTTTTTTAAATAAAAATTAAAATAATAATTACACCTCTTATATGAAGCGATCACGTGACCATGATACGAAAAGACTCACTTCAAAATGATATATGGCATCCATCTTGTCACAAAACCGCGATTTTTTACGTTCTTTTTAATTCATATTGAGTGTTGTATCCGTTTTAAAACCACTTTATTTTTGCTTAAATTCTGTGCATCTACATACTGAAACAACGCAATTACAATATATTTGAGTTTAAATGATCATCCAAATTTGATTATTTCTACAACGAAGCCTATTTTTCACTTATGTAAAATGTAAACAGCAAAATATGTAGAATGAGGTGTATTAGAATTGCTGTATTTCTTTAACACAAAATTATTTAGCCCATGGAGTCTGCATAGATGATATGAATGAAATATTCATTGATTTTACAAAGAGAAGGACGATTTTTTTCGATGAAGTTTTAAGCATAGAGTTTAATTACTTGTAGCTCCATGGTCTTAATTTTTAAATAAAATAAATTACTATAGTATTGTGATGAATGAAATGAATGGGAAAATGTTATGAATGAAATGCTATTTTTATAGAGAGATCCAGGCGTATTATATTTTCTATGACTTCATTTGAATAAATTTCATTTGTTTTCGATGATGTTTTCAAATATAATAAATTATCGCAGTATTATGATAGACCTAAAAATATTACCGAGGAATGTATCGCATTTTAGAGATGTTTAAACCAGGCAATTTATATTTCAATGCCGTCTTTTGAATGAAGTTCATTTTTTTCGACGAAGGTTTAAGTTTTCAAATATAATAAATTAATGTAGTATTGTGATAAGTTTCAAAATATTACCGAGGAATGTATTGCATTTTAGACTTGTTTAAATAAAATTGCATTGAATTTGGAAAGTGTTTCATAATCAATGCTTTAAGCATGATTGATCTTTCTTGTTAACAATTTACAACATAGTTGAAAAGTGTTTATGACTTTGTTCATTCTGTCTCTCTGTCTGTCCGTTAGAACGATAACTGCCGTAAAAATGACTTTTTACGGCAGTTATCGTTCAAAATGAAATTTTAGTATTTTTTCCAGACGGTCTGTGGAACATATGGGAATATAAATGAATAATATCACCCAATTAGTTTTGGATTGAACCTGGGTTGAAAAAATGAAAATCTAATTTTTCAAACATTTTTTAAGCGAATTCACAAATTGCTTCGAAAGTTTTAGGTATATTTTGGATGAAGTTTTAAGCGTAGAGTTAAATTACTTGTACCTCCATGGTTTTAAGTTTTTATATAAAATAAATTATTACAGTATTGTGATGAATTAAAGGAATGGAAAAATGTTTATGAATGAAATGCTGCTTTTATATAGAGGAGATTTATATCACGTCATTTGAATAAAGTTCATTTGTTTTCGATGAAGTTTTCAAATATAATAAATTATTGTAGTATTATGATAATTTTAAAAATATTACCGAGGAATGTATCGTATTTTAGAGATATTTAAGATAGGCAATTTATATTTCAATGCCGTCATTTGAATGAAGTTAATTTTTTTCGATGAAGTTTTAAGTTTACAAATATAATAAATTAATGTAGTATTGTGATAATATTTAAAATATTACCGAGGAATGTATCGCATTTTGGAGATGTTTAAATAAAATTGCATTAAAGTTGGAAAGTGTTTCATAATCAATGCTTTATGCATGATTGATCTTTCTTGTTAATTTTTATTTTGTATTATTAATTTATCTACTAATAATAAATAATATTTAATAAATGCAAATATTGTTTATGAACAATTTGAAATAACTACTCGGATATTTGGTGGTTAATATACGAAATACGAGAGAAGTGTTATTCGCCCATTTTTAATTAGAACAATAGTCCCCATAAACTTTTGCCATTGTGAATGTGTATAGTAGCTATATGTGAAATGAAACTCAATTTAATGAATTATTTAAGAAATAAAGAGAAAATTAATTTGAGTCTGTAGCGAAAGTCATGTGCTGCCCATATCAGTTTTTTTTTTGCCTCACTGCTGCTGGATTCAATCTGTGAACGTTTTAAAAGTTCTAGACACAGTCATAAATAAAAGTTTTTCTGATGCTCTATTGTACCTTCCATGTATAATGATGGCAGCATTTATAAATTGCGATTCCGAAAGTAGATAAGAGTGTTATAGTGTCTCTAGAGAGGTTATTTCTCATGCCCTGTTAGTAGAGTGCTGGTTTTCAGATTCAGAGATCGAGAGTTAAAGTTTGTGCAAAGTCCACTTCGACAATAAGAGCTTACAATTCCGTCTCAGTAGTTCACTGGTAGAGCGTCGGCTGACTAGAACGAAGATCTTTAGTTCGATTCCCGGTTGGGGCAGTGATGTTCTTTAAAAATGACCCTGTAGGTTGTAAAGAACCTTGTTGCCCTAACCGGGAATTGAACTCTGTATCTCCGAACTGACCAGCCGACGCTGTACCGTTGAGCTATTGGAACGAAATCACAAGTTCTTATCGTCGAAGTGGACTCTGCATTCTCCACCTTCTAATGTCAGATTGGCGGGTAATTGACCATCTGACTATCCGCAGCTATTTTTGCCCCAGGTTAACCTCCTGCTACTACTATTTTTACCCAGGTTAGTATCTTGCCTGGTCGTTATTCTCTCAATATGAAATCGTCGCTCAATCTTCCAGAGTCCACTGAATCCGTGCTAGTCGTACTAGGGTCGCTTTCAGACCTCCGATAGCATTCACTAACCTACAGGGTTGATTTGTTTGGGCGCCATTGTAGAGTTTCTCGCTGCCCAACCAGGAATCGAACCCTGGATCTCCAAACTGGCCAGCTGACGTTCTACCGTTGAGCTACTGGAACGAAATTGCAAGCTCTTATTGTCGAAGTAGACTTTGTCAGGTTAGTGCAAAGATGTCTGATGTCTGAAAGTGATCCTAGTACGACTAGCACGGATTCAATGGACTCTGGTATATTGAGAGCTGATTTTAAATCGGGAGGTTGTCGACCACACAGGAAGCTAATCTAAAGGATAAAAATATCATCAAGATTCAAGAGGCTAATTTGAGGTAAAAATAGCAGGGGATGGTCAGTCAGACTGTCAGTTGCAAGCTAATCTGACATTAGAGGGAGACGATTAGAGTTTGCAATTCTGTCCCAGTAGCTCAACGATAGAGCGTTGGCTAACTATTATGAAGATCAATGGGGTTCGATTCACAGTCGGAGCAACAAGATTCTTTACAAGTTCGTTTTTAGCTCAAATTTCATACTGACACCCAAGCGAATTTTAAACCGTGAAATCTATATGAATAAAATTGAAAATCTGTTTGTCTCATCATCAAGGGAGAAAAACTGACCCCGAATTTCAAGAAATTTTGTTGGGTGTCCTTGGTAAAGTCCCAGGTACAGTTGAGGCTTCCGACTGCTGTTCTGTCGGCCTGTTTTCGTGTTCTTCTGACTGTATCTTTGCTTAGACGGTTGGCTAATCGTTACAGTAACCACCAAGCAAACGGAACCAAATCGGTACATAGGAACATACCAGGAACATACCAGGAACCAGGAACATACGGTATTCAGCGCCGGTCAGGCGTCCTGGGAAAAGGTAAGGTCCCACCAGACAATTATCAAAGAAACCTTACCAGATATTGACGGCAAATCTCGGACGCCACTTTGAGCAACTACTTTGAGTCTTTCTCGGATGAGAATGGAAATGTGAAAAGCCCAAAAGCAGTTCAGCCTCCTTGTTTTCACTGTTGAAGGATCAACTTGGATATGTAACTGCACTCTTTCCTGGTACAATGAGGGGAATGCGGTCTTAGGTTCCATTGCAAATATTGTTGGTCTATCACCCCTCTTTCTTTGAGTTTACCATCATCCTGCATATTCCGTACGAAGGACGGACATACAACTAGTACTAAACAAATTTAAGTAACCAAAAATATTAAATACTTCGTAAGTAACAGTATATGACTAAAACTGTAAAAATAATGACCGGTTTAAGAGGTATATAAAATCCTCCTTCGTCAAGGAAAATGAGACTGGGCAGTTCAATAGTATAGCAGGAAAACCAACACTGCAGTATTAGTAACTAAACTGGTGTTGAATTAATTCAGTGAAAACTGGCGATGCGTTAATTCAGTGCATATTTTGCTGAAAATATTTCAAACTATGACAGAATTGGAAATTTTTGGATCATACTGCAGAAATTTATTCGCGAGATGACTTTTTAAAGGATACCACAATGGCAATGGCAACACTAATAATTGGTGCTATACCAGTTTGCTGCTTTAATGTAATTTTCCAGATAATCACCAAGTTTACCCATATGGCCAGCTGAACTACTCATATCCCCAACTTACTTGTTACTAATTTATTAAAAATTAGTATTCTAATTTATTAATTTTTTCAAGTATCGAAATTTTGTCGAACTCTCAAATAAGAAAATACGTAGAATGAAGTGCGATATTGTGCGTTAAAGTCAAGTACTGTTACGATTGTAAAATATATTCTATATAAATTTGGGTAAATGTATTTTACAATGTATTTTGAGTACGTTCTTTTTAACACCACACAGCAGTGCTTCACAATCTTTGTGAGACAGCGGTAAGAAGGTCAATTATTTTTTTATAAGACAAGGGCCCTGTCCCAACAAATTGACGCGTAAATACTTTTTAACACTTTACAACATAGTTGAAAAGTGTTTATGACTTTGTTCATTCATTCTGTCTGTCTGTCTGTCCGTTAGCACGATAACTACCGTAAAAATGACTTTATCAAAACGTAATTTTAGTATGTTGTTCAGACTGTCTGTGGGACCTATGGGAATATAAATGAATAACATCACCCAATTAGTGTTGGATTGAACCCGGGTTGGAAAAATGAAATACAATGAGCCCTATGGGACTTAATTTTTCAAACATTTTTAAGCGAATTTAAAATTCACAAATTGCTTCGAAAGTTTTAGGAAATATTCAAATTATCCCATAAAATATATAAAATAAATTTCAGCAAAATATATTCAGCAGTTTTTTAAATAAAAATTAAAATAATAATTACACCCTTTATATGAAGAGATCACTTGATCATTATATGAAGAGATCACGTAATCTACATCAAAATAAAATATGGCATCCATCTTGTGTCAAAATCGTGATTTTTAAAGTTCTTTTTAATTCATATTGAGTGTTGTGTCCTCCTAAAACCGTTTTATTTTTGCTTAAATTACGTGCATCTACATACTGAAACAACGTAATTACAATATATTTGAGTTTAAATGATCATCCAACTTTGATTATTTCTACAACGAAACCTAATTTTCACTTATGGAGAATGTAAATACCAAAAGATGTAGAATTAGTTGTATATGAATTGCTGCATTTCTTTAATGCAAAATTATTTAGCTCATGGAGTATGCAATTTAGCTGATATGAGTGAACATTCATTGATTTTACTCAGAGAACCAGACGACTTTTTCGATGAAGTTTTAAGCATAGAGTTAAATTACTTGTACCTCCATGGTTTTGAGTTTTTAAATAAAATAAATTATCATAGTATTGGGATGAATGAGAGGAATGGAAAAATGTTTATGAATGAAATGCTGCTTTTAGCGATATTGAAATAAAATTGCATTGTAGTTGGAAAGTGTTTCGACTAATCAATGCTTTATATGCATGATTGATCTTCGATGAGGCGATTTATATTTCGATGACGTCATTTGAATAAAGTTCATTTGTTTTCGATGAAATTTTCAAATATAATAAATTACTAGCAGCATACCCGTTCTTCGTACGGAGTATATAATATAAATAAACTTAAAATTCACAATCATGTGCAAATTCCTATAGTATACTTAATGGCATTTTTAATCAAAATATTCTGTTAAAATATTTAACATAATGCTCCTAAAAAGAAGTTAAGGAATGGCTGTTCTCGTTATTCAAAATTATCTTCACGGGTAGATCTGAAGAATAAAATATCCTCGCCTTTTTTGTAAGCAAATTTATAAAAAGTATGGAATTGAATCAATATATGCAAAATAATAGTGTATTGTATGGGACCCGTACCACTTATATACGCGAATATTAGAAGATATAACCTGTATTAGTAGATTACATATATAAATTGAAAATATCAATAAATCCGTAATCTTTAAACCAGTAGGCAGTAATTAATTCCAATATGTGCCCAAATGAAAGTGCTAAAATTATATGGGAAGATAAACCCGTACTACTTATAATGTCATAGATTAAAAGATATGTCTTAGTGTTAGTAAAAGATTACCCGTATTATATTTAGTTTGAAAAATTTTTGCCAATATATAACAGAATACTTAATAAATTAAAAATATCAATAATCCCCATGATCTTCATACCGGAAGGCTTGATTCCAATATATGGCAATATACATGTACTACTTATATTCTCTTACATTAGAAGATATACCCGTGCATTTGTAGAAGATTTCTCGTACAACGTACAATATATGAGTTTCAACAATTTTTGCCGCAATAAAACAATGCCATAAGAAATTGAAAATATCAATAATCTCTGAATCAGTAATCCCTGAAAATATCAATAATAATAATGTTTAAACATGAAGATCGTAATTGATATTATCCAGTCAAAAATACGATGGCAATGAAATTTATTTTATATATATATCTTCATCATTAAAATCGGAAAAGATTTAATAAAAATCTTCTTCCTCATAAACACATTAAATTTAAATCCGTTGTTAAGCGACATGTTATGATTTGCTTCAAATAAATTGGTAGTCAAAATATCGTCTGAATATCTCTAATGAAGGTTTGGCGACATTTTAAAAAATCGCCAAATTTATCGCCAAGTGGGACTGTAGAACTGACAGTCCCACTTGGCGATAAATTGACGAACCATCATCAAAATATTATCCCCTAAAAAAACACAATTTCGTTTATTTAGGGCAATTTATCAATTTCAAAATATTTTTATGGATTTATAAATATTTTTATCAATTTGGTGACATTTTAAAAATTCGTTAAATGGGTTACTAAGTAGGGCGGTTGGACTGACAGACAAATGCTAACGAAACACCATTTCAGTACTTTCTTTTAACAAAACAAAATAAACTTCATTGATTTACGTCATTTTTATCAATTTGGGGACATTTCAATCAATTTGGCAACTTTTAAGAAATTTGCCAAGTTAGCGATATTTAGCCAAATTCGTAGCTCTAAATTCGCAGATCTGAATAAAATATCGCGATCCAGTTTGTATATACTAAATGAAAACACTAAAATATTATTAGAAGATATACCCATTCTACTATTTTTCTGTTTAAACAATTGGATAAATGAAATTATTGGGTAAACAGAATATGAGTTTATTAGCTAAACACAATATATAAGCTTAAAACCTCTTTGCTAAAATACATGAGTGATGTATGCAGTTCGCAATTAATATAATTAAAAAAAAATCAAACCGTTCATTTATAAGATATATTTTAATATCCATTTATTTATTATTCAAATCGAAAAAATAATAATAATCATTAACAAACTCATTGAATTCCATTCCTTTGCCGAGCAACATGATATAAGATAGAATCTTCCTCATAAAATGCGAAATTAAATAACCATTTTAATTTCTTTATACTTCTATAATCGTTGAGTAAAAGCTTGTGAAATATAAAACATGGAGGTAGATTTTTCCATTTAAATTCATGTTTCAAACAATTCATGCTTTCAGATAGTGACTATTTAATGCAAAAATCCTGCATCAAACTCAAAAATAAAGTTTTAATTCCCTTTGACGCTTTAAACAAACGATTTTTATCCTTTCCGTTTGGATAAACCACGGAGTTGGAGAGTAGAACTCCTATAAAAAAGGTTCCGTTTTTCATCAATATCTCGACAACCCCTGGTCTTAGAAACTCGAAACTTGGGCAAAATTTATGGGGGGCTATTTCAAGGCCACCCACAAAATTTGATTAAATTTGGTTCAGCCGTTCTCTCGTGATGATGAGACAAACGAAAGTTTCGTTTTTTACTAATATCTCGAGAACCACTGGTCGTAGAAATTCCAACCATAGACTAAATTTTAAGTGGAGCTATTTCTAGGCTACCCACAAAATTTCATCAAATTCGGTTCAGCCGTTCTGCCGTGATGATGGGACAAACAGACAGACAGACAGACAGACAGATTTTCAATTTTATTTATATAGACTAGCAGCATACCCGTTCTTCGTACGGAGTATATAATATAAAGAAACTTGAAATTCACAATCATGCGCAAATCCTTATAGTATACTAAATGACATTTTTAATCAAAATATTCTTTTAAAATATTTAATACATTGCTCCTAAAAAGAAGTTTAAGAATCTCTGTACTCGCTATATAAAATTATCTTTATGGACATATCTGAAGAATAAAACATCCTGGGTCCTTATGTAAGCAAATATAAAAAAAATATGGAATTGAATCAATATATGCAAAATAAAAGCGTTAAAATTGTATGGGACCCGTACTAATTATATACGCGTATATTAGAAAATATAACCTCTATTAGTAGATTACATGTATAAATTGAAAATACCAATAAACCCGTAATCTTTTAATCTGAAGACAGTCATTTATTCCAAAATATGTCAAAATGAAAGTGCTAAAATTATATGGGAATATATAAACGTACTACTTATAATGTCCGATTATTAGTAGAAGATTACCCGTATTGCAATATGAGTCTCAAATGCTTTTGGCAAAATACAACAGACGACGTAATAAATTGAAAATATCATTAATCCCCTTAATCTTCATACAAGAAGACTGTAATTGATTCCAATATATACGCCAATATATGTCAAAATATATGCCAATATACATGTACTACTTATATTCTCGTATGTTAGAAGATATACCCGTGCATTCCTAAAAGATTACTCGTACAACGTACAATATGCGAGTGTCAGCAATTTTTGCCGCAATAAAACAATGGCGTAATAACTTAAAAATATGAATAATCACTGAATCAATAATTCCGGAATATATCAATAATAATAATGTTTAAACCTGAAGAGTGTAATTGATATTATCCAGTCCAAATTGAAATGGCAATGAAATTTATTTTATATACATATCTTCATTATTCAAATCGGAAAGGATTTAATAAAAATCGTCTGCCGCATAAACACATTGGATTTAAATCCGTTGCTAAGCGACGTATCATTTGCTTCAAATAAATTGGTAGAAAAAATATCGTCTAAATAATTATATTTCTATGGAACTTTTGGCGACATTTTCGTCAAATTAGCGACATTTTAAAAAATCGCCAAATTTATCGCCAAGTGGGACTGTAGAACTGACAGTCCCACTTGGCGACAAATTTACGAAATATCATCACAATACTATCCCCTAACAAAACACAATTAATTTCATTTATTTAGCTCATTTTTATCAATTTCAAGATATTTTTATAGATTTGAAAATATTTTTATCAATTTAGTGACCTTTTAAAAATTCGCTAAATATATTACTAAGTAGGATGGTTGGTCTGACAGATAAATGCTAACCAAACATCATTTCAGTACTCTCTTCTAACAAAACAAAATAAATTTCTTTGATATGCGTCGTTTTTATCAATTTGACGACATTTCCGTCAAATTGGCAAAGTTTAAGAAAAGTTGTCAAATTTGCGATATCCTGCCAAATTCGTTGCTCTGAATTTGCAGATCTGAATGAAACATCCTTATCCCGTTTCAATATACTAAATGAAAACACTACAATTGTATTAGAAGATATACCCGCTCTACTCTTTTTCTGTTTCAACAATCGGCTAAATGAATTTATTGGCTAAACGCAATATATGAGTTTCGTAGCTAAATACGATATAAGCTTGAAAACTCTTTGCCAAAATAAATGAAATTGATGTACACAGTCAGCAATTAATATAATTAAAAGAAAAATCAAACCGTTCATACATAAGATATACTTTTATATCCATTTATCCATTTATTTATTATTCAAATCGAAAAAAAATAATAAAAACATTAACAAACTCATTTAATTTAATTGCGATGCCGAACAACATGATTTGTCCTCATAAAATGTTATAATTTATTAACCACTAACAGCACACCAGTTCGTCGTACGGAGTATATAATATAAAGAAACTTATAGTTCGCAATCATGTCCAAATTCTGTTAAAATATTAAATTTATTGCTCCTAAAGAGAAGTTTAAAAATATATGTTCTCACTATGCAAAATTATCTTCACGGGCAGATCAAAACATCCTGGCCCATTTTGTAAGCAAATTTTCAGAAGAAAAAAAAGGAATTGAATCAATATATGCAACCCAGTACTAATCATATTGTCGCAGATTAGAAAATATGCCAATGTGTTAGTAGAAGATTACCCGTATTACAATATGCGTCTCAAAAATATTTGCCAAAATAAAAGAGATGACGTAATAAATTGAAAATATCAATAATATCCGTACTCTTTATACCAGAAGGTCGTAATTGATTCCAATATATGCCAATATATATCAAAACATATGTCAATATACCTGTACTACTTATATTCTCGTAGATTAAAGGATATACACGTGTGTTTGTAGAAGATTATTCGTACAACATACAATATGTGAGTTTAAACAATTTTTGTCATAATAAAATAATTGCATAATAACTTGAAAATATCAATAATCCCTGAATCAATAATCCCCGAAAATATCAATAATAATAATTTCTAAACCTGAAGACCGTAATTGATATTATCCAGTCAAAAATGCTATAAGAAAAATCAAATCGTTCTTTTCTAAAATATATTTTTATATCCATTTATTTATTATTCAAATCCAAAAAATAATTATTAAAATTAACAGACAGATTTAATTTAATTGCGTTTCTGAGTAACATGCTATAAGATAGAATCTTATATCATGTTAAATATGTCATGTCTTATATCATAAACTGCGAAATTAAATAACCATTTTGATTTCTTAATACTTCTCATTGTTCCGTAAAATCTTGTTTTAAATAAAACATGGAGATAGATTTCCCCTTTAAATCATGTTTCAAACAGTTCATGTTTTCAGAAAGTGACTAATTAGCGCAAAAAATCTCCCATCAAACTCAGAGATTAAATTTTAATTCACTTTCAAACGATTTTCAAGTTTTTAGGAGTTCCGTTTTTCATTAATATCTCGACAACTCCTGGTCTTAGAAACTCGAAACTTGGGCAAAATTTATGGAGGGCTATTTCAAGGCTATTCACCAAATTTCATTAAATTCGGTTCAGCCGTTTTCCCGTGATGATGAGACAAACGAAAATTTCGTTTTTTACTAATATCTCGAGAACCACTGGTCGTAAAAACTCAAAACACGGATATAATTTTAAGTGGGGCTATTTCTAGGCTACCCACAAAATTTCACCAAATTCGGTTCAGCCGTTCTCCCGTGATGATGGGACAAACAGACAGACAGACAGACAGACAGATTTTCATTTTTATTTATATAGATTGTAGTGTTATGATAATTTTAAAAATATTATCGAGGAATGTATCGCATTTTAGAGATGTTTAAACCAGGCAATTTATATTTCAATGCCCTCATTTGAATAAAGCTCATTTTTTTTCGATGAAGTTTTAAGTTTTCAAATTATAATAAATTAATGTGGTATTGCGATAATTACCGAGGAATGTATCGCATTTTAGAGTTTAAATAAACTTGCATTGCAGTTGGAAAGTGTTTTATAATCAATGCTTTATGCATGATTGATCTTTCTTATATAATTATTATTTTAAGTTCATACATTAAACTGACATTATTAATAATCAATCATACCATCATCATAAAGCGTATCAGTACATTTATGTATATAAGGTGTGGCCTGTTGACAAATACAAAATCACGTTTAAAAAAGTCATCAATCACTGGGGTCATGAAATCCCATATATTGCAACTTCCTCTGACCTACACCATTAAATAAATTACTAATGATTTTCATTTACATATTCCATTCTGATCACCAAAAATTTATAATGTAAAATGGTATATATCCAATATATGTCCACATGGATATACAATAGTATATATATGTCCATATATGGACTTATATATACATATGTATATAATAATATATATCCAATGAATAGTATATTTCCATGAAATAATGATTCATATGAAATGCAGAGAAAACTAAAACAACAAACTCCAAGAGAATCTCTCGCGGCCCGGTATAATTCATGTCAGGACTCGGTACCGGGTACCGGTTGAGAAATATTGAAGTAGAGAATTGAATTAACTTTAATCTTACCTATAGAACAGCATCATATACTTTGCAGAAATATTCTCTTTCGGACTTCGGGTTTGTTTCTGCTCTTGCACTAACGAAGGAGATCTAGCGTATCCTTGAATAACAAATATAGATTTTAATATTCAATCTTCTAGTACACCTTTTTGTCGTTTACTATTTATATTTATCTTTTACAGTTTACTATATATTTCCAGTGGAAGTTAGAAAGTTAGAAAAATGAGCAACAGCACTCGCTAGAATACCTACTTTTTTTTTCTTCTTTTAAATTGAAGTTAAAGAAATTGAAAAAAAAATAATTTTCTTAAATTGAAATTAAAATGTGAAATTATTTTTATATATTCATAATGTGGACCCTATTTCCAAAAAAGCAAGAAAAATGATTACCATTTTTATCTATTAGCTTTTGACGTCCAAAGTGTTTCCATTTTTCGTAATGCTCCATTTTTCCGCCAGAGAAACCCCAGCCATAGATGCTATTCGCATTAAAAATTATATTATTCCTTTTATTACGATGAGATAGCCCAAATCTGTCATACTATTAACCCTACAATGTCTCAAGTATGCAAATTTAGTCTTTGCCTTTATATTGTTTACGAACATGAAAAATTAAAAAACCATCACTGAAAGTTCTTTTGAGAGCAAGAAGAGACAAACACCGTACAGGCAGCCATTCCTATGATGTAAATTTACTGTTGCCATGGGACTGTCAGCTTAGGGTATCCATATTTGGCGATGTATCGCCAATCTAGTGACTTTTGAAGATATTTCGAATGTTCGAGAACTTTCTCCAAATAATGAATTTTCTACGAGAAAAGAGACCCTTCTGGAAGTTTCTATCGAGGGTAGATAAAAGAAGACATCACTCAGTTAGAGAGTAGTTGATTTGATGCAAGCTCTATTGAATGAGAAGATTCCTATAGAATGATGAGATATCTATAGAATGATGAGATATCTATAGAATGGGGAGATGTTTCGAAAATAGTATTATCTGTTTTGTTAAATGAGTGGAGCATTTATTTGCTGCTTTACTGTAGCTGACAGTTGTTGAGTGGTCGTATGAAATAGCTATCGAGCTATTGGCTGTATAGTGTTCCCGTTTACGTTGTGCTTGTAAATAAGCGCATTAGTTATCCAGAAATTCGGATACCCAAGATTTCAGAGGATGCGTTGCAGCAATATTCTTTTTTCAAATATGAATTTCATAATTAAGAACAAATATTAAACATTTGCTTGTGGATAAATAAAAATGGTATACATAAAAAATATGTTGTGGATAATAAAAAATCTGATGTGGGCAGCACATGACTTTTCCTGCAGACTCATATGCACGTTCTCTTTATTTCTTCAATAATTCATTAAATTGAGTTTAATTGCATAAAATAACAACTATAATTGTTTTAAAAGAAACTGAATTCGCACTTTTAATTCAGTTTTTCTTTACATTTGGTAACTGGACTTATTTTCAGAGGCGGCGTAGCAAACATGCAAAAAAACTAATATCTCGAGAACGGCTAATGCTAGTGTAATGGGGTTGGTCTCATTCTTTTTATCGTCAAATATTACGTATAAAACAAGCATTTAATGAATATATTTGAGCATACGTAGTCTTTTATTTTAGATTTTGACGATTTTTGAGGGCCCTTTTGCAAAGAAAAGGCTGGTTATTTTTTTCAGAATCGTACTAAAATCTAATTAGCACAAGGGACTACTTACCTACCATATTTTATGAAATTCGGTCCATTAGATTTTTAGTTAGAGTGGATACATACATTGCACAAACAGATAAACAAACACGCAGACGTCGCGCTAAAAATGGTGTTTTCGTGTTCTAGAAGTCCCGAAATGTATAAATCCGTCAAAAACTCGAGTTGCGATTTTCGGCATGATTCCAATACTTTCCCTGTACATTACCATATATTGTAGGAAAAATAAAAATGGTATACATTTTGTTTGAGTTATTTAGTATCACGCTGTGAAATGGGAGCTAATGTGATGGGCTATTTTTTTTAGGAATATATAAAAGAAAGAGTATACAACACCCATTTAACACTAGGAGCTCGAAATTTCAAGCAGTCATAACCCCCACAATGGCTTGAGTAAAATATATAGATTTTATATGGGTGCTGCTTTTTGAAAAAATTGAGTTCTGTTCTCATACAAATCAGATGCACATTTATATAGAGAGCACAATATTCCGAGGCTAATGATACATTTGATTTTGCTGTACGATTCGAAGTTTCTTAATATCGAGCGGTGTTCGGATTATTATTAAAGTGAAACTTCTATGGGCGCAAATCGACTGGAGATTGTTATGGAAGTCCGTAAGATCAACCGGTCACGGAAGGGTCGACTGGAGATTGTTATGGAAGTCCGTAAGATCAACCGGTCACGGAAGGGGACGTTTGTAGTGAAACTTCTATGGGCGCAAATCGACTGGAGATTGTTATGGAAGTCCGTAAGACCAACCGGTCACGAAAGGGGAAGTTTGTAGTGAAACTTCTATGGGCGCAAATCGACTGGAGATTGTTACGGAAGTCCGTAAGATCAACCGGTCACGAAAGGGGAAGTATGTAGTGAGACTTCTATGGGCGCAAATCGACTGGAGATTGTTACGGAAGTCCGTAAGACCAACCGGTCACGAAAGGGGAAGTTTGTAGTGAAACTTCCATGGGCGCAAATCGACTGGAGATTGTTACGGAAGTACGTAAGATCAACCGGTCACGGAAGGGGAAGTATGTATGAGATTGTTATGTATGAGATTATGTATGAGATTGTTACGGAAGTCCGTAAGATTAACTGGTCACGGAAGGGTCGACTGGAGATTGTTATGGAAGTCCGTAAGATCAACCGGTCACGAAAGGGGACGTTTGTAGTGAAACTTCTATGGGCGCAAATCGACTGGAGATTGTTACGGAAGTCCGTAAGATCAACCGGTCACGGAAGGGTCGACTGGAGATTGTTATGGAAGTCCGTAAGATCAACCGGTCACGGAAGGGGAAGTATGTAGTGAAACTTTTATGGGCGCAAATCGACTGGAGATTGTTACGGAAGTCCGTAAGATCAACCGGTTACGGAAGTGGAAGTATGTAAAAGAAATGACATCATGCTGTTCTCGTATCATCATACTGACAAATACGTAACAGGGAATCGTTGCTATAATTTGATATATCTGTTAACCTACATGCAGAATCCAATATGTATTTGCATCTTCTCATTTCATATATCCTTTAAGCTGTATTATAAAACATTTCTGATAGAAAAAATAGGTTATATAAAAATAGCTTTAAAAACGATTAGATTCATTTTAAGCGCCACTATTTGTTGAAATAAACATGTTTATACCAATGTTTCTTTCAGGCATATCTCCGGGCATATTATGTTAACGTAGTTTCTATTTATGTGACAGCATTTAGATATATATTTATACAGGGCAAATGGGAAATTTGCTCCCTCCCCCCTGAAGTTTTATTCACCCCCTAGCCAAAAGTTCTGAAAGAATTTGTACCCCAGGAAAAAAATATTGAAAAACATATAAAATCCACCTCCTGGTCATTACGGTTATTTAAAACTTGATAATTGAAAGTATTTGCATGCTTCTTAAGAGTAGCAGTGGAAAATTCAAGGTGCCGAATATTAAGCTTCTAGCTTTATCTTTCAAATTTAGAATTTTGTTCCTCTTTTAGGTTTTCTCTGCTCCTTTAGGTTTAGAACCGCAGAGGTTTAAAACCTTTAGGTTTAGAACCTGAAGGATGGATGATTCATGGTAGTATCTACACTGTACAACATTTGCAAGCATGTTACTGAACGTTTCAGGGAAATCCGTAATGAGGAGTAAGGTTCCTGATAGTTATGATAACATATATAATAATAAAAAATAACGCTTTGGCAAAAGACAATTAGATAAATATTTCACAAATAAAGCTGGAATTTTCATGAACGTCTGTCGTTGCGGCTTTTCTGATAGTTTGTTGAAATGATCAACAAAGTAGCTGAAAAAAAATGAGCAAAGGTTACAGAATGTTTTACAGTGTACTGTTTTTCCTTTTATAAGTTTCAGTTCTACCATGTGATCTTCAGCACACATTTTTTTAGCCGATTCTATATTACGGTCCAGTGATTGGTTTGTCCAGCTTTAGTCATATCCACAAAATAGTGAATGTCCCGTTGTCAAATCTCTGCAAATCCGAAATAATACAAACGTGCCGATGGAGACATTAAAACTTGCCGAAAACAGTAAATCCAGCTTTGCAGTATTCCCTCGCAAATTGTGACCCCCCCCCCCCCCCAACAGTATTATTCTACACCTAATGCTGTCTGCAGACCCAGCTAGAGGGCCCACAGTTCACCTTAAAGTTGCCGTGGGCTATCTAATGAAGTGCATAGCAAGAAACGGTAGTTCTTGAAAGCGAAAAGAAAAAAACAGGCAAAACCTCGGGTGTCAACCTACATATATATGCAACCAAAAAACGGACTAAAAAAGAGAAAGAGAATACCACGAGAATGTCTCCCAGAATGATATACCTGGGTCATTCGACACAGCCATAAAGACAGCTATAAATCGAAACCTCCCTTGGTGAAATCTTTTGTATCGAAAAGGGTAAGGCGCCCAGTACCCCTACAACTCAACTCGACCTCGTCTTGGTGACTTTAGTACGTTTTTATTATCGTTTTTTAATGGCGACTTGGAAGAGTCTACTGTTTTTCGGTGCAATGGATGTTCTGTTCTTTATTGTCCGGGTTTTCATTTTTGGTTGGTGTTTTATTTACTTTTTTCCCCATGTGTGCGTGTCTCCAGTTTTCTTAGCTGTGGTGTTCTTGCGGTGATGGACAAAGGGAAAATATTCTACGGCTGCGAACAGTTATGGCGTCCAGTAACGATTTTAAGTCACTTGTTGCCACCATGTATGTATCATAAAAAAACCTTTTAATATTCTGGCATTCTTCAGATGTTTGTTTTGGATTCCTGCGGGCTTTCTGGTGGAGTGAAACTGTTTTAAAAGATAGAATGCAGCATACATTGAAAAATATAAAGAAAAAGAAATTAGCAGTGTCTAGGGCCCAACTTAGCCTAAGTGTGGCACGGGACAGACATCCCCTTTCACCTCTCAATCTATTTCAAATGAACGTAAATATTTTTCAAATGCGGAATTGCATTCTAGAACAAAGTATACAATAGGGTGTTCTTACATATTTTAATGAAATTGAAATTATTGGCAACATTTTTATCATAGCCAAGATGCCAACATGCTAAATTACTGCGGTTAAACCTTATATATCCCCAAAATGAATCTATACGATAGACAAATATGTTCCGAAGAGTTTTTTTTTTTTTTTTTTTTTTTTTGAGGAAGTAGACATTCATTTTTTCGATGTTGCAATTGTTTAATTTGGGGCCCCCTCTAATGCGGAGGTCTGGGGTCCGGGACAGCTGCCCAGCATGCTCATGCGCATTAGATAGAACCAGTGCTTCTTTCAGGCGTACTTCCGAGGGGCAAAGGACCTTCGGAGACAATTATTTGCCGCTCCCCGGGAACATTTCATGTTAGCCTAGTTTCTATTTATGTGCCAACATTTAGATATATTTGTATAGGGCAAATAGAAAATTGACCCCCCCCCCCCTGGTCAAAAAGCCCTGAAAGAAAAACTGGACCGAGCATTGTTCATGATGGAGGTACAGTGTGCAGTAAGCAATCCAGTTTCATGAATAATATATATATATTTTTTCACAAAGCTCTTATAATTTTCGGGGTATCGTCTTTACAATTAGGAGAAAATTGAAAATTTTTCGTTTTTAAAGATTATTATTCTTATATGTGTTTCGAAAACTAATGGTGGCTAAGAAAGACAGAAGAAAGTGGCTAAGAGGACAAGCCACCCACAAAGACTATTTTGGCTCCATAGGGCGGGAGCTACTGTCAGGGCCTGACTAACGCAGGGGCGTAGCCGTAATGCTCATGGGCATGCGGGGCAGCGGCCCCGGACCTCCGCATTAGAGGAGCCTCAAATTAAACAATTGCAACACCAAAAAATTAATGTCTACTTCCTCAAAAAAAATAAATAAATAAAATGTTGCAATTGTTTAATTTGCATAATTTGCATCCTATACAAATATATCTAAATGCTGTCACATAAATTGAAACTAGGCTAACTTAAAATGCCTCCGGGGAGGGGAGAATAATCGTCTCCGGAGGGTCTTTGCTCCCCCCCCTCCCCGGGGGTACGCCTGAAAACAGCACTGGTTCTGTCTGAAGAATGGAGTAGAATTGCTGAATAACAAGGTCTAATGCAGGTGTCATGTTAAATCTAATGCGCTACGAAATAAACATGGATCTGGAATGTTCAAACTTTTATGAAAAAGAAATTGAAAAACTGACAAGTATTCCGTTTAAAAAGTCCACACAAGTATACGAATGGTCGAAATAAATTTTTCGTGCGCCATTTCGCAGAAAAGAAAAAGATGCAGGTTCCAAATTTTTTAGAATTTGTAAAATTTTAATAGATTAAGATATTCCACTGGACTAAGCTGTGGACACATTTCAGATCTTTAGGACGTAGGAAAATATGTTAAAAATGCCAAATGCCAACAAAGAAGTTGAAATAAACATCCAGACAAACAACCGTCGGTCATGACGAATTCAATAAAATATTACTTTCCTTATGTACATAATGTATAAGGAAAGTATTGTGACGGGGGCGAAATTTCGAATTCGAGTTTTCGACGGGAGAGCACGTTTCAAGCATCCCTGATCACGAATCGAACATTTTTGGAGTGATGTCTGTATGTGTGTGTGTGTGTGTGTGTGTGTGAAAGTATGTGTGTGTGTGTCAGTGAGTCTGTGGAGACGATAACTGACGAGCGAATGGACCGATTCGAACCAAATTTGGTACAAAAATCACAATTCGTAAACACTGGAAGCCTATTGTTTTTATACGCAATCGAATGTTCAGAACCCCCCTAAATTTTCGAATGAAATTTTGAAAAATCGTCAAAAAATCAAAACCGCTAATAAAGTTACGCAAATAGACATTTCTTATGTAATGTTTCATTAGAAAACGATTGGCATAAATTTTAGAACGCTAACATGAACCGTTCTCGAGATATTGCATATTTTTCAAGAAAATTATCAAAAAGTCATATAAAATGAAAAAAAAATATTTCCTATTGAGAAACATGTTCACTTTTCATATGTAATACCATACGATAAATTTAGTGACATCATTCTCGTGGATCTAGCTCATTCCATTCATGAAAAAAGATACTTTGAGTAATGCGTTTGTATTTGAACGCCAATAATCATTTGCTTGCTGTAAGAATAACATATTTCTTCGTCCATAACGCTTGGCGAGATTTTAGCGACGAATTTGGTGGAATGTCGCCAACTTGGCGACTTTTTGAAATGTTGCCAAATTAACGAAAATCTCGCCAAATGGATAAAAATGACGCTAAATCAATGAAAATGGCGACTAATTGTCGAAAACTCAATATCTTGGAAGGAATATTAGTATCTACTATAAGAAAAACCTATTTTTTTTACTGTAAAAGTTGTAAATTCATTACATTATATAGGGAAAGTCATGTGTTGCCCACATCAAATTTTTTTTAAATTAATTGGATATCTGATGAAAAATGGATTACAAAATTGCAAAAGACTTAAAAGGATAAAATAAAATATTATTAAAACACTTTTGAAGTTACACTGTTTTAATTCAATGCACTAAAAAGTAAAAAAATAATTTTTAGCTATCACGTCATTCTGGGTCCTATACGACCCAAAATAAAACCATGGGTCGCCCATAAAGGAATTGCATTTGGACATGAACAGAATTTTAATGTACAATAGAAGTGATATATAGAAATGACATATATAAGAATGATTTCATTCAATTCATTTAAATTTTTCTTTGACAATTTTGATCTAACAATCCGTCATTCTTGTGCATGCCATTTCTATGTTATCACATTTACGGTTCCTTAAAATTCTGCTCATGTCCAAATACAATTACTTTATGGACGCTCTACGGTTTTGTTTTGAGTCGCATAGGACCCAGAATGGTGTGACAGCTGAAAATGATATTTTACTTTTTAGTGCATTTTACTAAGGCAGTGTAACTAAAAGGTTTTTTTTTTAATAATATTTTTACTTTCTTTATTTACATAATGTATAAGGAAAGTATTGTGACGGAGTCGAACATTCAAATTCGAGTTTTCGACGATAGAGCACGTTTCAAGCATTCCTGATCACTAATCGAACATTTTTGAGGTGATGTCTGTCTGTGTGTGTATGTATCAGTCAGTCTGTGGAGACGATAACTGACGAATGAATGGACCGATTCGAACGAAATTTAGTACAAAATTACAATTCGTATACACTGGAAGCCTATTGTTTTTATACGCAATCGAATGATCAGAACCTTTCTAAATTTTCGAGTGAAATTTTGAAAAAATCGTCAAAAAATCAAAACCTCTAATAGAGTTACGCAAATAGGCATTTCTTATGTAATTTTTCATTAGAAAACGATTGACATAAATTTTAGAATGCTAAAATGAACCGTTCTCGAGATATTGCACATTTTTCAAAAACATTATCAAAAAATCTTATAAAATAAAAAAAAAAATATTTCCTATTGAGAAACAAGTTCACTTTTCATATGTAATACCATGCGATAAATTGGGTGACATCATTTTCGTGGATCTAGCTCGTTCCATTCATGAAAAAATATATTTTGAGTAATTCTTTTGTATTTGAACGCCAATAGTCATTTATATGCTGTAAGAATAACTTATTTCTCCGTCCTTAACGCTTGGCGAGATTTTGGCGACGAATTTGGTGGAATGTCGGCAACTTGGTGACTTTTTAAATGTTGCTAAATTAACAAAAAACTAGCTAAATGGATAAAAATGGGGCTAAATCAATGAAAATGACGACTCATTGACGAAAATTTAAAATCTTGTAAAGAATCTACTATAAAAATAATCTATTGCTTTTTTACTGTAAAAGTAGTAAAATCATTGCATTATATAAGGAAAGTCATGTGCTGCCTACATCAGATTTTTTTTTATATACATACTATTTCGTAACATATAAATTTACGCTTATACCGTATACTCTTGAACTTTATTAATTGAATTGTAGCCATCTGTAAACGACAACTTTTCCCGAGAATACCCAAATTAGGAAGCCTGAAAACAATTCGGGAAAAATTCACTTCGGGGGAAAAATCACCGGCAAGAGTGTACCGGAGCATGTACCCGGTTCCAAATCCTGTTACCCAATCGGTGGTTGACAACCGAAGCATGATGCGCCGATTCGGACTCCATTTTTTCCCCCTCCCGATGCATTTCTTTTTACTGTTGCGCACTATTATTGCGCATTCTTGCGCTCCGGTGGCATCACGAGTGGGCATCTCGCTGGGGGAGTTTTTGGAGAGGCCTTAACGAAGTTGCGATCGTTTCTACTAGTTCATTAGCGTTTCCTGATTACGGGAAAACGGCCCAGGCCGACCAAAAAGGGCCCACTCACGTTCGACGAGGAGTAATTTAAGAGTCCGTTCGGAGGAGGGGGGGGGGGAGCATTTTCTCGTGTCGTGGAGCGTTCTTTCGCAGAAAACTGACGGAAATTTTCTCCGGAACAAAACGGTTTCGGTTTTTAAAAATCTTTTGCATCGGCATCTCGGCAATGAATAATTTATTGATCTGAATAAATGCTACAGATAGATGGATTTTATTCCCTTTGATGTCGTTTGTTCGTAAAGGATATGAGAACTTTATACTCCAGTTCAGCGAAACAGGATGTATAATAAATAGGTTCTTTTTCCTCCCCTTTTTTCCACTTATAATCTCGGTGACACAAGAATATAAAATGTAATATAAAACGGACAAGACCCGCAAGCATTCTGCCTCTGTAAGTAATTTAAATTAACTAGAGTTGTGGGTTCATCTTGACCTTCTCATACCAGAATCCATATTTTAGTAACTTTTTTATTACAAGAACAATTTTTGAAAATCGGTATTGTGGGTCATTACAATTATGGAGTACACTCTTTACTTTAAAGGGCGTAAAAAATATTTTCAAGCCCTTTAAGGTTTTCTTTAATAATTGTTAATGGATTATTAAAGAAATAAAGAGGAAATGAATTTGAGTTGCCAGGGAGAGTCATGTGCTGCTCACGTCAGATTTTCACCTCCGGAGCCCTGTATAGCACCCGAAGTATAGCAAAGTATAACGTCTGTATAGCGTAGCACCCTCTGTATAACAAAGTATAGCACCTGTATAGCGTAGTACCCCTGCATAGCAAAGTATAGCACCTGTGTAGCGTAGTACCTCCTGTATAGCAAAGTATAGCACCTGTATAGCTTAGCACCCCTGTATAGAAAAATATAGCACCTATATAGCGTAGTACCCCCTGTAGAGCAAAGTATAGCACCTGTATAGCGTAGTACCCCCTGTATAGCAAAGTATAGCACCTGTATAGCGTAGTACCCCTGTATAGCAAAGTGTTGCACCTGTGTAGCGTAGTACCTCCTGTATAGCAAAGTATAGCACCTGTATAGCTTAGTACCCCTGTATAGAAAAGTATAGCCCCTATATAGCGTAGTACCCCCTGTAGAGCAAAGTATAGCACCTGTATAGCGTAGTACCCCCTGTATAGCAAAGTCTAGCACCTGTATAGCGTAGTACCCCTGTATAGCAAAGTATAGCACCTGTGTAGCGTAGTACCTCCTGTATAGCAAAATATAGCACCTGTATAGCTTAGTACCCCTGTATAGAAAAGTATAGCACCTATATAGCGTAGTACACCCCGTATAGCAAAGTATAGCACCTGTATAGCGTAGTATCCTCTGTATAGCACCTATATAGCGTAGTACCCCCTGTATAGCAAAGTATAGCACCTGTATAGCATAGTACCACTGTATAGCAAAGTATAGCATCCGAAGGTGCCCCATGACAAGGTAAAGCACCTGATCAGCCACCTCCACCATGACTGTCCTACTGACACACATGCAGACATGTTCTTTTAATGTGTAAGAAGCTTTATTAAAATCCAGTTTACTTTAGTTTGGGCTGGGATGGAATGAAATCCCTGTTCTGTCTACACTTACGTTTCAATAATAATAATAATAATAATACTAATAATAATAATAATAAAACATTTCCAAAACATACCACGATGCGGAAAACAGTAATTTCCTTTAATGTCTATACTTTCAGAAGATTTTCAGAGAAAAAATCCATCATCAGATGTCACAAACAAAATGCGGTATGTATAAGGTGCAGGATTTAGAATGCATGATTTCATTCTAAAATGTGACGTACTATTACTGGAGGCAAGGTCGACTTGCAAACATTATTGACTCGACCGGATAATGACTCACTTTTGTTTTTATACTCCCACTAGCAGATATGCCCGCCGATGCTCGTGATTTAAAATATGTGCTAATTCCTGTAGCGTTGAAAATGCAGTTGTTCTTCAAAGCATTATGTTAAAATATTTAATCGAATCCCTCTAGAAAGAAATATAAAAATCTTTGTTTTAGCTAAACGTATAATTATCTTCCCAATCAGATTCAAAGAATAAAAATTGGCGGCGGTTTCAGTCCGATGGAGCCGAAATGGTTTTGCGTGAATAACATTTTGTAAAATAAAACTCAACTTTTGTAATATCGAAAAAAAAAGTCTATCCAAATTCTAATTCTATGCACTTTTAGGACTTTCAAAGCTTACACATTGTAGCTTAATGTTTATAGCTATCACTTTTAGTTTTTGTGATATGAGCATTACAAACATGTAAAACGGAAACATTTTATAGTACTTCTTGAACTTGACAAGGCGATAACTCGAAAGCTGTAAGCGCTTTTCTCTAAACATAAATATAGATTTAAAAACTAAATACCCTCATACATATTTTTGTTGCTTACTATTTATATCTATATTTTATAGTTTTGAAGATCTTTCGAGTGAAAAAAAACTAGTTAAATTTAAAACGTATGTATATTAAAAACTGTATATTTAAAATGACATTTACTTATTGCGTTATTGCAGCAT
Source organism: Amaurobius ferox (assembly GCA_951213105.1). Classification (NCBI taxonomy): domain Eukaryota; kingdom Metazoa; phylum Arthropoda; class Arachnida; order Araneae; family Amaurobiidae; genus Amaurobius; species Amaurobius ferox. Next base: position 784,744 of record OX578154.1, read on the forward strand.
ATAAATAAGATGAAATTAATAAGTTTAATATGTGAATTAATGTAGAATTTTTGACGAGATATAGTAAAGCATCCATAACAAATAAAAGAATTCAATTTTTTACTAGACAAAACTCAAGAGAATTCTTGTTATCATAAAGAAAAACAGGAAACAGCCCTTATAATTTAAAACGAATTGTAAAAATGGAATGACGAACAAATGTTTGAAGGTGATGTAATTGTAAAATTATCAGGGGGTAAAATTATTAGTATCAGACTCCAAAACGTCACCTTCAAAATAGTACATTTCATTTAATGACCTTGTTACTATGAATAAAACGCCATTAGACACCCCATATTAAAATAGATTGAGAAAATTGAAAAACCAAAAAGGATTGACTTATGTGTGTGTACTTATGGTGATACTTCGAAAACCAACTTAACATGATGTGCAAAGAAGGTATTGCCAATCATTAAGAGACATGTAATCCAATATAAAGTCCATGTTGCCAATCTTAAAAATTGTAATAAGGAAATCCCTTCTAAAGTATAAGTAGGAAAAACCACCAGATGTACTGCAATCAAAATACATCAAGTGCTATTTAATACATATAGATAATAATGATAATTATTAAACCAGTAAAATAATTAAAAAAAATAATAAATTATGAATCAAATAGACAATCGCATGTTTTAATCGATTACAGAATTTAGACAATGCCAGCCACTGATACACTACATCTAACTCCTGGCAGAATGCATGTTAGAAGATGCATGTGTAGTAGCAGTAAGTCAATAAAAAGTATGGGGTAATATACAGGGTGTCCCAAAAGGATTGAAACGCGCTTTAATTCTTTACCTGTTGGAGATAAGTGGGCAATGTAAATTGCAAAAATGTTGAAAGTAAGGTAGGAAATAAGACTACGTTAATGAAATAGTCTTCCCATTCATTTTCAAAAAGTTACACTTTTTAAACTTTTATACGACCCCCTTAAACAAATTGAGTCAATCAGAAAATTTTTGTTTTTAATGCAACAAGAACATTAAAAAAACCCCGCATATCTGTATCTTTAAAATCAACTGAATTATGATAAAAGAAAAAATCTGACTTATGCCACTTTTCCGTACCATGTGGAAGACTGTTTCATCAGTGAAAATAGGGATCATAAACAAATAGACGATGGAAATTGTTTAGCTCAAAAATACGTTAATATGTGTCAAAATTTTTTATCACAAATGCACCTAAATAAAGCATTACACAGACAGAGATCATATAAAGCAGTGGTACTCACTACGCGGTTGGGTATCCCAGTTCTATCTTTTTTATGATATGTCACAAATTTACATTTCTAGTTTGATATAGGGTCCCGATTCACAATGTTCAATTTTCAATTAAATATAACTCGCTCAATTTTAAAGATACAGATATGAGGTATTTCTTTAATGATCTTGTTGCATTAAAAATAAAAATTTTCTGATTGACCCAATTTGCCTAAGGGGGCCGTACAAAAATTTAAAAAGTGTAACTTTTTGAAAATGAACGGGAGGACTATTTCATTAACGTAGTCTTATTTCCTACCTTACTTTCAACATTTTCGCAATTTACATTGCCCACTTATCTCCAACAGATAAAGAATTAAAGCGCGTTTCAATCTTTTTGGGTCTCCCTGTATATTGTTGCGAAACGTATCCTCTGAACGAGTGCAAGTTTCTGGATAACTTACGTTTATTCACAAGCACAACGTAAACAGGAACAGTATACAGTCAAACAGCACTTAAATGCTCCACTCATTTCACTGAATAAGCGATATTATTCTCAAATTGACGAAAGTAATTTCACAAAACAGCAGCTACTATTCTAAAAAAATTGACAAAAAATCACAGTTTCGTGTAGCTCGTATCACGTCCATTCGTCAACTCCCCTGCACCGGAGGAGTGAGTCCTTTTTATAGTCTCTCCATAGAAACTTCTAGAAATCTCTTATCTCAAAGAATGATTGTTCTATCGAGAAGTTTATGGAACATTCCAGTAATCGCCAAATTGGCGATAAATTGCCAAATCTAGCTTTCGTGTAGCTCGTATCACGTCCATTCGTCAACTCCCCTGCACCGGAGGAGTGAGTCCTTTTTATAGTCTCTCCATAGAAATCTTTTATCTCAAAGAATGATTGTTCTATCGAGAAGTTTATGGAACATTCCAGTAATCGCCAAATTGGCGATAAATTGCCAAATCTAGCTTTCGTGTAGCTCGTATCACGTCCATTCGTCAACTCCCCTGCACCGGAGGAGTGAGTCCTTTTTATAGTCTCTCCATAGAAACTTCTAGAAATCTCTTATCTCAAAGAATGATTGTTCTATCGAGAAGTTTATGGAACATTCCAGTAATCGCCAAATTGGCGATAAATTGCCAAATCTAGCTTTCGTGTAGCTCGTATCACGTCCATTCGTCAACTCCCCTGCACCGGAGGAGTGAGTCCTTTTTATAGTCTCTCCATAGAAACTTCTAGAAATCTCTTATCTCAAAGAATGATTGTTCTATCGAGAAGTTTATGGAACATTCCAGTAATCGCCAAATTGGCGATAAATTGCCAAATCTAGCTTTCGTGTAGCTCGTATCACGTCCATTCGTCAACTCCCCTGCACCGGAGGAGTGAGTCCTTTTTATAGTCTCTCCATAGAAACTTCTAGAAATCTCTTATCTCAAAGAATGATTGTTCTATCGAGAAGTTTATGGAACATTCCAGTAATCGCCAAATTGGCGATAAATTGCCAAATCTAGCTTTCGTGTAGCTCGTATCACGTCCATTCGTCAACTCCCCTGCACCGGAGGAGTGAGTCCTTTTTATAGTCTCTCCATAGAAACTTCTAGAAATCTCTTATCTCAAAGAATGATTGTTCTATCGAGAAGTTTATAGAACATTCCACTAATCGCCAAATTGGCGATAAATTGCCAAATCTAGCTTTCGTGTAGCTCGTATCACGTCCATTCGTCAACTCCCCTGAACCGGAGGAGTGAGTCCTTTTTATAGTCTCTCCATAGAAACTTCTAGAAATCTCTTATCTCAAAGAATGATTGTTCTATCGAGAAGTTTATGGAACATTCCAGTAATCGCCAAATTGGCGATAAATTGCCAAATCTATCTTTCGTGTAGCTCGTATCACGTCCATTCGTCAACTCCCCTGCACCGGAGGAGTGAGTCCTTTTTATAGTCTCTCCATAGAAACTTCTAGAAATCTCTTATCTCAAAGAATGATTGTTCTATCGAGAAGTTTATGGAACATTCCAGTAATCGCCAAATTGGCGATAAATTGCCAAATCTAGCTTTCGTGTAGCTCGTATCACGTCCATTCGTCAACTCCCCTGCACCGGAGGAGTGAGTCCTTTTTATAGTCTCTCCATAGAAACTTCTAGAAATCTCTTATCTCAAAGAATGATTGTTCTATCGAGAAGTTTATGGAACATTCCAGTAATCGCCAAATTGGCGATAAATTGCCAAATCTAGCTTTCGTGTAGCTCGTATCACGTACATTCGTCAACTCCCCTGCACCGGAGGAGTGAGTCCTTTTTATAGTCTCTCCATAGAAACTTCTAGAAATCTCTCATCTCAAAGAATGATTGTTCTATCGAGAAGTTTATGGAACATTCCAGTAATCGCCAAATTGGCGATAAATTGCCAAATCTAGCTTTCGTGTAGCTCGTATCACGTCCATTCGTCAACTCCCCTGCACCGGAGGAGTGAGTCCTTTTTATAGTCTCTCCATAGAAACTTCTAGAAATCTCTTATCTCAAAGAATGATTGTTCTATCGAGAAGTTTATGGAACATTCCAGTAATCGCCAAATTGGCGATAAATTGCCAAATCTAGCAACCCTTCTAACAGGAAAATCCTAGAAACCCTGTGGTCACATCATCTTCACGTCATGCACTGTACTTTCTTCGCCTCGCCTTCCAGACAGACGAAAGAGGAGGACCAAAACGGAAAATTGCGGGTTTGCAACAATATATATATATATATATATATATATATATATAAATATAAATTATTAAATCCAAAGTTAGAATGTATGTAGTAACTCATAATACACTATTCCAAAATTTTCTACAAAATACAAAGAAATAAAAGAAATTAAGACAAAAAGAGGAAATAATAAAGCATAATGCAAGTCATAAAGACAAAGACAATCAACAAATTTCAAAAATGAGGAATGCAAATAAGAAAACAAAAAAATCAAGCAAAAAAGCTTGCACATGGAGGAGATTTAGGCTTACGATAAGTTCATTTCGAAAAAATTCTCTTCGGGTCCATATATCCCTTCGAAATGAACACAAAAATGCTTGTTTCTGAAACACAAGATAGATTTTATCTATAAACTTGTGTTATATGGACGACAAGCATATAGATTGGAACAATAAAGGAAACATAAATACCTCAAAACACACCTCTTCAGCGCAACCATGACGAGCAAAATATGACTGGACCAATGTTGCCATATGCCAAAATGAAAAGATGTGATTTACTGTTGCCAAAGAGAGTAATAAAAACTGTACTGCGCAAAAGCAATAAAATGAAATAAAATGAGTTATTCAACAGTTAAAGCTTCAAGATAAAAAGATGAAAATATAATTTCAAGAGAATGAAGAAGTACGGCTAAAATAAGATAATAAGGGGAGAATATGAGAATTTTAGGCTAATTGAAACTTATTTATACTATTTACTAAATATGCAGGATATTGATACATTTTACTGGTAATTTTGAGGTTATTAATGTGCAAAGCATGAAATTTTTTATCTGATAATCTATAAATTCTAAAAAGTTGATTAAGTATAATATTTCTAAACAATTGAATCGAGTTCAGGAATTAAAAGGTAATAATTTATTAATATTAAATTAAAAAAAATCTTTTTTATCATATAATTTAGTAACTATCCCATGAGCAGGTTCTATAATCAGATTTAAATCCAAATAATAAATACTATTACTAATAGAAGTTTCATTAGGTATTAATTCCAAATTATCTGGATAGAAATCTATATCTATGACATAGTTATCAGTAAATACAAGACAAATCAGATCATCTACATATCTATAAATTTTATAATCAGTTGAAGTAAAGAATTTTTCATATTGATATAGGTATAAATTAGCTAACATACTGCTACTACAGCCACCTTGTGGAACACCTGAGACTTGTAAGTATAATTTATTACCTTGAAAGACATAATTATTGAAAAGAACAAAATGGAGAAGCTTAGGAAAATTGGTAAATTTAGTAAGATTAGAATGATTAGTAATATAAGCATTATATAAAGCTAAAATGACATCATATAGATCAGTGATCTTAATATTATTAAATAGATCTTTAAAATCAAAAGTTTGAAATCCTATTATTTTACCAAGCGTTTTTAATTTATTTTTTAATTCCTTACTGTTATTTAGAATAATGTAGCTATCACCAGAATCTCGTAAATTGCTATTTAGTACATAAAACATTTTATATATATATATATATATATATATATATTTTCTTATATATATATATATATATATATATATATATATATATATATATATATTCTTATATATATATATATATATATATAAGAAAAAAGGTTTGAAGATCCAATGAAAGAAAAGTGAGAAATATATATATATAAACTACATTTTTTAAACATTTTCCCCCCGGAAAATTAAAAAAGAGCATATGTTTAAAACTGTTACCGAAATTGTTATTCCATATGTAAGTCTTCATTTAAAAGATATGTGATTAAGCCATTTTCTATATGTTAACACGTTTTTGATCTAAAATGAAAAAAAAAAATCTCCAATGATTTGCTTTACTGCAAGTTGCAAGTATTTAAAACTAAAAATAAATGCGAATTATTTAAGAGCTATACGTATTAATAGAAAATTCTCGCATCTCAAAAGAACCAAGCGATTTCCAACGTATTGCTTTTTGGAGAGATCAAGTTATAAAATATGTATTACTTTCTCATACGTAGTATTGGGTAAGTATTCCTTTCACGAAACTTTTCGAATTCGACATTTGGATGCGAATGTATGTTTTAAGACCTTCTGAACACGTTTTGACCATTTTTGGAGTGATATCCGAAAGTAAGATGCCTGTGGTCAGTCGATTTCTTGTGTAAAATATAGCAGCCACCAATATGAACGGATTTTTACAAAACTTCATAAAACTTTGTTATAAAAAAATATGGAACTAGATAGATTTCTTTTTTAAATTCGAGTGAAAACTTCAAAATTTAATCGAAATTTTATATTTTTACTTTCCTTATATACATAATGTATAAGGAAAGTATTGTGACAGGGTCAAAAATTCGAATTCGAGTTTTCGACGGGAGAGCACGTTTCACGCATCCCTGATTACGAATGAAACATTTTTGAGGTGATGTCTGTGCGTGTGTGTCAGTGATTCTGTGGAGACGATATCTTACGAACAAATGGAGCGATTCGAACGAAATTTGGTACAAAAATCACAATCCGTAAATACTGGAAGTCTATTATTTTCATACGTAATCGAATGTTCAGAATCCCCCCCCCCCCCCCAAATTTTCGAGTGAAATTTTGAAAAAATCCTCAAAAATCAATACCTTTAATAAAGTTACGCAAATGACATTTCTTATGTAATTTTTCCTAAGAAAACGATTGACATAAACGTTAGATCAGTAGCATGAACCGTTCTCGAGATATTGCACATTTTTAAAATAAATTTATCAAAAAATCCCATAAATTAAATAAAATCTATTAACTGTTGAGAAACATGTTCACTTTTCATATGTAATATCATGCAATAAATTGGGTGACATCATTCTCGTGGATCTAGCTCGCTCCATTCATGAGAAAAGATACTTTGAGTAATACTTTTGTATTTGAACGCCAATAATCATTTATATGCTATAAGAATAACTTATTTCTCCGTCCATAACGCCTGGCGAGATTTTGGCGACGAATTTGGCGGAATGTCGCCAACTTGGCAACTTTTTAAAATGTTGCCAAATTAACGAAAATCTCGCCAAATGGATAAAGAGGACGCTAAATCAATGAAAATGACAACTGAATGACAAAAATTCAATATCTTGGAAAGAATATAAGTATCTACTAGAAGAAAAACCTATTTTTTTTTACTGTAAAAGTAGTAAATTCATTGCATTATATAAGGAAAGTCATGTGTTGTCCACATCAGATTTTTTAATATGGTATTATAGGATATAATTTAACATAATCATGCTTAAAAGGTTTATTGATGACTCAATGAACATGGGACATAAAAGTTTCAATCATTGCTGTCAAAAATAGTCGCGATACAGTTTGTTCTGTTAGTGACGTCATAAGCCCCCCCCCCCCCTATTGGGGGCAAGTCATCCCTTTTGAGAGTACATTGTTAAGTATGGTATCCATCGAAATATTTTTCAAGCCCTTTAAAGTAAAGTGTAACAGCCCATAGTTGTAATCCTTAGGTCCCACGATACCGATTTTTTACACTTTACAACATAGTTGAAAAGTGCGATTATTACAGTCGGAAAAAACTGAAACTCTATTGCCTTTAAACGAGATCGAATATTCGGAAGACACATTTTCAAATGATTTTTTGAAGAAAAAAAAATCATTGAAAAACCAGACTTTAATAATAATGATTTCAGATGTAATTTTTCTTTAATTAGAAAGCAAATTTTATAAACTTTTAGAACGTTAACATGGAAATGTTCTCGAATTATTGCACGATTTTCGAATGATGTTTTAAAATATCATTAAAAAATTATTTCCTCTAAAACTTTTAAATAAATAACAATTTCATACGTAAGTACATTTCAAATTATATTACATAATTATATTTCGAAACGAATGACATAAACTACGCTAGCTCAAATCGTTCTCGAGATACTGGCTCCCGCGTGGCCCCGAGGGAAACTTGAAAAACAAATCCAATTTCTCGCGTGGTCTCGTGTTTTAGTCATTCCATTGGGGATCTATTTTAGTCTGTGATGTGAGGTTTTAAATGTCTATATAGTAACCTGGGGGGGGGGGGGTACACCTCCCCCCCCTGTATGTGTGTCTGCGTGTGTTTATTTAGCGATTTTTGAAAACTCAACGTTTAATAAAACCTAATAAACAATGACATGTGTGCATGTGGCCGACACATTTTGCTATCCGTATACACACCTAAGAAAAAAAATATATAGGTAAAAGATCATATACAGATAAGGTTTTCCTAAAACATAATTGTTCAATTGACGAATGTGTTTGTTGTTATACAATCAAATATTATACACTCCAGAGGCAAGTGATAGATAAATCGATATCTATATCTATTAAAATTATCGAATTTAATCGATATCTATTGAACATATCGATTTGAATCGATATCTATTAAATCTATCGAATTGAATCGATAGCTGTCGAACCTTTCGAATTGAATCGATATTTATTAAACGGAGAATACAATTTTGAGCAAATCTGAAAATGTCTTAAGATTTTATAATCAAATCTTTAATATTTATATCCTTGAAAAATTTGAAATGAAAAATACTAATTTCATTGATTTTGTATCATTTTTTACGATTTTTTAAACTAAATTTTTTTGACTGAGAACCCAATTGATATTAATTATTTCATTGTTAAAAATTGCCGATGTGGTGGCCGAGCGGTCAAGAGGCAGGCGTTTCCTCGTGATGGCTCGGCTGTCAGATTGCGGGTTCGAGTCCCGCCTGCGGGCATGGATGTTGTGATGTCTTATTGGGGCAAAAGTCAGACTTCTACCTTCGGGTGCCCCGGGTCTTTGACTAAACAGAAGCAATGCACACATTCTTCCTTAATAAAATATGTTAGGGACACGTCACCAACCAACCAACCATTGTTAAAAATTTTGTCACGACTACCTCAAACATCTTCACGACATATTGCCTATCCTCGGTGAAAAATGACTTTTACATGCAACCATTGTTATTATTTGAATGTCGAGGAATGTCACTTGACCTAGGCGACACATTCGATGACGTTGGCGACAAATTCGATGACGTTATCGACAAATTTTGCGTATTATAGCCTGACTTTTGGCGAGTTCTGGGAACTTCTTGAATTTTGTGGATTGAATAAAAATTCCTTGAACTACGTGCTTTTTTCGAAACTTTCCACAGAGGCTATAGAAGCTGGTCATTGTTCAGTTTAAGTTGGAGTGAGACAAGTGATTTGTAAATACGTCAGATTATCCGTAGTTTTAATCTTCTGTTTGGTGAATGAGTTGAGTATTTTAAATGCTATGTTGTGTTGATTCTCCATTAAGACAAACAAACGTATACAAATATTATTTCATGTAAAATGCTAGATGTTCTTTTGATAATCAAAAGGGAAAAACACCTTTACAAGCAACCATTCCTACTACGTCAGTGTAGTGTAGCCATATTTGAACATTCGTGACAGGATTGTCATATTTGGCGATTTATCTCCAATTTGGTGACTTTTTGCGACTTTTCGAACGAACATTTTCGAAATATGAATATTCTGAGAAATACCAATCCTTTCTGGAAGATTCTACGAAGAGTATGTTATCTGATATAAGCTAAATTGAATTATGAAATAGGTCAATGTTTTGATAATAGTAACCGCTATTTTGTGAATCAGCTGAGCAATTCATTGCTGTTTAATTGTGCCTGACAGTTGTTTTGGAACCTTGTAAGTTAGCTAGAGAGTTATCAGTTGTATATCGTTTCCTGTTTACACATATTGGTGCTTTAAATAAAAGTGTTTACTATCCAGAAATTTTGACTATCCTGAGAATACATTTACAACTTCGGTGGATGCGTTTTAACATTATTCTTTGTTTGATATTAATTTACAAGTTGCATATTAATTATTTTGATTTAAAATTTTTCATTGCATATTTGCTGCTTATATAAGTATTTCCTGGCAATGCCACTGCCCACTGCCTAGGGAAGATCTCACCCCTCCCCCTCTCCTTCCCCCAGGGCCGTAGCTAGAAACGAAATTCAAGGGCGGTCAACAGTCTTGAAGGAGAGGTTCATTAAAAACACTGTCATTAGCACTCATAAACCATAATAGTTATTTTGTATCTCAATCCTTATAAATTATTAACAAATAAGTCATTTCATATTTACATTTGTAAGCTAAGAGTTGATTAGGAAAATTCATATAGCTGCTATACATCAATATTAATTTAAAATAATTATAATTGATTTTAGTACAAGAATTAACTAGTAGTTGTTGTTGTTGACACCCAGACCGCCTGACCTAGCAGAAAGGTGTAAGGTAACTGTTTGGTCGGCCGGGAAGTGCCACCGTATCTACAGGGACCGTACCCTCATTCCCCTACCACCAACCTCTCGGAAGGACTTACGGACCCACATGTTTAACGTGATCGTACTCCACATGAACACGGCGGCAGTTGTGGCAGCGTGCAAATCCAGCGCGCAAAAACCACCGGGCTACTGCGCCCGAAATGTGCCAACAGCACGCGGTGTTCCCAGGTGGTCACCCACCCAAGTACTAACCGCGCCCGATGCTGCTTGACATCGGTGATCTAACGAGAACCGGTGTTTTCAGCACGGTAGGGCCGTTGGCCTAAGCATTAACTAGTAGTAAAGCTGTTAATGAATCGAAGAAAATTTCTGAAAATAAATACAAGTTGACACATAACATTAACTTTTATCTACTTATCTGTCGATTTTCATTCGATAATGTATAACAGTGAACGCCGCAATAATACAAAAGTATCCTAAATACTACTGTTTTAGCTATTTTTTAAATTTAAATATTTTTTAAATCAAATATGTAAATAAATTGATCATCTGTATAACCACAAATTTAGCGAACTTTTTAAAAAATTAAACGAATTAATTTATAAAATTTTCATAAAGCAATTTTTTATGCAAACTTTGGATGACATGTTAAGTGAAATTTTATATCACTATTAAAAATAACGTATTTTTATCTGGGGAGAATGAATTGAGGGGGGTTAGCCTCCTTTGTCCCTACCTGGCTACGGCCCTGTCCCCCTCTCCCCCCTATCCCCCGATTACAGAATCTCAAGACAAAAGCATAACAAAAAGACAAAAGCAGATTCTTTCAATATGCTAGATTGCCTTTCTGTCTATCTGTCTGTCTGTGTCGTCTGTCAGCGGAAAATCTAAGCTTCGGACAGCCTCCCGAAATTCGGTAGTGGGTTGACTAAACTCCTGGTACGACACACTTCGGTGAGATTTAAAACAAAAAATCGAATTAGTTCTCTAGTTTTTATGTTGAAGCCAGATTTTGAGCGAATCTCACACAGATCAGTTTCTTAACGGTCGAAACATTATCACAGAGTTTCTGTCTTGACACCATTGGAAAAGCCGAAGAATGTTCCGTCTAACGAGCTTTGAACCGAATCCTTAGGACGATTCCCTCACATTTATTTATTTATTCATTTTAAATCGAAATGAGCATGTTTTATTTTTTTATTTTCTTACTTTGCAATATTCAAGAAGAAAGATTAGCACAATTCTATAGTTTGTACAAAAATACAGGTGTACTAGAAAATGTACTCGGCGTTGCCCTTTGAGTTAAAGCAGGGATAATTTGAATTAATTAATTAAAAAAAAATAACAAAATATAAATAAATTGTACTCATATACAGGGTTAGCAAGAAATAAGTTTCCCACTTCAGAGAGCTCTAGAATGCGTTCTATTGGTCCAAATGAGATAAAATTTGAAATACAGATAATTCAAATGATGTGCTTGACATTTATTAAATCAAACATTTTAGTACAAATATCCGCCGATAGGTGGCGCTGTAATACACATAACAACATTTAATAGGCTTTATAAATGTTAAATAATATTAAAAAGTAGCATTAAAACTGCTCAATATGTCCCCCTTCATGTTCAACAATGTGCTCTAATCGTAGAACCCTATTTTCCACAGCTGACCGGAGTGAGTCTGCTGAAATATCAAGAACATGGCGCCGAATGATGTCCTTCAGATCTGGCACAGATGCTGCCTTTCACGGTAGATATTGTCCATGAGGAAACCTCACAACCAAAAATCGCAGGGGGTGATATCCGGCGAACGAGGAGGCCATGCTGTTGGAAAATGCCGGCTGATCACCCGTTCAGCTGTGGAATGCTGTGTTAGCAATTGCTTTACACTACGCTCAATGTGAGGAGGTGCGCCATCCTGCATGAAAATGATGTCCTGAAGGTATCCACGCTGTTGAAGTTGTGGGATTACAAAATCCCTCAGCATATCACAGTACCGTAATCCTGTGACGGAACAGGTTTTGATTCCAGTTGCAGTTACCTCTTTAAAAAAAATACGGTCCAATGATAAAGGTAGCCGTAAAACCACACCATATTGTCACTTTTTCAGGATGCAAGGGTTGTTCGTGGATAGCCTGAGGGTTTTCCGCTGCCCAAATTCGACAATTGTGGGTGTTAACTTGCCCATTGAGGCAAAAGTGGGCTTCATCAGTCCACAGGATGTTCCATGGCCAACTGATGTCAACCACCATTCGAGCAAGGAACTGAAGTTCAAAAGTTTTACGAACCTCTGAGTCTCCGTCCTGCAATAAGTGAACAGGCTTGATTTTGTAGGGATAAAAATTCAAAATTCGCCGTAAGATTTTTCGCACAGTGGAATACGGCATATCCTATGCACGGGAAACAACTGGCACACTCACACTACCATGCGGCGAAAAACTGCTGGCTTCAACGACCGCGGTAGCCACATTTTCGACGCTAAAAGACTGGATTGGCTTTCGTCCTCTACCTGGAAGAATGCCCAGTTGTTTCAAATTTCTTTATCATCTTGCGTAGGACACATGGAGACATTAGACCTCTTCGTAGCATCTGCTTCATACGACGGAATTCTTTTACAGCTGCAACGGAGTTCTGCTGATTCTGGTAGAACAATTTCACCAGTAGCGCTTTTTCTTGCAACGTTGGCATGATTGGTGCAGAATCCGCCTTCTTTTTATCCAAAGAATAATGCTACTAGGCATGCGCTGTAACTCAAATAATGTTTCACATTTTCAATATATGCAAATAAATACCATTTGTGTTATAGCGCCATCTATAGGTGAATGTTGATACTAAAATTTTTGATTTAATAAATGTCAAGCCCATCATTTGAATTATCTGTATTTCAATTTTTATCTCATTTTGACCAATAGAACGCATTCTAGAGCCCTCTGAAGTGGGGAACTTATTTCTTGCTAACCCTGTACATAACAGCGAAAATTGCATACAAATTTATCAGAGATTTTTGTGTTCCACTAGGTGGTCTGAGTGTGCTTTGAGCAGTGGTCGGAAGCAGCGCGCTACAAGTAGCAAAACTACAGTAGTCACTACTTTTCCTCGTAGTCTGTAGTGTAACACGCTACTTTTAAAAATAAGTAGTGTAGCGAGTAGAGCGATACAATAAATCACAAGTTTGTATCGGGTTTTGACGCTACTTTTAATGCTACAAGGTACCATTCTACATATCATGTGATCACCCTTTCTTCCTTTGTACGAAATTTGGTGTTCTGCGCAACGATGTACGATTTGCAAAGTGAAAACGCTTAGGAACAAATAAAATATGTCGGTTGAGTTGACAAGATATCTTTAGAGTCCCGTCTCATAATACTAAATTAGTCGGCTGCTGTCCGGTGGGCTCGGGTTCGGATCCCGAGTAAGGCATGGTTGTATATCGAGGTAAAGCCAGTCTTCCGCCTACTGGCTCCTCATCTACAATGTGAAGCTGCACCCCCTTTAACCTTCGCCAGTGATGCTTGTCCTTATAAACTTTGTTCTCTTGTATTGTCTTGTTCGTTCTTTCCTGTGTCACTGGTCCTGTGTCGGCTATGATTCGATTACAGGAGGTCATCAGAAACACCAACAATACCAAATAAGACGAGATGGAATTCAATGCATTCTGCCGTCGAACGCATATGCCGGTTCCTGAGAGAGAACGAAGAGAAACTGTATGAGATTTTCGAGCTTCAAGGAAGGAGGAAGCTATTGCCTCATGAAGTTGATCTTTTATATGGATATATTTAGATATGTTGTCCCAAAAGATCCTGCTTATCTGATTGCAATTTTGAGATGCAAATTCAACAAAAAAATGACATGGTTTTAGATAAATAGTTTTTACTTTTATTTTATTTTATACTTTTGTTTTATTTTACTGTTTTCAGAAATGGATAAAAGCGTAAAGATGGGTAAGTTGATCAGTAAATTTGGGAATCAGTAAATTTACTTATTTAGAATAAAATCCTACAGTATATCCATATCCTCAACCTTTTGTGTTAATTGAAGCGGTGGTAAAATTCGTCTTATAAAAGTAGTTATGTAGTGACTATATTTTTTAAAAGTAGTTTGTAGTCACTACTTTTTAAAAAATGTTGTTGTACATTTGTCATAAAGTAGTTGTAGTTCACTACAAAAAAAAAAAAAGTAGTTTTTCCAACCACTGGGTCTGAGTATGGGCAACCAGATCTGAGCTGTCAGATTGAATCGGTAGCTGGAGATAACGAATTTGGCAATGAGGAGCAGAGTACGTTTGTGTGCATGCATGGCAAATTGTTGTGCGCAACTACGCATGCGTTGAAACTAAACAGTAGTGTTACCTGTATCAGTATTATTTATGTATCGGACTCGGACAATGCCAGGTGATTCATTCTAGTTTAAATAAACTAATGTTTTCGATTTTACACTGAAAAGCAATATGATAAAATCAGTACCCAAATAAGGAAAACTTGAGCAATGTATATAAGCAGAATTAGCACAATAATGTAGCATACAGCTGTTTCGAGTATACGCTGGATCCCCTTTTCCAGTGCAAGGGAACTCACAAATCCGAAGTCCAAAAGAAGGATGAGATAACAAATAGAAGAAACAGAGGGGGCTATATACCCAAAACCTAGATAAGAAAGAGCCAATCAGAAAGCAGCATGAAGACCAGTCCAGCCAATCCGAAACAAGAAGTAACATACAAGATTGTCGTGCGCCAAAATATCCCGACAAAGCGAGTCAAATCCAAATAAAAATAAAATGAGACCCAACAAAACAGAAAATAAGTTAAAACGAGACATAAAGAGCCTCAAATATTAAGAAATGGAACGAAGAAAGGAATAAAATTTACAAGGCACCCTGCGAACAAAAATGGAGTACTACACAAGTCATTAACTAAATGACTAAAAATTTTCTGGTTGTAGAGGGAAGGCTTAAAGAAGTCATGATCATAAATCGACGTGAATTTTTGTATGATCCTTGCTGAAGAAAACTCAAAACGGTCTTTAAATGGATAGCATCCTCTTTAAGATTTCTGGTTTGTTTGTTCACTTGAACTGACAAAGGGGATCCAGCGTATCCTCGAAACATCCGTATGCTGCATTATTGAGTAATTTTTGTTTAAGTTGCTCATGTTTTCCTTATATCACGTGGACATCCCGAACACTAGAAATATTTGTATGTGTTTTATACAGGAATGTCCTGGGCTCAGATAGAAGAAACAGAGTGGGTTATATACCCAAGATCTAGATTAAAGGCTCCCTTGAGAGAGCCAATCAGAAGGTAGAATGAAGAGCAACGGTTGTATACTGATTATTGTGCTGATATACGTTGCTCAAGTTTTCCTTATCCTTTATATTTTACTTATTGATCATTACCACCGTGAAATAAATCAGTCCCTGCTCCTACCGACACGGGGTTTATAATACACCACAGATGTGACTGCACCCCCTTTTGCCAGTCCTCAACTTTTTAAAACAGTGGTAAGTACAAGTCGATCCGGAGTCCATTGTACCAAATGACTATTATATCCATTACATCTATGAAGGTAACTCCCGGTGGTAGAGTAATCTCTCCTCCGCCCAGGATCAATAATCCTCGAAAACCGCCCACCGCAAAACGACGCATCCTCAGCCTCCTTCCTCCTCCTTTTAAAGAGCCCTTCAACGCGATGGAGAAGGGGCTCTTCGTAATGGAGAACCCTTGCCTCACAATGGGAAAGCCGGTGGTGGGCACAACGGCCGCATCTGTCCTCATTTATCGGATGCTGGTGAGGGACGGATTCTGGACATAGTTTGGGATATGGGTATAAAGAGGCAGAACGGGGTGCAGGTTTGAATTCGAGTGTTTGTTTCACTCTCGTTCAAATATATATATATATATATATATATAAAAAATCACAAAATTTACTTGTCAACAAATATGTTGTTATGAAACAAAAAATCTGATGTCAGCAGCACATGACTTTCCCTACACACTTAAACTAATTTTATCTTTATTTCTTTAATAATTCACTAAATTGGGTTTAATGGCACAAAATAACATTGAAGTTGCACTTTTTTTAACACTTTACAACATAGTTGAAAAGTGCTTATGACTTTGTTTATTCTGTCTGTCTGTCCGTTAGCACGATAACTGCCGTAAAAAAGACTTTATCAAAATGAAATTTTAGTATGTTGTTCATACAGTCTGTGAGACCTACGGGAATATAAATGAATGATATCACCGAATTAGTTTTGGATTGAACCCGGGTTGAAAAAATGAAAAACATTGAACCCTATGGGACCTAATTTTTCAAACATTGTTTAAGCGGATTTAATATTTCACAAATTGCTTCGAAAGTTTAAGGAAATTTTCAAATTATCCCATAAAATATATATAAAAAAATCAGCAAAATATATTCAGTAGTTTTTTTAATCAAAAATAATATAATAATTACATCCTTTATATGAAGAGATCACGTGATCATTATACGAAGAGATCACGTGATAATTATACGAAGAGATCACGTGATCATTATATGGAGAGATCACGTGACCCACTTCAAAATAAAATATGGCATCCATCTTGTGTCAAAATCGTGATTTTTAAAGTTCTTTTTAATTCATAATGTTGTATCCTCGTAGTGGAGTTTGCAATACAGTTGATATGAATAAAACAATCATTGATATTACAGAGAAGCAAACGATTTTTTGATGAAGTTTTGAGCATAGAGTTAAATTACTTGTACCTCCATGCTTTTAAGTTTTAAATAAAATTAATTATTATAGTATTGTGATGAATGAAATGAATGGAAAAATGTTTATGAATCAAATGCTGCTTTTATTTAAAGAGCCAGCCGATTTCTATTTCGATGCCTCCATTTGAAAAAGTTCATTTGTTTTCCATGAAGTTTTCAAATATAATAAATTATTGTAGTATTATGATAATTTGAAAAATATTATCGAGGAATGTATCGCATTTTAGAGATGTTTAAACCAGGCAATTTATATTTCAATGCCGTTATTTGAATGAAGTTCAATTTTTTTCGATGAAGTTTTAAGTTTTCAAATATAATACATTAATGTAGTATTGTGATAATTTTAAAAATATTATCGAGGAATGTATCGCATTTTAAAGATGTTTAAATAAAATTGCATTGAAGTTGGAAAGTGTTTCATAATCAATGCTTTATGCACGATTGATCTTTCTTGTTTAATTTTCGTTTGTATTTGATAACTGGGCATATTTTCAAAGGTGGCGTAGCAAAAAATGCATAAAACCTAAATATCTCAAGAACGGTTAGCCCGAGAGAAATGGATCTTATTCTTTTCATCGTTAAAATTTACGTAAAAAACATGCATACAAAGATACATTTGAGCATGTGTAGTTTTTTATTTTAGATATTGACGATTTTTTGTGGGACATTTCGCAAATAAGGCAGGTTATTTTATCCCGAATTGTACCGAAATCTAATCAACATCAGGGTCGTCCATAAGTGACTTACCTATAGCATTTTATGAAATTGGGTTCGTTAATTTTTGAGTCAGATTAGATACATACATTGCACAGATAGACACACGTCACTCTAAAAATAGTCTTTTCGTGTTTTAGAGGTCCCAAAACATGTAGATCCGTCGAAAACTCAAGTTGCGATTTTCGATATGATTTCAATGCTTTCCCTATACATTACCCTATACTTCAATACTTCAGGGAAAGTAAAAATCTGATGTGGGCAGCACATGACTTTCCCTGCAGACTCAAATTCATATGTTCTTTATTTCTTTAATAATTCATTAGACTGAGTTTAATTGAACCAAGTAACACTAAATTTGCATTTTTAATTCAACTTTTGGTTTTATTTGGTAATTAGACATTTTTCCAAAAGTGGCAAAACTAAATGCGAAAAATCTCAAATATCTCGAGAACGGTTAGTCCTAGAGTAATAGAATTGTTCTTATTCTTTTCCTCATCAAAAATTACGTATAAAACAAGCATTTAATTGATATATTTGAACATACGTAGCTTTTTTTTAGATTTTGGCGATTTTTGAGGGCCATTTCGTAAAAAAAGGCAGGTTATTCTTTTCCGAATAATACCAAAATTTAATCAGCACCAGAGTATTGTACAAGTAACTTATCTACTAAATTTTGTGAAATTTGGTCAATTAGTATATTAGCTAGAGTGGATACATGAAATTTTTACGGGCCATTTCGCAAAAAAATAGGCGGGTTCTGTTTTTATGAATCGTACCAAAAACTAATCAGCACCAGGGCCATACCCAAGTGACTTACCTACCAAATTTTATAAAATTCGGTCCATAAGTTTTTGTGTTAGAGTGGATACATACATTGCACAGACACACAGACAGACAGACACACAGACAGGCAGACACATAGACAGACACACGCACAGACGTCACGCTAAAACTAGTTTTTTCTTATTTTAGAGGTCTCGAAACGTGAAGATCAGTCGAAAACTCGAGTTGCGATTTTCGACATGATTTCAATACTTTCCCATACATTACGATGCACTTCAGGGAAAGTAAAATGATCACAATTGACCGTATATTCAACAGCTCATTAAACTGAAGATTCCGCGAAAATCAATATGCACCCTAATAAGTGCCATGCACCTGGAATTCTCAGTTTCTAGACCGAGACGTTGGTATATGATCTTACCACCGTACCTCCAATGAAATTCGAGCCACATTTTTCTCTACGCGTTTTATTACGTTTTTTACGTTTAGTCCTATTGTTTCTATACGCAATCGAATGTTCAGAACCCCCCTAAATTTTCGAGTGAAATTTTGAAAAAATCGTCAAAAAATGAAAACCTATAATAAAGTTACGCAAAAAATAGACATTTCTTGTGTAATATTTCATTAGAAAATGATTGATATGAATTTTAGAACGCTAACATGAACCGTTCTCGAGATATTGCACATTTTTAAAAGGAAATATCAAAAAATCATATAAAATAAAATAAAAATATTTCCTATTGAGAAACATATTCACTTTTCATATGTAATACCATGCGATAAATTTGTGACATCATTCTCGTGGATGTAGCTCGTTCCATTCATGAAAAAATATACTTTGAGTAACACTTTTTTGTTTGAACCCCAATAGTCATTTATCTGCTGTAAGAATAACTTATTTCTCCTCCATAACGCTTGGCGATATTTTGGCGACGAATTTGATGGGATGTCGCCACCTTGGCGACTTTTTAGATGTTACTAAATTAACGAAAAACTCGCCAAATGGATAAAAATGACCAGAAATCAATGAAAATGACGACTCATTGAAGAAAATTCAATATCTTGGATAGAATATAAATATCTATTATAATAATAATCTATTTTCTTTTACTGTAAAAACAGTAAATTCATTGCATTATATAAGGAAAGTCATGTGCTGCTCACATCAGATTTTTTTTTTCCATTGTAATTCCTTATAGAAGTCAGCTGAGCAATATTATTCATATCAAAATTGAAATGCGGCTTGGTCACTGACATTTGCTACACAGATGTCATTGATATGATTTGGTTCTGAGCATTTCGACACATTCATTAATATTATTCTCCTTAGATTATTGCCACTAAGAAGTATTTATTCATAAAAAAATCTTATGAAACTAGAACTACAAACTCAAGTAGAATCTCCCGTGGTCCGGTAAAATGTATGCTAGGCCCCGGCGGTTGAGAAACACTGATATAAAGAGTAATAACCAGAAAAATGATCGCTTTTTCACACGAGCAGACGACGTAGTAAATGGTCATTCAACGCTGTTTACCAGACGTCTGAGACGTTCCAGACGATTTTGACAACTTGGAGGGGTTTAGTTATCCCAAAACTGTTTTTTTGTCCAGTTCGTAGACATGCCATAAACAGTATAACCCAAAAAACCCGACAGTCTAATATTTATTAAGACATTAGTGTCGCATCCCTTCTCTATAGACCCTGTAAGCTCATTAACTGATGTTTTTCCAGATACAGGAAATTTTGAAAAGTAAAATATGTTTATGATAAAAAGCATAAAAGTATACACCTACGTTTCTCGTCATTTATAGATAAATGAGAAACGTCTATATTAAAAAGTAGAATTTGATGTGGGCAGCTAGCTCATAGTGATAGCAATACCGGTATACTGAATACCGGTATTTCGTGGTTTTTTGTAATTTCGTGAAACCGGTATTTGCTAAGGTAAAATACCGGTATTTTCGGCATTAGCTATAATAAATATTTTTTTTATTAAAGGGTTTAATTTAACTTATTGGGCATCTACTGTTATTTGAAATACGTATTTTTTAAAAATCGTATATAAATAAAATAGCAAAATTAAACACATATCCACAACAGAAGGTCTTTATTTCACTTCCTTAAGACGTACAAATGTTTAAAAAAGGCCATAGCGCTTCCGAGCATAAGTATGCTCTTCATCAGTGGCTACACGGAAATAAAGTTTGAATCGTTCATATATAGACCAGATATAGCGACAAAATTTGCATAAATACAATTTGCAAAAGAATCTACGTTTAGACAAGGATGAACCGTAAACAATTTTTCAAAAATTTTAACAACAAAAGAACAGCATATTAAATTACAATTTAATGACAGAAATCGAAAAAAAGGGGGGTGGGTGGCAATCAAGCATAATCCTAAAGAGGAAGACGTCAAAGATAACTTTGCAGAGACTTGAATTGCATGGAGTCAAGAATGAGTCGCCAAGCGTAACTCAAATTCATAACAGGGTCAAAATTACAAACGGACTCACGGTAAATATAAATAAAAAGGGATTCAAAAAGGAGAATATCACGAGGGTTATTACAACGCATCAAAAGGAAAGTCTTTTCAAAAAGAGGCTGAAAATTATCTTTAACAACAAATTGAGCAAGAGCCGTAGAAAGTTTACTATCCCTGATATCCCGAGCATGTTCTGCTAAACGGATGCCAACGGTGCGTTTAGTACTTCCAATATAAAATTTAAAATTACCATCGGTGGACAAAAGGGGAACAACATACACCCCAGCAAAGCTTTTAAAAGTCATCCCTATCGCCCAGTTTATCAGACCGAATACGGTTAAATAAAGAAGAAATATTAGAATGTGCAAGTCTGAAACCAAACTCAGAACAAAAATGGATAAAGGGGCGGAAAATCGTAGGATTGTATGGGAAACTAGACCTATAAGTCAAACGATTTTTTAAGGCAATAAGTTTAGTATCAAAAAGGGTATATTTACGGCGAACTTGGCAGAAAACCTTATAAATAAACTCAAAGGAGTAGGCAGCCTCACGGCCAAGGCCAAAAATAAATTCAATTTCATCACTTAAAGCTAAGATAGATGAACAAACATTAAAAGCGCGATTAAAATAAGCATAAAAAGAAGCTTTTTTAGAGGAAAGAGGATGGTAAGAATTAGCAGGAATACAAGAATTAGTAAAAGAAGGTTTACGGAAAACCGAGGTTTGAAAACCAGTAGCAGACGAGATCGCATTTTAAACTAACATCTCCGTGCACAGTCGCAGTTCTCTGAAGCTCCTTAGCAATCACTTAAAGATCAGGAAATTCCACTATCTAAGGAATTATTTTATTTTATTTTATTTTATTTTATTTTATTCAATTTACGTAGCAACTACAGATGAAATCCAGTTACAGTAGCCACACAAGAAATTAAAAAGT
The DNA here is from genome assembly GCA_951213105.1 of Amaurobius ferox. Classification (NCBI taxonomy): domain Eukaryota; kingdom Metazoa; phylum Arthropoda; class Arachnida; order Araneae; family Amaurobiidae; genus Amaurobius; species Amaurobius ferox. The sequence continues at coordinate 806,665 of OX578154.1, forward strand.
ACAGAACATGGGATACAAGAATACTAAGTAGTAAACATGTCAAGCGCTGAAACAGGATTTTTTAAAAGAGGCAGGAGTCAAGTTAAATATATCAATATCAGCACAATAGGTATTATATAGACCAACAAATTTATAGATGGAATAACATTTAATGTAGTTGTGTTTAACAGTAGTATTGTAAAAAAGAGTTTTTTTCCTGGTATTATTGACAAGTATGTGAAATTCCAGGCAAGAAAGTAAAATAGAACAATCAATAGTATTATTTAAAATCTTATAATAAAACAAGAGGCAGGACCAGCTTCTTCTTTTTTTAAGAGACATTAAATTATATTTCTGTCTGACTTCCCTTGTATGCATATCATAAGAATAATAGTTATATGTAATAGTAGTATATTAATATGTAATCAATAGTACGTAATAGTTTATTTTGCACGACTTCTATCCGTTGAGAATGCAAATTGCAAACAGGGTCCCAAATCATTGCATAATATTCCAAAATTGGTGTAACAAGTGTATTATAAATACGAATAATCGTATCAGAAATGGCAAAAACACGAGATCGTCTTAAGGTGAAACCAAGTCTTTGGTAGGCTCTTTTAATAATATTATCGATATGTGCATTTAACATTCGATATGTGCATTTAATATCGAAACAGTGCATTTAAAAATCACATAGAGGAAAGGCAAAATGAGCTAGAAAATATTTTAAGGTATTTACATAATTGCAACGACTTTAAAAAAGAAAACGAAAATGAAGAACAGAAGCTAACAAGGTCAAATTTAATTGAGTTCGTCGGAAATTTCCACAAAAACATTTATGAAAAGCAAACACAAACCTATCCAGAGGAATTCGTTGAAGATGATGTTGATGTTAATATCGGAAAAGAATTGTTTCTCGAGAAGAAATTACAATTAGCTATAAATAAAATAATTGCCACAAACAATAATGCAAAAGTAATACAAACAAGAAAGATCAATCATGCTTAAAGCATTGATTAAGAAACACTTTCCGACTTCAATGCAATTTTATTTAAACATGTCTAAAATGAAATACATTCCTCGGTAATATTTTAAAACTTCTCACACTAATACATTGATTTATTATAGTTGAAAACTTAAACATTCATCCAAAAAAATGAACTTCATTCAAATGACGGCATTAAAATATAAATTGCCTGGTTTAAACATCTCTAAAATGTGATATATTACTCGGTAACAATTTTAGAATTATCATAATACCACGATAATTTATTATATTTAAAAACTTCATCGAAAACAACTGAAATTCATTCGAATGACGTCATAGAAAAAATAACACGCCTGGCTCTCTCTAAAAAAGCAGCATTTCATTCATAAATAATTTCCCATTCATGTCATTCATCACAATACTATAATAATTTATTTTATTTAAAAATTAAGACCATGGAGCTATAAGTAATTTAACTCTATGCTTAAAACTTCATCGCAAAAAATCGTCCTTCTCTCGGTAAAGTCAATGAATATTTCTTTCATATCAGCTATGCAGACTCCATGAACTAAATGATTTTGTGTTAAAGAAATACAGCAATTCTAATACAAATTATTCTACATATTTTGCTGTTTACATTTCACATAAGTGAAAAATAGGCTTTGTTAGAGAAATAATCAAAGTTGGATGCTCATTTAAACTCAAATATATTGTCATTGCGTTGTTTCAGTATGTAGATGCACAGAATTTAAGCGAAAATAAAGAGGTTTTACGACGAATACACACTGAATTAAAAAGAACTTTAAAAATGACGATTTTGAGACAAGATGGATGCCGTATTATATTTTGAAGTTGGTCACGTGATCGGTTCATATCATGGTCACGTGATCGCTTCATGTAAGAGGTGTAATTATTATTTTAATTTCTATTTAAAAAACTACTGAATATATTTCGCTGAATTTTTTTTTATATATTTTATGGAATAATTTGAATATTATATAAAATTTTCGAAGCAATTAGTGAAATTTAAATCCGCTGAAAAAATGTTTGAAAAATTTGGTCCCATTGGGTTCAATGTATTTCATTTTTTCAACCCGGGTTCAATCCAAAACTAATTGGGTGATATTCTTTATTTATATTCCCATAGGTCCTACAGACCGTCTGAACAACATACTAAAATTTAATTTTGATTAAGTCATTTTTACGGCAGTTATCGTGCTAACGGACAGACAGACAGACAGACAGACAGACAGACAGACAGAATGAACAAAGTCATAAACACTTTTCAACTTTGTTGTAAAGTGTTAACAAGAAAGATCAATCATGCTTAAACATTGATTATGAAACACTTTCCAACTTCAATGCAATTTTATTAACACTTTACAACAAAGTTGAAAAGTGTTTATGACTTTGTTCATTCTGTCTGTCTGTCTGTCTGTCTGTCCGTTAGCACAATAACTGCCGTAAAAATGACTTAATCAAAATGAAATTTTAGTATGTTGTTCAGACGGTCTATAGGACCTATGGGAATATAAATGAATAATATCACCCAATTAGTTTTGGATTAAACCCGGGTTGAAAAAATGAAATAAATTGAACCCTATGGGACCTAATTTTTCAAACATTTTTTAAGCGGATTTAAAATTCACAAATTGCTTCGAAAATTTTAGGCAATATTCAAATTGTTCCATAAAATATATAAAAAAAATTCAGCGAAATATATTCAGTAGATTTTTAAATAAAAATTAAAATAATAATAACACCTCTTATATGAAACGATCACATGACCCACTTCAAAATGATATATGGCATCCATCTTGTCTCAAAATCGTGATTTTTAAAGTTCTTTTTAATTCATATTGAGTGTTGTATCCATCCTAAAACTACTTTATTTTTGCCTAAATTCTGTGCATCTACATACTTTAACAACGCAATGACAATATATTTCAGTTTAAATGCTCATACAAATTTGATTATTTCTACTATTAAGCCTATTTTTCACCTATGTAAAATGTAAACAGCAAAATATGTAGAATGAGTTGTATTAGAATCGCTGTAATTCTTTAACACAAAATCATTTAGTCCATGGAGTCTGCATGGCTGATATGAATGAAATATTCATTGATTTTAGAAAGAGAAGGACGATAATTTTCGATGAAGTTTTACGCATAGAGTTTTACTTACTTGTAGCTCCATGGTCTTAATTTTTAAATAATATAAATTATTATAGTATTGTGATGAATGACATGAATGGGGGAATTATTTATTAATGAAATGTTGCTTTTATAGAGAGAGCCCGGCGTGTTATTTTTTTATGACGTCATTTGAATGAATTTAAGTTGTTTTCGATAAAGTTTTCAAATATAATAAATTATCGTAGTATTATGATAATTCTAAAATTATTACCGAGGAATGTATCACATTTTAGAGATGTTTAAACCAGGCAATTTATATTTTAATGCCGTCATTTGAATGAAGTTCATTTTTTTCGATGAAGGTTTAAGGTTTCAAATATAATAAATTAATGTAGTATTGTGATAAGTTTCAAAATATTACCGAGGAATGTATTGCATTTTAGACTTGTTTAAATAAAATTGCATTGAAGTTGGAAAGTGTTTCATAATCAATGCTTTAAGCATGATTGATCTTTCTTGTTTAAACATGTCTAAAATGCAGTACATTCCTCGGTAATATTTTAAAACTTATCACAATACTACATTAATTTATTATATTTGAAAACTTAAACCTTCATCGAAAAAAATGAACTTCATTCAAATGCCGGCATTGAAATATAAATTGCCTGGTTTAAACATCTCTAAAATGTGATATATTCCTCGGTAATAATTTTAAAATTATCATAATACTACGATCATTTATTATATTTGAAAACTTCATCGAAAGCAACTGAAATTCATTCAAATGACGTCATAGAAAAAATAACACGCCTGGATCTCTGTATAAAAGCAGCATTTCATTCATAAATAATTTCCCATTCTTGTCATACATCACAATACTATAATAATTTATTTTATTTAAAAATTAAGACCATGGAGCTACAAGTAATTAAACTCTATGCGTAAAACTTCAGCGAAACAAATCGTCCTTCTCTTTGTAAAATCAATGAATATTTCTTTAATATCAGCTATGCAGACTCCATGAACTAAATGATTTTGTGTTAAAGAAATACAGCAATTCTAATACAACTTATTCTACATATTTTGCTGTTTACATTTTACATAGGTGAAAAATAGGCTTCGTTGTAGAAATAATCAAATTTGGATGAGCATTTAAACTGAAATATATTGTCATTGGGTTGTTTCAGTATGTAGATGCACATAATTTAAGCAAAAATAAAGTGGTTTTAGGACGGATGCAACACTCAATATGAAATAAAAAGAACTTTAAAAATCACGATTTTGAGACAAGATGGATGCCATATATCATTTTGAAGTGGGTCACGTGATCTTTTCATATCATGGTCACGTGATCGCTTCATATAAGAAGTGTTATTATTATTTTAATTTTTATTTAAAAAACTACTGAATATATTTCGCTGAATTTTTTTTATATATTTTACGGAACAATTTGAATATTACCTAAAATTTTCGAAGCGATTTGTGAATTTTAAATCCGCTTAAAAAATGTTTGAAAAATTAGGGCCCATAGGGCTCAATGTATTTAATTTTTTTCAACCCGAGTTCAATCCAAAACTAATTGGGTGATATTATTCATTTATATCCCCATAGGTCCTACAGACCGTCTGAACAATATACTAAAATTTCATTTTGATTATGTCATTTTTATGGCAGTTATCGTGCTAACGGACAGACAGACAGACAGACAGAATGAACAAAGTCATAACCACTTTTCAACTTTGTTGTAAAGTGTTAAAAATAGATTTATCCAAAACCGTCAGACGAGAGACCGAGTTGCTAGGAGATGAGGCAAATATTTAGAGGAAGCTATTATTAACAGTACCACCAACCACCATTATTAATAGTACGTGGATGCAGAAAGAACATTTTCAACTGCATGTAATTTGTGCACAAAAATACGTTCCAGGCTTGCATTATGTTTTTTACGATCACATTTAAAAAATATGCAGTTAATAAATTAGTTGTCATTTTTCTATTAATAAATATTATAACAAGATTTTTATGTGATATTTTCTCTTCTTAATAATAATGCTATATATTTCGTTCCTTTATAAATAATTTTTGTTTTTAATGTTATAAATTATTATTTTACTGCTCTTATTAATAATATTTGATTATAACATTTGTTCCTTTATTACTTTCCTTATATACATAATGTATAAGGAAAGTATTGTGACGGTGTCGAAAATTCGAATTCGAGTTTTCGACGGGAGAGCACGTTTCAAGCATCCCTGATCATGAATCAAACATTTTTGAAGTGATGTCTGTGTGCGTGTGTGTGTGTGTGTGTGTGTGTGTGTGTGTGTGTGTGTGCGTCAGTGAGTCTGTGGAGACGATAACTGACGAACGAATGGACCGATTCGAACCAAATTCGGTACAAAAATCACAATCCATAAACACTGGAAGCCTATTGTTTTTATACGCAATCGAATGTTCAGAACACCTCTAAATTTTCGAATGAAATTTTGAAAAAATCGTCAAAAAATCAAAACCACTAATAAAGTTACACAAATAGATATTTCTTATGTAATTTTTCATTAGAAAATGATTGACATAAATTTTAGAACGCTAACATAAACCGTTCTCGAGATATTGCACATTTTTCAAAAAAATTATCAGAAAGTCATATAAAATAAAAAAAATATTTCCTCTTGAGAAACATGTTCACTTTTCATATGTAATACCATGCGATAAATTGGATGACATTATTCTCGTGGATCTAGCTCGTTCCATTCATGAAAAAAGATACGTTGAGTAATACTTTTGTATTTGAACGCCAATAGTCATTTATCTGCTGTGAGAATAACTTATTTATTGGTCCATAATACTTGGCGAGAATTTGGTGACGAATTTGGCGAAATGTCGCTAACTTGGCGACTTTTTAAAATGTTGCCAAATTAGCGAAAATCTCGCCAAATGGATAAAAATGACGCTAAATCAATGAAATGACGACTAATTGTCGAAAATTCAATACCTTGAAAAGAATATTAGTATCTACTATAAGAAAAACCTATTTATTTTACTGTAAAAGTGGTAAATTCATTACATTATATAAGGAAAGTCATGTGTTGCCCACATCAGATTTTTTTATATTTGTACATAACAAAATTGTTTATATTTTTATAGTTTATACATTTTTTGTATGAAACTAATAAATATGGCAAAGAATCAACTGTGTTCTTGTACCTTTTTTTGAAAAATTCCTAATACCGGTATTAATACCGGTTCCGGTATAACGTTTAAAAAAATACCGAATATCGGTATTGTATTTTTTGGTCCGGTATTGTAATCACTAGCAGCACATAACTTTCCCAACAGACTCAAATTCATCTTTTCTTTTATATATATTTTTTAATATTTCATTCAAATGAGTTTAATAGCACAAAATAGCACTATCGTTATTTGAAATGACAATATTTTCACTGTATTTTCATTGTATTTTATTACACTATACTTTCAAAGTTGACGCAGCAAAAATGAAAAGAAAACTAAAATATCTCGAGAACGACATGTTCTAGAGTCATCGGGTGGGTCTTACTCTATTCATCATCAAAAATTACGTATATAAAATAAGCATTAAATGGAGATATTGAAGCATAGACTTTCATTTTAGATTTCGAAGATTTTTGAGGGTAAAAAAAAGCAGGTTATTTTTTTTCAGATTCGTACAAAATCTAATCAGCAGCAAGAAATCATAACCCACAAATTACTTATCTACCAAATTTTGTGAAATTGGGTCAATTAGTAATTTAGCTAGAATGGATACATAGGATTTTGGGGGGTCATTTCGCAAAAAAAGGTAGTTTCTGTGATCCCGAATTATATCAAAATCTTATTAGCACTAGGGTCACCCACAAGTAACTTATAAAATTTTATGAAATTTTGTATATTAGTTTTTGAGTTAGAATGGATACATACATTGCACACACACGCACACACACACACACACTCACACACACACACACACACACACACACATGCACAATACAGACACACACACATACACACACATGCGTCAAGCAAAAAATAGGTTTTTCGTATATGCTAAAGGTCCTAAATCTAAAATCCTTCAGAAACTGGAGTTGCGATTTTGTACACGATTCCAATACTTTTCCTTTACATTACCATGTACTGCAGGGAAAATGAAAAACAAAACATAAGAAAACATAAGCTGCAACATATTCTCCGTCTGTGTGTAAAAACTTAAATATGCATATTTATTTAAAATCTAAAGTTTTTTTAATAATTTTTTTCATATTTTAGCGATATAGCGTATTTTTAATTTTGACGCCAACTCGATAAATTTCCAAATTAAATGTAAGCCTTTTTCAGAAAAGTTTATTTCGCATTTTATCATCCATTTCGTGATCATTCCATTCACGTCTCGAAGCTGATAAAGAAATGATTTTGATGCCAAAAGTAAACATAGCATTTTATATGCTAGTTTAGATAAATTTAAGTCAAATTTTCAATTATATATTCCAAATTTTGAACATTTTTTTTAAAAATCTCCGAAATCAGAGAATCGTAAAAATCAATACCATTGAACATTTCGTGAACATTCAGCCTATAGACTTTAGACCGAATATTCGCGGTATTGTTCACAGTACACTTTCCAAAGAAAATGAGCAGGGAAAAAAACCCTCGACGAGGTATGTCATCTGAAAAGTTCAGCTGCTCTTGTTCTGAATTTCACGATTGTCCAAGCTTTGATTATCCGCTACAGGTAACACATACAGACACACATACATAAATGTATTTTATGTAAGATTAAAACTTATTACCCAGCGTTGCCCGGGAATAAGCGCCCTAAATAAGCGCCCGCTAATTAAAAAATCTGATGAGGGCAGCACATGACTTTCCCTGCAGATTCAAATTAATTTTTTATTTATTTCTTCAATAATTCATTACATTGAGTTTAATTGCACAAAATAAAACTAAATTTGCATTTTTAATTCAATTTCTGTTTTTATTTGGTAATTTGACATTTTTCCAAAAGTGGTATAACTAAATGCGAAAAATCTCAAATATCTCGAGAACGGTTAGTCCTAGAGTAATAGAGTTGTTCTTATTCTTTTCCTCATCAAAAATTACGTATAAAATAAGCATTTAATTGATATATTTGAACATACGCAGCTTTTGTTTAGATTTTGCGATTTTTGAGGATCATTTCGTAAAAAAAGGCAGGTTATTCTTTTCCGAATCGTACCAAATTCTAATCAACACCAGAGTATCATACAAGTCACTTATCTACCAAATTTTGTGAAATTTGGTCAATTAATATTTTAGCTAGAGTGGATACATGAAATTTTTACGGGCCATTTCGCAAAAAAGGAGGGTTTTGTCTTTACGAATCGTACCAAAAACTAATCAGCACCAGGGTCATGCCCAAGTGATTTACCTATCAAATTTTATGAAATTCGGGCCATAAGTTTGGAGTTAGAGTGAATACACACATTGCACAGACACACATACAGACAGACACACACACAGACGTCACGCTAAGAATAGTTTTTTTCGTATTCTAGAGGTCTCGAAACGTGTAGATCCGTCGAAAACTCGAGTTGCGATTTTCGGCATGATTCCAATACTTTCCCTATACATTACCATGTAGTGCAGGGAAAGTAATAATAGATACAGATCCAATACTACACAATTTCAAATCGCCTACCACGCATGCGCAGAACCACGTTTTCCCCCCTTAGAAACGTCCAGTTCATTGCATAGAGACGGGCAACTGGAGAAAAATGAAACGCACTTCATTAGCGAAATCTAAAGTTTCAGTTGTCATGCGTTTGCTTGAAAATTCGCAGAAATTCAAAAAATAGAGTAATAAAAAAATGCTAAAATGCGAAGATATACGCTCATATTTTTGCAAAAGTATAGAACTGTGCTAATCTTCCTTTTTTGGATGCCACGAAATAAGAATTACACAACTTAAAAAATGCATATTTCGATGCATGTAAAAATAAATAAATAAATATGAAAGAATTGTCTTGTAGATTCTGTTCAAAGATCGTTGGACAGAACGTTTGTTCTTTGATCTTTCCGATGATGCTGAGATGCAAATTCTGTGACAATAACTTCAATCGCTAAGTAATCCATTTGTGTGAAAATCGTATTGAATCGTGTTTCAACATAAAATAGCAGGAAAACTATTATTGAATTTTTTAAAAAATCTCACCGAGATATATTGTACCGGGAGCTCAGCTAACACAGTACCAAATCCCGTTGCTGTCTGGAGCTAAAGATTTTCCTCTACAAACAGACATACTTTATTATGTTAGATATTAGATATTTTGTTTCTGTTTACGCTTCTTGCTGCTTTGGAGTAAAGGCTATATTATTCAGATTTTCAATCTCATTTTTATATCCCGTGAATAAATCCTTGAATTCAAAGAATACTCTGTAACAATATACTAGGCATTACAAGGGAAAAAAAATTAACTTAAATGTGGCTCAACTCGGCTTTTTCATACCAGAATCCATTTTCAAGCAGTTTTTTTTTACAAGAAACATTTGAAAAATAGTGGATTCAAATGATTGCAACTACAGCGTGTTATTCTTCACTTTCAAGGGTTTGAAAAACTATTTCGATTGATACTATACTTGGCAATGTACCACCCAGGGGGGGGGGGGGGGGGCGGTAAAGATGTCACGAACAAAAAAATAATTGTATCGCGGCTATTTTTCCCAATTATGATTGAAACTATTAAATATCGTGATCATTGTGATAGCAATACAACATTTTTTGTATGATTATGTTCCATTTTGTCCTATGCTGCCATGTTAAAAAAATATAAAATTTTTATCCCAGTTCAAAGTTTTCGCTCGAATTAAAAAAAAAAATTCTATCTCTAGATTTTTTTTATAACAAAGCTGGATATAAAGTTTCGCGAAAATCCAATAATATTTTTACCAGCTATGATGGACACAAGAAATCGACCACAGGCATACCGACTGGCAGAAATTACTCCAAAAATAATCGAAACGTGTTCAGAAGGTCTTAAAACATATATTGGCATTAAAATATCGAAATCGAAAATTTCCGTGAAAATAATACTTTCTCACTATTACGTATGAGAAAGTAATAATAATAATTATGCAGTCCTGCATCATTTAATTATTTATTTTATTTATTTTAAAAGCAAATCAACCATTGTATTCTTTATTAGCCACTTTGAAACACCTCCTGCAAGTTACTAAACATTTTCCTGCAATTTATGGAGCGATGCCGAGGATAATAAAAACTGAAGCAAAGTGACCGGTACAATGGGGGTCTTCCTCATCATCTTTCTGGAGTTAATTCATATGTAAATCTCGGGAAGCAGCCTTCTGTTCGATCCTGTAGCCCAGGCCTTTTCAGCGAGGCGCCAACAAAAGGATGGCACCCAGACTCACAATAGGCGCATAAAAATTCTGTGAGGGTTTAGTGTTCGCTTCCGTAAATTTATTTAAATTTCCATGCATGGGTTATGTTGTAAGTGCCATTTATTAGATGTGTGATTAAATACATGCATTTACGTTATGCTATTTTGCCGGAGAAGTTAATTGGATCCTAAAAAGTTTAGAAAGGATGGGATCGCGCTCGCACTGCAGATGACAGCATCCATGGATCGATTTAACTAAAGCTCCTAAATAGCATATTACAAACATGCAAAATGTATGCTACAAACATGACCAGTATATACAAGTATGTTACAAACATGAGCAGTATGTACAAGTATGTTACAAACATGAGCAGTATGTACAAGTATGTTACAAACATGAGATCATTTTGCATGTTTGTAACATGCAAAATGCTGTCATTTACGCTGGAGTCTCTTTTAAAAACCAGACGGAGAAAACACACCCGTACAGGAAACCTTTCCTATAAGCGAATCTAGAGTTATCATGTGCTGAAGTTCGAAAGGGCATTGCCAGATTGGGCGACTTATCGCCCATTTAGCGACTTCTCGAAGGTTCATGAAGCATCTCGAAATAACGAATATCCTACGAGATATGAGAGAGTTCTAAAAGTTTCTATAGAGAGTCTATGAAAGGAGTAATGACTCCATTGAAGAGCAGAGATACGAGCTACATTGAACTGTAACTTTCGTCAGTGTTTTGAGAATAGTAGCCACTGTTTTGGGAAATAAGTGAAGAAGCATTTAAGTGCTGTTTGACTGTATGTTGTTCTTGCTTACGCTGTGCTAGCAGTGTTTTTTCAGGCAAACATTCAAGGGGGCTTCCCCCCCCCCCCCCCCCGAGACAACTCACCCTCCCGGAGACAATTTATGTTAACCTAGTTTCTATTTATGTGGCAGCATTTGAATCTATTTATAGGGCAAATAGACAATTTTACCCCTTCCTAAAGTTTTATTCGCACACACCCCCGGCCAAAAACTCCTGAAAGAAACACTGTGTGCTTCTGAATAAACGTGTTAGTTATCCAGAAATTTGGACTCTTTCTTGTATCTTGGGCGCACACCCACGATTCCAGAGAATACGCCGTAACAAATTGGCGGCAGAAGTGGGATTTCTAGAAACTTGACAAGCGTATATGATAGTGACTAGAAAAGCGATGGTGGAACAATTAAAAGAGACTTTCAGTAAAAGAGAGCATTTTCCATGTTCGTAATAATATAAAGGCTGGCCATCTTGACTCCCAGTTGATGCGATGACTGTACATGACGAAAAGAAGGTTACTTTGTCGTTCTTCTGTCAGGAAAATCAAAATTTTCTAGACTGCTTTCTACTATGCCTTGAAAGTAGAAGTGCCTATTTTACAGCTAAATTGCGTATCAAATATCAGCCATGTATGTAACATGCGCGCGCCATTGAAATAGCATAGGCAGACGATAACTGATTGGTCCGGTTGAAGTCAAAATAGCGGTTGCGTCAGCCTGTATATATAGGAGCCTTAGATTTAGCACCCAAGTTATATTTTACAAATATTTCCTATAAATTTTTTAAAACATTCTTTTCTTCCCGTTGGCATTAGTTTAGTATAACATCTACGGATGTATCTGAGTTATTTGTGTTATTGAAAACTATTTTGATACCATTAACATCATCCATAGCGTAGCTCAGTTCATCAATTTCCACATTACCAGGAATAGGTCGAGAAATTATTTGTTTTCTATAGAAAATAATGCTATGAAAATCTTGGAATTCGAATCATTCGAGTTCTAATCATGTGAACTACTAAAAATTCTATTTAGTTCCGGTGTTTTAAGCAATGAATTGTCACATAAAATTTGATAACGAGACGTACATTCATTGAGTTGTTCATTGAGTGAGTCCACATCTCTAGAGTGCACGCACACACATACACACACACGTGGACAGACGGACGGATATCTCTCCAAAAGTATTCGAAATGGATTTAGGATGTTTTAAAATATGCTTATCCTTCAAATTCAAAAATTTTGGGGAAAACAATATATTTATATAAAATACATAAAAATATTGTTTATATAAAGAATTATATAAAGAATACAGAATTAAGAATAGATAAGAAATAAAGAATAAGATTTATATAAAGAATAAAGATAAGAATTAAGAACAGATAAGAATTTAAGAATAAGAAATATATAAAAAATAAAGTATATAAAGAATAAGAATTATATAAAGATTAAGAATTAAGAATAGAATTAAAGAATAAGAATTATATAAAGATTAAGAATTAAGAATAGAATTAAAGAATAAGAATTATATAAAGAACAAAGATAAGAATTAATAGCATTGAAGAATAAGAATTATACAAAGAATAACGATAAAAATTAATAGCATTGAAGAATAAGAATTATATAAAGAATAAAGATAAGAATTAAGAATAGATAAGAATTAAATAATAAGAAATATATAAAAAATAAATATACTCAGAAAGTAAAATCACATGATTTGTCATTCCCCTGTCGTCATTCACCTGTCTTTTTGGTAGATAAGGGAATGACATTAGAACAGGTGAATTACATTTAAACTAGATTTTCTTTTCAGAAGATGAAACAAAGAAGAAGTTAGTTCTAAAGATTACAATTAAAATAAAACATTTTTTTTATTTTTCTGATGATATATATATATATATATATATATATATATATATATGTATATAATAGAAGATTTTTATGATTACTTGTAATATATATATACCCGAGAAATACCAAAGGAAATTGCTATACCCGAGAAATATCTTATATATATGTATATATATATATATATATATATATATATATATATATATATATATATATATATATATATATATATATATATATATATATATATATACTAACAAAGCAGTTGGCTATATTAAGTGTCATTCCTCTGTTATGCTGTATTTACTTGTCTTGAAAATAAAAAATTGCATTTTCTATTTAATTTCCCCAAAATGATCACAACTACTGATTTTTCTTTAGTTTAAACCACCCATGTTAAAAGATAATGCGAAAACAGGTTGAAAAATAGAAACAAGAAAGATCAATCATGCTTAAAGCATTGATTATGAAACACTTTCCAACTTCAATGTAATTTTATTTAAAAAAGTCGAAAATGCAATACATTCCTCGGTAATATTTTAAAACTTATCACAATACTACATTAATTTATTATATTTGAAAACTTAAACCTTCATTGAAAAAAATGAACTTCATTCAAATGACGGCATTGAAATATAAATTGCCTGGTTTAAATATCTCTAAAATGTGATGCATTCCACGGTAATATATTTAAAACTATCATAATACTACGATAATTTATTATATTTGAAAACTTCATCGAAAACAACTGAAATTAATTCAAATGACGTCTTAGAAAAAATAACACGCCTAGATCTCTCTATAAAAACAGGATTTCATTCATAACTTTCTCCCATTCATTTAATTCATCACAATACTATAATAATTTCTTTTATTTAAAAATTAAGACCATGGAGCTACAAGTAATAAAACTCTATGCTTAATACTTCATCGAAAAAAATCGTCCTTCTCTTCATAAAATCAATTAATATTTCATTCATATCAGCCATGCAGACTCCATGGACTAAATTATTTTGTTTTAAAGAAATACAGCAACTCTAATACAACTCATTCTACATATTTTGCTGCTTACATTTTACATAAGTGAAAAATAGGCTTCGTTTTAGAAATAATCAAATGTGGATAATCATTTAAACTCAAATATATTGTATTTGCGTTGTTTAAGTATGTAGATGCACAGAATTTAAGCAAAAATAAAGTAGTTTTAGGACCGATACAACACTCAATATGAATTAAAAAGAACTTAAAAAAATCACGATTTTGAAACAAGATGGATGCCATATATCATTTTGAAGTGGGTCATGTGATCGTTTCATATCATGGTCACGTGATCGTTTCATATAAGAAGTGTAATTATTATTTTAATTTTTATTTAAAGAACTACTGAATATATTTCGCTGAATTTTTTTTTATATATCTTATGAAACAATTTGAATATTATCTAAAATTTTCGAAGCAATTTGTGAATTTTAAATCCGCTTAAAAAATATTTGAAAAATTAGGTCCCATAGGGCTCAATGTATTTCATTTTTTCAACCCGGGTTCAATCCAAAACTAATTGGGTGATCTTATTCATTTATATTCCCATAGGTCCTACAGACCGTCTGAACAACATACCAAAATTTCATTTTGATTAAGTCATTTTTACGGCAGTTATCGTGCTAACGGACAGACAGAATGAACAAAGTCATAAACACTTTTCAACTTTGTTGTAAAGTGTTAAAAAAAATGTAACAAGAAAGATGAAAAAGCCCGTATAGAGAAAATACCCATATGGATGTAATTATTACTTTAATTTTTATTTAAAATACTACGGAACATATTTTGCTGAAATTTTTTTAATATATTTTAAATTAATTTTTTGAAGCTATTTGTGAATTTTAACTTCGCTTAAAAAATGTTTCAAAAATGAGGTCCCAAGGGTTCAATGTATTTCATTTTTTCTCCCGGGTTCAATCCAAAACTAGTTGGGTGATATTATTCTTTTGCATTTTCATATGTCTCATAGACAGCCTCAACAGCATACTAAAATTTCATTTTTATAAAGTCATTTTTATGACAGTTATCGTGCAAACGGACAGAGAGACAGACAGAATGAACAAAGTCATAAACTCTTTTCAACTATGTTGTAAAGTGTTATAAAATGTGTTATTTATGGCTCAATTTTCACGAGACTTAATATTTGAAATCATTATTGTGAAAAATAGCCGCGATACAATATTTTGTGTTCGTGACGTCATGAGATCCCCTCTGGGGATAAGTTACTTCCCGGGGGTACATTTTCAAATATGGTATCAATGGCAATAATTTTTCAAGTCCTTTAGAGTAAAAGGTAATACGCTATAATTGTAATGAATTGGACCCATAATACCGATTTTGTAAAAATTTTCTTGTAAAATTTGCAAAAAGAACACCACAAGCTGCTTAAAAATGTATTCTAAGGTAAGAAAGTCAAGTTGAGCCACACAAGTTAATTTATCACGATCAGAAATTTATTCAGAACAAAAAAAAGGAAATTGGTTTAATTCATTTTCATAGCAAACATAGGTATTTAATATTAGAAATAAATTTTTCAATAAAGCGTCTAGGGAAATTGAAATGATGACAAGCGATTTAAACCGGACTGTTTTTATATTACAATAAAATAATCGAATAATTACAAGGGTTGTACACACATTTTTTTACAACTCGCACACATAATTTAACTAAAAACTTTTATTTTAAATTACTTTTATTCAAATCACATTTATAAATTACTATTATATTGACTATTATAACTTATTATTCTATGTTCATTACTTTTATAAATTACTTATATTTTAAATTGAATTATTTAAAACTTTTATTCTAAATTAAAATTTAAAATAAGATTCAACTCGTTTTAGAGTATAGTTTTATTTGCATGCGCAAGACGACATGTTATTGACTAGAATAATTTTATTTAATAATGTTCTACTTTTCGAAAAAATGTGACATCCTGTGCCACGCATTATAAAAAAATCCGCACTGAGCAGGCCGAGCCCCAGGGCTGCAGCCCCGGCGCACCCCTCCCCTTCCTCGCCGAACACGCATTCCGCACAATCAAGTGTGAACCTCATTTTAAGAACATTAAAGAACGAAATGGCGCAATAGAATCTGCCAACTGACCAACCGTGACAGTATCAATTTCCAAAATTTCACCAGTTTTTTCATTTTATTTTTCCCTCTTGCACGCCGATCGCATCTTAAGATATACTTAAACTATCACTGATACTCTGAAGTCACTTATCTTGCTTTTCTTTCTGTAATTCCGCTAACATTGAATTATGTCATTTGTTGACAGTTCACAGGACAAAATACTTTATGTTTGTACGTGTGTAAAATCCGATGTTGCAACAAATAATAGCGCCCTCTAGTATTATACAATCATTAGGCCCTTTAGAGATGCGTAACACGGGTAAAAAGGGTAAAATGAATGATATTTTTATGGAGATGATCAGATTTCCAGAAAAATTCTCCCAAACCTCTTAATTCTTTAATGTTTTAAGGTTCGATGGGTAAAAGATAAATTAAGTTCCGCTGAACCCTGGGGCAGTGTTTTTCAACAGCCGGGCCGCGGCCCGATACCGGACCCTGGCATTCATTATACCGGGTCGTGACAGATTGTCCTGAAATGTCTCGTTTTAGTTTTCTAAGCATTTCTTAGGAATAAATATTTCATAGCGAAAACATTCTAAGGAGCAGTGGCGGCTCGTAGCTAAAATTAGTGGGGGTGCTGCTCCAGAAAATGTTTAGCTTATGTTTTAAAATCGTGTAAAAGAAAACAAACATGAATAAAAAGAAAGTTTATTCAGAAACTTGATAAAATCCTAAAAGAACAAAATCAAACATTTTTTACTTACTTTAACCTAAATTGTTAGAGTTCAAGCTTGATCTATTTATTTAAAAATGAAATCCATTCGTCTTGTTTTAATTTGCGCGAAAAGATCAATAATTTTCTCCTAATCAATAAATTCCTTGGGGATGCAAGGCCATGGTTAAAGTTTTCTGTTAAATAAAAGAACCGAAAAAAAGATGAATCAAATAGAATAGCTGGAAGCAGGATAATAATCTAATTCTAAACTTTATCACATTCAAGAATATGGTACAAGATTTTTAAGCACAACACATGCGGAGTAAAAAAAAAAAAACTACCTTCCACCAGTACGCCAAGGTCGGCACTGTGGGAGCGACAGTGCTCTCTCTCTCCCTCGCAGCCTCCCTTGCAGCTTCCTATATGCGCATGCGCACAACAGTCAAACACCACGCCGCTGGAACTGTGAAGCGCGCAGTTCCATACAAAGATTTTTGTATCTTTTTCATAAATTGGGAGATGGCTGCTGACATTAAGCTTAAGGATTATAGTATATTGTATAAGTATAAAGAAAAAATTATTGAACAAAGGACTCATTATATTAAATGTTATCGATAATATCAAGTGGAAATAGGGGGTGCTGCAGTTTCACAGTGTCTATACGCGAGCCGCCACTACTAAGGAGAGTAATATTCGCGAATGTGCTGAAAAGCTCAGAATCAGAATGCATCAATAACATCTGTGCAGCAAATATCAGTGACTGGGCCGCATTTCAATTTGGATATGAATAAGAACCTGCTCAGCTGACTTCTATGGTGAATTACAATGGATCAATATTTTTCTCTCTCAATACCGTTTTTTTTTTAATCCAATATCGGTAAAATCAGTTTAATAATACAATAATTCGTTTTATACCGAATATTTTTGGTGATAAGAATGGGATATGCTAATGAAAATCAGCACACATTAATGGAATGCATTGGCCTGAGGAAATGACACTATGCTACACGATTTCATGAGCCCAGTGATTGATAACTTCTTTAAATGTCATTTTATATTTGTCAGTATGCCACACCGTATAGATAAATGCTCTAATACGCTTTATGACTACGCCATGCTTAATTACCGGTATCAATGCTAATTTAATGTATGAACTTCAGAAATGTTATAAAGGTATTTACAAACCAATTTGTTGGGACCGGGCCCTTGTTTTGTAAAATAAAAATTAACCTGCCCGTGGTCTCACAAAGGTTGAGAAACACTGGTCAATACTATATTCTACAGAAAAGACACGAATCTTTGCCAATTCACCACACCCCTAGGAACAACCAGTGCAAATTCTTTTGTCTTCCAGTTGTTCATACTGGCAAACTCGTTTTATTCAGATTAGCAATTTACATTTGCTCATTGAAATACACGTTTAAAATACACGAAATTGAAATATCTGAATATTTGAAATACCCACATTGAAATATTAACTTTTTGAAAATTTTACATTGCTACTTAGTTAAACACATTACTCGTTCAAACAACACAATATACAATTTCATTTTATACTCTACTGATAAAATCAACACTAGTTTTAGAATCTATAATATTTACTCTTTAAAAACAGCATATAATTTTATTACTTTTCAAACACAACTTACATTTTTAAAGTTACGTAAGTCTATACCTGTACTGAGTCTTTCATTAATTAACATTCTTATTATAAACATACATTCTATATTTATTACATTTACAATTACTTTAACCATGACAAAATAGCATTTTATACATTTTTAATAATTTTAAAACAATTAAACAATTTATAAAACACGGTTTTATTTCCCTCTTCTGTTTTTCTTCCGGTCGTATTCACGACGCGAAAGTTCAAAGTTTCTTTTCTTTTCCCCTAAAATCGATTTTTGAAAACATTATATTGCCATTCCTGCTACGCGTTCTTCCATCTACCCTATGGCATCGCCCCTATGGCTTTTCCAGACTGTGTGCCAGGGGTTCCGCGAGAACTTGCAAACGCTTGCTAAGAAAAATTTCAAATTGTCATTTTTTTGTGTTTGAGTAAAAAAAAAATTAAATTCTGGAACTTTGAACATAATCTTTTAATGAAACAATGAAGCATTTGGAAAATTTAACTTGGTTAGATATTCGAATGATTGTTAGAACCTAAGCAACAACAGTTTGACTTGAAGAGAAATTTTGTTAATGCAGGGAATTTTTGTACACACAAGGAATTTCGTTAGCAGCATTACCAGTACTAATATCCATTACTCATAGGGCTGCTAAATAAAAAAGAATGACGTGGTCAGCACATGACTTTCCTCACAGACTCAAATTCGTTTTCACTTTATTTATTCAGTAATTCTTTATTACTTTCCATGCAATACATGTTAATGTATAGGGGAAGTATTGGAATCATACCGAAAATCACAACTCGAGTTTTCGACGGATCTACACGTTTTGAAACCTCTAGAATACGAAAAATATATTTTTAGCGTGACGTCTGTGTGTGTGTCTCTGTGTGTGTATCTGTCTGTCTGTCTGTCTGTGCAATGTATTTTATCCACTCTTAACTAAAAGACTACTGGACTGAATTTCATAAAATTTGGTAGGTAAGTCACTTGATTGAGATCCTGGTGCTGATTAGTTTTTGGTAGGATTCGAAAAAACAGAACCCGCCTTTTTTTTTGCGAAAAGGCTTTTTTTTCGAAATTTCATGTATCCATAACACCATTGTACTAATTGAACAAATTTCATAAAATTTGGTAGGTAAGTTACTTGTGGAATACTCTGGTGCTGATTAGATTTTGGTACAATTCGGAATATAGCAACCTGCCTATTTTTACGAAATGGCCCGCAAAAATCTAAAAAAAAAAAATACTACGTATGATCAAATGTATTAATTAAATTTTTGTTTTATACGCAATTTTTGACGAGGAAAAGAATATAATACACTCTATTATGCTTTAAGACTAACCGTTCTCAGGATAATTGAGATTTCTTTCATTTTTGTTACGTCGATTTCGGAAAAATGTCCAATTACCAAATAAAAGCAAAAATCGAATTAAAAGTGCAAATTTAGTGCCATTAAACACAATCTAATGAATTATTAAAGAAATAAAGGAAATATGAATTTGAGTCTGCAGGGAAAGTCATGTGCTGCCCACATCAGATTTTTTCTTTAATATGAGTAACTGGGCTTATTTTCAGGGGCAGCGTCTTAAAAATGCGATAAAAATATCTCAAAAACGGTTAGTCCTAGAGTAATGAGATTAATCTTATTCTTTTCATCGTCAAAAATTACAAATAAAATAGATATTTAATTGATATATTTGGGCATACGTAGCATATTAATATATTTAGGCATATTTTACATTTTGACGATTTTTTCGGGCAATTTCGCAAGAAAAGGCATGTTCTTTTATTAAGAATTCCAAATCGCACTAATATCTAATCAGCACCAGGGTCACCCACAAGTGACTTGCTTGTAAAATTTTATGAAATTAGGTCAATTAGTTTTTGAGTTAGAGTGAATACATACATCTCTGTATTTGTTTTAGAAGGGAGTTGTTGCAGTATTACCTCACTCCTAAAATGTTTGTTTCTAGGGAGGTGATGAGTTCAAATAAATAAAATACACCTTTTGTGAAGGATAAGAAAACTTGAGCAAAGTATGAAAACACAAATACCACAATAACGCAGCACACAGCTGTTTCGAGGATTCGCTAGATCCCCTTCGTCAGAGAACCAACAAACTCTAAGTCCAAAAGGAAGAAACAGAGGCAGTTATATACTCAAGGCCCGGATTAAGAGCATGCAAGCCAATCAGAAAGTATCATGAAAAACAGTGCAGCCGATCCGGAAAGAGAAGTAACACAACACACAACATTAGAGTGCACCAAAACATAACAGTAAAATTCCTACAAGGTGAGTCACGTTCGAACAAGAATGAATGAGAAATCCAACAAGACAAAAAATGGGCAAAAACGGCATATAGCAGTTCTAAAGGAATAGAAAGAAGATGAGGGAGGGGGGAAGATTTACAGGGCACTCCGCCAGACCGCGCGCAAAAATAGGGTACTGGACAAGTTATTAACAAAATTACTAGAATTTTTCTGGATATGGAAGGCTTTAAAGAAGTGAAAATCATAGATGGATATACATTTTTGAATGATCCTTGCTGAAGAAAAGTTGGTCAAATTGATAGCAATATTGAGTAATTGAAGATTTATTAAAATTATGTTTTTTGACATCGTTTTTATGTTCCTTAATATAAAATTTTGAAGCACGTTTAGTTTGACCAATATAAAAAGACATGAACGTATAGAAAAACTAATTATCGCTGCATTATTGTCTTATTTGTGCCTTTGTACGTTGTTTAAGGAATGAGTTGCTCTCATATTTTGATCAGTGTAAATCTCGGGATGTATAAAAGGTACAACTGTACGTCTCCTAAGTTGTTATGGATGCGGTTTGCCTACTAAGTGAGCATTGCATCAACAAACGCCTTTTCATCACCCCCACCCCCTCCTATTTTTTTGTCCCACATATGCCTTATTTATTTCTCTGTGGGACAATACCACCCCCGCACATGGGACAGGGGCGCTAAAGGGGCCCATCTGCTCTCGTTTATCCCCGGACAAAGGGAGAGAAGTCCATTGATTGCGATTTACCCTTTTAATGGACGGGTTTCTATGACTCCCTCATGTGCTTCTGAGGGGGTGAGAGCAAATTCATGAATTAATTTCTGTTTAGGATAGCAACAGGCATCAACGATAAATATTTATTCGATATTAAGCGTTACTAACCCTTTTGGGGTAGCTTTTTCGCATAATATTGTATAACGACCTTTACATGCACCAATTGTTATTAATTGATGCAGAGTTTCTTTTAGGCATACATCAGGGGGGGAGGGGGAGATATTTTATGTTACCCAGCTAAATGTTAATTCATTATATATATATTAGATTATATATATATATATTGGCTGCAGTAGCAGTATATTAGCTAATTTATATCTTTATCATTATGAACTGGCTTTTACACCAATAGATTATACATTATACAGATATGTTGATGATCTGATTTGTTTAGTATATACTGAAAATTGTGTCATAGATATCGATTTCTATCCTGATAATTTGAAATTAATTCCTAATGAAGCTACTATTAGTAAAAAAATTAATTTTTTGGATTTAAATCTTATTATTGAACTTTTTAATAGAATTGTTATTAATTTATATGATAATAAAGACTTTTTTAATTTTAACATTAATAAAATCTTACCATTTAATTCCTGCAACTCGATTCTATTGTTTAGAAATATTATACTTAATCAGCTTTTTAGAATTTATAGATTATCTGATAAAAAATTTCATACTATACTTATTAATAATCTAAAAATTACCAGCAATTTATATAAATATCCCTCTTATTTTGTAAATGGTACAGTTAAAAAATTTAGATTAGCTGGATTTTCATGAACTCTATTCATAGTTTTTTATATATTAGCCTGACATCTCCATACTCTTGTTTTAATAATATTTTATTTTACTTCCACTTACACATTAGCCCTTCTATTATTGCCCCCCCCCTGATTGTATATTATCACTTATATTTGCCTTTTCGCATTACTGTTATTTATTTCTTACGGATGGCAACAGTAGATCATATCTTTTTCTATGAGAATGGCAACACTGGTCTCTTCAGTCTGAACTCCTTGGTTCGATAGGTTCGTGCATTTGTTGAGTTAGATTCCAGGTATTTTTTTTTATTTTTATTTTTTCTTCTTTATGTATGTTGTCCAAGTAGAAATAGTTTATAGATATAATCTATCTATTTCTTCAGAAACATGCATTTCTGTGTTTGCTTCTACAAGCCACTAGGACTTGAGGAAGAGTTTTGAAGAAGTGAACAAATCCATGATTCAGGCCTAGACCTTGTCCATGTGTATAGCCTTACTGTTTGGATTTCATTTTTTTTTTCTTTTATCGATTCCATACCATTGATTTTTGATAATTTTCTTTAACTTGATGATTCGAAATTTGTATTTTTTCCCATTTGCTTGATTATACTTTTATTTTGTAAGCTTGTTAGAATGTTAGGTTTTTCGAGTTAGAGCTTCTCACATTTCTTTCATTGGACTTTCAAACTTTTATTATTATATATATAGTAATTTCTTCTACATATGTCAATATAGCAGTTAACAATTGCATACATATAATTATATATTTATATAGGGCAGTTAGAATACTTACACCCTCTAAAGTTCCGTTCGCCCCCCCCCCCTCCCCCCGGCCAAAAGTCCTGAAAGAAACACTAAATCTGAGGTCCCTCTGGCTTGAACTTGACGACACATTTTAGGGACTTTTGGCCAGTTTTAGAAACTTCGAGAAGGAGTTGATTGGACTGCAATTTCTCAAGTTAACTATAGGGTTTTCGACATCTTTACACAGAGGGTATATAAAGCTCTCATTTCTCAGAGAATAATTTAATGTTGTATGTGTTAAAATGATTTATGAATACTTCAATATCTTAGTTAAAATATGATTAAAATGTAGCTAAAATATAGTTTACATATAGTTAATATTGTTATATAGTTAAATGAATTACGAATACGTTAATATTATGAAAATAAGATTTTTTTTAGTGATTGTGTGAGCATTTAATAGCTACATCTCGCGGTTGTTTTGTGGTTTTCACAGCCAACTAGTTATTCGCTGCATATAATTCTTATTTACGCTTATTGATGCTTTGAAATACAGCGCTAGCTATCCAGAAAGTTGAGCTCATTCTTGCACCCTGAGAAAACACAAATGAATCCAGAGATACATCATAAAAGATCTGATGTGGGCAGCATATGACTTTCCCTTTTCAAACACTTTTTCTTATTTTTCATTTCAGGATTCATTAAAGTGAGTTTAATTGCACACAATAACATGGATACTTTTCTGATATTATATCCAATTTGCATTTTTAATGCATCTTCGCTTCATTTTGCAACTTAATGCACCTTAAAGTCTTCAGCTCCTCAAAATTCCGAAAAGCTATCTTGACAACGGTTCATTCTAGAGTAACGGAGTTGGTCTTATAGTCACCTGCAGCAAGTGCAATGTTTCTGTCAGCGATTTCCATGGACGCCAATGCCTGCAAAAGGGGATCGAACTGTTTAGGATAGGGTGTGTCAAATACCTGTATTTTTGGGAGATTCTTCGTTTGGGATTGGCGCTCTCCCACCCGTAAGCAAAAGGTTGAATGCAGTTTTTTCGAAACGGAATTTTCAAAGGTTTTACATTTTAAAAATGCTCCACGTGTCTTAATTTTTGTCTGAGATGCATGAAATTTGGCAAGAAGACACCTCTCATACGTTTCAATGAAACTGGGTATACATTTTATAAATGGACTTTATTAAGGTAATTAAAAGTGAATAATAACCTAACTAAATGATGAAAATTAAGTTTTAATGCAGAAAAATATTTTTTAAAAATCAACTTTCTAAGGGATTTAAAAATGAATACCCAAATTTGTTCATAATGTATTTTTGAGTGACCATAATGTAAAATTAATCAAAAATGTGAACAAATGCCACGCAAGGAGCATTTTCAAATTTTCGTTAGAAAAATTAAATTAAAAAAAAATACAAAATTATAACAAAATTGAAGAAAAATTTAATGGTATTGTATATAGTAATGTTAAGAGGAATATTTATACAAATTTTCACGTTTCTAAGTCAATAAATAAATAAAAAAAAATTTCAACGATCCGCCGTCCCCTTACAGTAATCAAAAATCTGATGTGGGCAGCATTTGACTTTCCCTGCAGACTTATATCCACTTTCTCCTTATTTTAATTAAATTTATTTCACATTTAATTCAATTTTCATTCTCATTCGGTAACTGGACTTATTTTCAAAGGTGGCGTAGGGAAAATAGGAAAAACTAAAATATCTCGAGAACGGCTAGTCCTAGTGTAATGAGGTTGATCTTATTCTTTTCTTCGTTAAAAATTACGTATTAAACAAGCATTTAATGTATATATTTGAGCATACGTAGTTCTTTAGTTTAGATTTTGACGATTTTTGCGGGCCATTTTGCAAAAAAAGGCGGGTTATTTTTTTCCGAATCGTACCAAAATCTAATCAGCACCAGACCCACAAGTGACTCATCTACTGAATTTTGTGAAATTCGGTTCATTAGTTTTTCAGTTAGAGTGGATACAAACTTTTGTGGGCCATTTCGCAAAAAAAGGCGGGTTCTTTTATCCCGAATCGTACCCAAAACTAATCAGCACCTGACTCGCCCACAAGTGACTTACCTACCAAATTTTGTGAAATTCAGTCTATTAGTTTTTTAATTAGAGTGGAGACAAAATCAGCACAGACAGACAGACACACAGACAGACAGACAGACACACAGACACACACACAGACGTCACGCTAAAAATAGTTTTTTCGTATTCTAAAGGTCTCGAAACGTGTAGATCCGTCGAAAACTCGAGTTGCGATTTTCGGCATGATTCCAATACTTTCCCTATACATTACCATGTATTGCAGGGAAAGTAAAAATCTGATGTGGGCACCACATGACTTTCCCTGCAGACTTATATCCACGTTCTCTTTATTTTAATTAAATGTAATTCACTTTTAATTAAATTTTCGTTCTCATTTGAAAACTGGACTTATTTTCAAAAATGGTGTAGGAAAAATACGATAAACTAAAATATCTCGAGAACGGCTAGTCCTAGTGTAATGGGGTAGATCTTATTCTTTTCTTCGCTAAAAATTACGTATTAAACAAGCATTTAATGGCTATATTTGAGCATACGTAGTTCTTAAGTTTAAATTTTGATAATTTTTGCGGGCCATTTTGAAAAAAAGGCAGGTTATTTTTTTCCGAATTATACCAAAATCTAATTAGCATCAGGGTGGCCTACAAACGACTTATCTACCAAATTTTGTGAAATTCGGTTCATTAGTTTTTCAGTTAGAGTGGATACAAGCTTTACGGACCATTTCGCAAAAAAAAAGGCGGGTTCTTTTAACCCGAGTCATACCCAAAACTAATCAGCACCAGATTCGTGCACAAGTGACTTACCTACCAAATTTTATGAAATTCGGTCAATTAATTTTTTAGTTAGAGTGGATACAAAATCTGCACAGACAGACAGACACACAGACGCACACACAGACGTCACGCTAAAACTAGTTTTTTCGTATTCTAGAGGTCTCGAAACGTGTAGATCCGTCGAAAACTCGAGTTGCGATTTTCGACATGATTCCAATACTTTCGCTATACATTACCATGTATTGCTGGGAAAGTAAAAATACATACACCCAATGCTACGCCTTTCTGTTGTGTCAACTAACAATAGCAGCTACTTTACTAACACTAGCGACGCCTAGATAGAATTCTGAAAGCGTTTTGGCATTCGAACCGTTTCATCCGTAGCAGTTTTATCTCCTTCCCTCCAACTCCATGGTTGAAAGTCGTGCAATCAAGCCGTGATTGTTCTTGGCGACATTTAGCCCCTCGCCCCATCTTGCTGATTTTTATGGACCACCTCTTTTCATTGTGCGCGCATTTAAAAGTTCACTGAAGCTCGCCAAAGTGACGAAATCAGAAATTTACGAGCCACTGCGCCATCCCAAGGGCTATTCTTTTGATTTGTAGTCATGAAGGCGGGTTGTAAAAAAGCCTTTTCTTTTTGATTTGCTTAGAAAAAGACCGCGTTACAACTGGGATATAAAAATCTGATATGATCAGCACATGACTTTCCCTGTAAATTCAAATGCATTTTCTCTTTATTTATTTAATAATTCATTAAACTGAGTTCAATGGCTCAAAATAACACTGAATTTGTACTTTTAATTTAATTTTTACTTTCCCTACAATACATAGTAATGTAAAGGGAAAGTATTGGAATCATGCCGAAAATCGCAACTCAAGTTTTCGACGGATCTACACGTTTCGAGATCTCTAGAATACGAAAAAACCACTTTTAGCGTGACGTCTGTGTGTGTGTCTGTCTGTCTGTCTCTGCAGATTTTGTATCCATTCTAACTAAACAACTATTGGACCGAATTTCATAAAATTTGGTAGGTAAGTCACATGTGGGCGAATCTGGTGCTGATTAGTTTTGGGTATGATTCGGGATAAAAGTAACCCGCTTTTTTTGCGAAATGGCCCGCAAAATCTTGTATCCACTCAAGTTGAAAAAACTAATAAACCGAATTTCACAAAATTCGGTAGATAAGTCATTTGTAAGACATCTGGTGCTGATTAGATTTTGGTACGATTCGGAAAAGAATAACCTGCCTTTTCTTGCAAAATGGCCCTCAAAAATCGCCAAAATCTAACATAAATAACTACGTATGCTCAAATATATCCATTAAATGCTTGTTTAATACGTAATTTTTAACGAAGAAAAGAATAAGACTGACCCCATTACACTAGGACTATCCGTTCTCAAGATATTTTAGTTTTTTCGTATTTTCTCTACACCATCTTTGAAAATAAGACCAGTTATCAAATGAGAACGAAAATTGAATTAAAAGTGAATTAAATTTAATTAAAATAAAGAGAACGTGAATATAAGTTTGCAGGGAAAGCCATGTGCTGCCCACATCAGATTTTTGTTTTTATTGGGTACCTGCACTTTTTTTCAAAGGCGGCGCAACAAAAATGCAAAAAAACTCGTATATCTCGTGAACGGGTAGCCCTACAATAATAGGGTGGGTCTTACTTTTTCCTCGTCAAAAATTAAGTATAAAACAAGCATTTAATAGATACATTTGAGAATACGTAGTCTTTTATTTCAGATTTTGGAGATTTTTGCTAGCCATTTTGCAACATAAGAATTTTTTCTTTACCGAATCATACTGAAATCTAATTAGCACTGGAGTATCCTACAATTGAGTTATCTACCGAATTTTGTGAAATTGGGTCAATTAGTTATTTAACTAGAATGGATACATGCGATTTCTGAGGGCCATTTCACAAAAAAGGCGAGATCTTTCATTCCGAATCCTACCCAAATCTAATCAGCACCAGGGTCACCCACAAGTAACTTACCTACCAAATTGAAGGAAATTTGGTCAATTAGTTTTTGAGTTAGTGTGAATACATACATTGCATGCATATACACACAGACGTCACGCTAAAAATAGTTTTTTCGTATTTCAGAGGTTCTAAAACGTGTCGATCCGTCAAACAAAAACTCGATTTTCGATACGATTTCAATATTTTCCCTATTACCATGTATTGCAGGAAAAGTAAAAATAAATTATCCATCTAGAAACTAGATTTCACGGAACATTTTCGTCGCTTGCTGTTTATAACTATCTTTTATAGATAAAAAAGATATTTCGAATGAAGGTAAGCAGAGTGAAACAAAAATTCGCTCTAACGAAACTTGAAAAAAAAAAATAAATAAATAATAAATAAATAAAAGTTTAAAATATCAAAATATTGAAAATGTTTTGTATACTCGTATGCATAAATGTTACTCTATTTTTAACAAACAAGTATAAATTGTTTTACATTTTTATTTATTTTCGGAGATAGAAGCCTTCAAAATGTTTTTATTTTCCGTAATAATTTTTCAGCCGGATATACCCCGGCACAGACATTATCTACATCAAAACCGCATTATCAGATAAACTGTCATTGAAAATTAACAGGAATCATTAAATTTGTGTAATTAAATTTGTGTAATTAAATTATTTTGTGTAATTAAATTCATTAAATTGAATTTAATTACACAAAATAATACTGAATTTTAATTCAATTTTCGTTTTCATTTGTTACTTGGACATATTTTCAAAGGTGGCCTGGCAAAACGGGAAAAAACTAAAATATCTCGAAAACGGCTAATGCTAGAATAATGGAGCTGGTCTTAACAAAACAAACATTTAATGGATAATGGATATATTTGAACATGCGTAGTCTTTTATTTTATATTTTAATGATTTTTGCGGGCCATTTTGCAAAAAGAAAAAGAAAAGAAAAGAAAAAAAAGCAGGTTCTGTTATTCCGAATTGAACCCAAATCTAATTAGCACCGGGGTAACCTACAAGTGATTTATCTACCAAATTGCGTGAAATTTGGTAAATTAGCCTTTCAGTTAGAGCGTATGCATTCATTGCACACACATACACACACACACACACACAGGCGTTGCGTAAAAAATAGTTTTTCGTGTTCTAGGGTCCCAAAACGTGTAGATCCGTTTAAAACTCGATTTGCGATTTTCGGCATGATTTCATTGCTTTCCCTATACATTACCATGTATTGCAGGACAAGTAAAAAACTTCAAAAAATAAGTAGAAATCGAAATTCATCTGCAACTAACTCACTATTGGAAAATTTTCTTTATGATATGCACAAAATCCTCCAATACGAAAAGCTTCAAAGCTTTCGACATGTACTTTAACAAGAACCAGGCTTGATCAGTTTAAAGCTTGTCAATAAATTTTATGGCAACTGTGCGGTACTATCAACACAGATGTATAACAAGAAAAAACTTTCTGTTTTTGATTGAAATTTGATGCTTTGATTTTCATTAAAAGTTAATGGTTTGTTTCTACTTTTCCTACAGTACATTGTGACGTATACTGGAAATACTGGAATCGTGTCGATAATGGTAACTTGAGTTTTCGACGAATTGAAACGTTTTGCGACCTCTAGAAGACGAAAAAACTATTTTTAGTGTGACGTCTGTGTGTTTGTTCAATGTATGTATTTTACTGCAAAGATGTTGAAAATTTGACATAATTGTAATTTGCAAACGTGTCTCAGGGGGTCTGGCATCTAATTTGTTCCTATATTAAGTTTTAGTGCTGATCTCTATGTCGAAAAAGATATACAATAAAAGTTAGTAACAATGAACATACGAATGTTTACAATACTCCATCAGACATTTACATTCTTTGCAAACTATGAGCCAAAAATCAAATAGTTATTGTTCAAATTGTATTTTTAAAGTATGCCAATCAGTTCTTTTTACTTTCCTTATATACATAATGTATAAGGAAAGTATTGTGACGGGGTCGAAAATTCGAATTCGAGTTTTCGACGGGAGAGCACGTTTCAAGCATCCCTGATCACGAATCAAACATTTTTGAGGTGATGTCTGTGTGTGTGTGTGTGTCAGTGAGTCTGTGGAGACGATATCTCACAAACGAATGGAGCGATTCGAATGAAATTTGGTACAAAAATCACAATCCGTGAATACTGGAAGCTTATTGTTTTAAAACGTAATCGAATGTTCAGAACCCCCTAAATTTTCGATGAAATTTTGAAAAAATCATCAAAAAATCAAAACCTTTAATAAAGTTACGCAAATAGACATTTCTAATGCAATTTTTCCTTAGAAAACGATTGACATAAACTTTAGAACGCTAGCATGAACCGTTCTCGAGATATTGCACATTTTTCAATTAAATTTATCAAAAAATCTCATAAATTAAAAAAATATATTAACTGTTGAGAAACATATTCGCTTTTCATATGTAATATCATGCGATAAATTGGGTGACATCATTCTCGTGGATCTAGCTCGTTCCATTCATGAGAAAAGATACTTTGAGTAATACTTTTGTATTTGAACGCCAATAGTCATTTATCTGCTACTATAAGAATAACTTATTTCCCCGTCCATAACGCTTGGCGAGATTTTGGCGTCGAATTTGGCGGAATGTCGCCAACTTGGCGACTTTTTTGAAATGTTGCCAAATTAACAAAAATCTCGCCATCTGGATAAAAATGACACTAAATCTAGGAAAATGACGACTCATTGTTGAAAATTCAATATCTTGGAAAGAATATAAGTATCTACTATAAAAAAAACTTATTTTTTTTACTGTAAAAGTAGTAAATTCATTGCATTATATAAGGAAAGTCATGTGTTGGCCACATCAGATTTTTTCTTTAGCGGTAGACGAGGTTAAATAAACGACCCAAGGGCCATGAGCGGCCCCTGGAGATGCGACCTGCGACCTCAATTAGTAGTACTCAAATTTCATAAATAGTTTATATATATATTGAATACATAGGTATAGATCGCAGATTATTGAACACGCACTTATCTCTGTCACAAGTGCGTATTTTTTTTTAAATTGTGTAAACCTCTAATAATATTATCATGAAAATGGAATCAATCGATTTGCGATTTAATGCTGTTTTAAAAGAAACATTCAATGAAATTGATATTTTAACTTTTTATATACAAAATATTTTAAAAGTCATAGCAACTATCACAACATGAAGAACCATGCTGCTCGTGTTTTAACACATTACTGACCGGCTATTTCAAGCCAAAATAATTCCGTGCAGCCGAATATAAAATGAAAACATCTAAATAAGCTCCAATAAACTTTATTTACACAGCATGCTTTGAAATGAAACTTACTACCATGGAGATAAAAGTAAGGAATTAAAATTTCATATTAAGAACAAGAAAGATCAATCATGCATAAACTATTGACTATGAAACACTTTCTAACTTCAATGCAATTTTATTTAAAAATCTTTAAATTGCGATACATTCCTGGGTAATATTTTTAAAATTATCACAATACTACATTAATTTATTATATTTGAAAACTTAAAACTTCATCGAAAAAAATGAACTTCATTCAAATGATGGCATTGAAATATAAATTGCTTGGATTAAACATCTCTAAATTGCGATACATTCCTCGGTAATATTTTTTAAATTATCATAATACTATAATAATTTATTATATTTGAAACTTCATAGAAAACAAATGAACTTTATTCAAATGACGTCATCGAAATTTAAATCGCCTCTATATAAAAGCAGCATTTCATCCATAAACATTTTTTCATTCCTTTCATTCATTACAATACTATAATAATTTATTTTATTTAAAAACTTAAAACCATGGTAGTACAAGTAATTTAAATCTATGCTTAAAACATCATCGAAAAAATCGTCTGATTCTCTGTGTAAAATCAATGACTGTTTTATTCAAAGCAGCGATATTGCAGACTCCATGAGCTAAATAATTTTGCGTTAAAGAAATGCAGCAATTCTTATACAACTCATTCCACATCTTTTGGCATTTGCATTCTCCATAAGTGAAAATTAGGCTCCGTTGTAGAAATAATCGAAATTTGATGATCATTTAAACTCAAATATATTGTAATTGCGTTGTTTCAGTATGTAGATGCATAGAATTTAAGCAAAAATAAAGCGGTTTTAGGACGGATGCAACATTAAATATGAATTATAAAGAATAAAAATCACAATTTTGACACAAGACGGATGACATATTTTATTTTGAAGTGGGTCACGTGATTTTTTTTCATATAATGGTCACGTGATCTCTTCATATAAAGGATGTAATTATTATTTTAATTTTTATTTAAAAAACTACTGAATATATTTTGCTGAAAAATTTTTTATATATTTTATGGGATAATTAGAATATTTCCTAAAACTGTCGCAGCAATTTATGAATTTTAAATTTGCTTAAAAAATGTTTGAAAAATTAGGTCCCATAGGGTTCAGTGTATTTCATTTTTTCAACCCGATTTCAATCTAAAACTAATTGGGTGATATTATTCATTTATATTCCCATAGGTCCCACAGACCGTCTGAACAACACACTAAAATTTCATTTTGATAATGTCATTTTTACGGCAGTTATCCTGCTGACAGACAGACAGACAGACAGACAGAATGAATGAACAAAGTCATAAACACTTTTCAACTATGTTCTAAAGTGGGGGGGTTCACAATTTAGGGGGGGTTTGAACATTCGATTACGTTTAAAAAAAATCTGATGTGGGCAAGACATGACTTTCCTTATATAATGTAATGAATTTACTACTTTTACAGAAAAAAAATAGGTTTTTCTTATAGTAGATACTAATATTCTTTCCAAGATATTGAATTTTCGACAATTAGTCGTCATTTTCATTGATTTAGCATCATTTTTACCCATTTGGCGAGATTTTCATTAATTTGGCAACATTTTAAAAAGTCGCCAAGTTGGCGACATTCCGCCAAATTCGTCGCCAAAATCTCGCCAAGCGTTATGCACTATGAAAAAATTATTCTTACAGCAGATAAATGACTATTGGTGTTCAAATACAAATGTATTATTCAAAGTATATTTTTTCATGAATGGAACGAGCTAGATCCACGAGAATGATGTCACTCAATTTATCGCATGGTATTACATATGAAAAGTGAACATGTTTCTCAATAGGAATTTTTTTTTTATGTGACTTTTTCATAATTTTTTTGAAAAATGTACAATATCTCGAGAACGGTTCATGTTAGCGTTCTAAAATTTATGCCAATCGTTTTCTAATGAAAAATTACATAAGAAATGTCTATTTGCGTAACTTTATTAGCGGTTTTGATTTTTTGACGATTTTTTCAAAATTTCATTCGAAAATTCAGGGGGGTTCTGAACATTCGATTACGTATAAAAACAATAGGCTTCCAGTGTTTACGGATTGTGATTTTTGTACCAAATTTGGTTCGAATCGGTCCATTCGTTCGTCAGTTATCGTCTCCACAGACTCACTGACACACACACACACATAATTTCACACACACACACATACACACACACAGACATCACTTCAAAAATGTTTGATTCGTGATCAGGGATGCTTGAATCGTGCTCTCCCGTCGAAAACTCGATTTCGAATTTTCGACCCCGTCACAATACTTTCCTTATACATTATGTATATAAGGAAAGTAAGAAATATTAACAACACACTTAATTTCATTCAGTTGCCGAGCAACATGGTATCAGATAGAATCTTCGTCATAAAATGCGAAATTAAATAACCATTTTGATTTCTTTATACTTTTCATTGTTCGGTAAAAGCTTGTTTAAAATAAACCATGGAGATAGATTTCCCATTTAAATCATGTTTCAAACAATTCATGTTTTCAGAAAGTGACTAATTAGCGCAAAAAATCTCCCATCAAATTCAGAGTTTAAATTTTAATTCACTTTCAAACGATTCCTCTGTTGTAATTATTATTTCAATTTTTATTTTAAAAACTGCCGAACACATTTTGTTGAAATTTTTTTTTACATATTTCACGTGATAAATTAGAATATTTCCTAAAATATTCGAAGCATTTATTCCATTTCTTCAATCCGGGTTAAGTCTGAAACTAATTTGGTGATATTATTAATTTTCATTCCTATATATCCCACGGACCGTCTCTATACTTAAATTTCATTTTGATAAAGTCATTTTTACGGCAGTTAGCATGCAAACGGACAAACAGAATGACAAAGTCATAAACACGTTACAACTATGTTGGAAAGTGAAGAAATATTTGATTTGTTTGACACATTTTCTCAAATGTGATCCTTGTTTGTAATAAATTTAAATATTAATGTTGAAGTAAGATTGGTGTGATTTATTTTACTATTGTTAATAAAAATTCAAATATACTTTTTATTTCTCCTGTCCTATGTATCATACCTAAAATAAACTATTTAATTAAGAATCGAAAATTTTTCAAAAGATGTGTATACACTTAAATTACCCCTAGCTACAGCAATGATGATTTTACATCGCTGGCTTCTCACGTCGAAGTACATGGCTCTAGTCCTCAATATCATTCTCTTTCTATCATGACCAATTTTTCAAATTATAAAATTTTCAAGCGTAGAATAATATGGGGGAATTTATCATATTTGTACATCCATCCACAATTTAAATTCCTCTTGTTCGAAGTCTGCTATATTTTGAATCCTAGGATTATTGTCGAGTTTATTGCGTGAAATGGTCTAAAACTTTGTCGTTTACGTGAAAATTGAAACGTAAGAACATAAATTAGGGTTTATTTTAAAAGTAATATTAAATTACCAATTCTGTCAGATATTGGGATTAGAAAAATTTCTATTCCCGAAATCCCGATATTGTAAAAACATCCGAGATTGCAATCCCTAATTGCATAAATAGGAAGTTATTATTATTATTAGTAGTAGTATTATTAATATTTATTATTATGCCTCTAGTCATGGTGATATAGAATGCTATTCTATTTCATGTTCAAAATGGATTACAAACTGTAAAATATTTGTAATAAAAAATAATTATTTCCTCTGTAGTTTTTTAAAACAAAGATTTTACTACCACGAAAAATAATCAACGATGGTTCTTATTCAATATTACACCACCTTGCTGACTGCATTTTTCACTTTCCTGTGGCCTATAGCCTTGTGTGTTGGTCTCATTATCGGAGGTGATGGGTGAAGACACGTGCTCAAAGTGATATAGTACTCTGGGGACACATACAATGGTAAGGGGAAGATCTCCAGGCACGGGAATTTGACACTAATAACTTTCTGTCACAGCAAGGTAGCTCCTGGAAGCTGCCGGTCCTGCTGTGGGGGAAAGCAAACTAGTTGGTCCGATCTCAGACGGAACGAAATCTGGATATTTTTTGTGTGATGAGGAGCCTTAAAAAGCCAATATCATTTGAGACCTTCATTCGGGTGGCGATGAAATAAGATAAGTAGTCCTGCATTGTATGCATTTCTATGGCGAAACCTCTAAAATATTTATTTTAACTAGCATTTTGTGAAAATAAATTATGAACATAATGCAAAACAGAATTGGAACAATAAAAAATATTCCTACGTATTCAAAATTATTTAACCTTTCCATTTATTTTTATCTCTCTATATTCTGTACTCTATCCTACAACTATGAAAAAATACGGATTTATTACACTCATCATTAGAAAACCCTTTATTTAAAAAAGAATCAAAAATACATATTCTAAATATTACGCTTTTCTTTGTGTCAACAAACAATACCAACTACTTTACTAACACTAGCGACACCTATAGATATGACTCTCAAAGCATTGTGGCATTTTCAAGTGATTCATCCATAGGAGATTTTATCTCATTCTTTCTAACTCCATGAGCCTTAACTTACACCATCCTCGCTTTTACCATTTTACCAAGTCTTTCAAGCTAATTCAACCGGCACCCCGTCTGAGAATATGCAAAAACGCTTCTGTTCTCAGAACAATCCGATTCAATTAAAAACACAGATGTATCCCGTTTGCCACTAATGTGGCAAAAACTGCTGCTTTTTGTTTTCATATTCAATGAAAATAGCCACCTTTGCTACAATGCACGCAAACCGGCATTCACCGGCGGACATTTCGCAAAAGACCATTTGCTTGCAAAGTGTGAAGTTACCATTAAGATGCAACCCTTTTGAACTGTGTTATCTCGTCTTTTCAACTTCTTTTTTTTTCAGAAAGGTAGCTAATGAGTACCCCATCCGAGGCTTCCGTATATGCAAGATGCTTTAGCGGCAGTCTGTGGAATATACATGTCTTCATGAAAGCTAATATGCCAGTCATTTTTTTCCTTCTCTCTCCCATGATCCCACGCGGTAGGTTGGCTGTTAATTCAAACAAAAGTGGAGTTGTACATGTGCTGCTTTTAAAATGTTCGCAGAGCGGAATGCGGGTGGTCCATTGTTTCAGTTGTCTGCAGAAATTTTTGTGAAAAATGTGAGAAATATTTCTTAACGGCCCAAACTCAGGGAGGTATCTAGTTTTAATATCATATTAATATTCGTAAAGTAATTGAAAAAATAAAATTTTTAGTTTCCCTACAATACATGGTGATGTACAGGGAAAGTATTGAAATCATGTCGAAAATCGCAACTCGAGTTTTCGTGTGTTTACACGTTTTGAAATCTCCAGAACATTAAAATTTATTTTCAGCGTGGCGTCTCTTTATGTGTGTCTGTATGGTGTGAAATGTATGTATCCACTCTAACTGCAAAACGAATTGACTAAATGTTATAATTGACCAGTGTGCACTTGTGGATGATCCTGGTGCTGATTAGATTTGGGTACTATTCGGGAAAAAAAATCTGCCTTTTTCTTTGCAAAATGATCCACAAAAAACTTTAAAATCTAAAATAATCTACGTATGCTCAAATGTATCTATTAAATGCTTGTTTTATACGTAATTTTTAGACGATGAAAAAAATAGGACCAACCCCATTCCTCTAGGACTAGCCGTTCTCGAGATAGTTTAGTTCTTTTGCATTTTTGTTATGTCGCCTTTGTTCAGTTGCTCAATGAAAAGGAAAATTGAATTAAAAGTGAAAATTCGGTGTCATTCTAAATAATAATGTGTATTATTTTATGCCATTCAACTCAATTGAATGAATTATTAAAAAGAAAATTAAAGAGAAAATGAATTTGAGTCTGTAGGGAAAGTCATCTGTTGTCCACATCAGATTTTTATAGTTGAAAGTGTGTGCCAGGCACTAACAGTTCGAAATGTATACTTTCTCAATGCAATAGTATGAAAAGTAACAAACAATATTAAATGCAATGAATACACCGAATGTGTGTTCATAGCAAGAAACACGTTTCAGTTTTCTTCGAAAGCAAGAGTTTCGAACAACGCGAAAAGGAAAACAAACTATAATAACAGCTTCCCCCGATTTGATATGCCACTCACACGTTGCCAATTTACTATTATGAAGAATTATATGACAATGAAATGTCATTCTCGATGACAGAATAACGATGCGATATCGTATCGAATCGGCGGCAACGGAAAGATTGCTTGGCACATGTTACAAATACGGTGTGTTGAAACAATGCCATTACAAACGTGATTTTCATTACGGTTGACACCGCTCATGTCATTTCACACTTCAGGTCTTTTAAAATTCAATTTCTCGCAGACGGTTTTCCTTTGGAGTTCGTCATTCTTTTTTTATTGAGTTGTTCGTGGGTTTGGGGTTTATCTGGTGTTATTATGAGTATATCTGATTGTATTCACCGGCCAAGGTGATGAACATACATGTTCTTTTTTTTTCTCTTTTTTTTTTGTAGTCTGTTATCTTTTGTAATCGCTATGAAAATTTAATCAAACAATGATGTGCGGTTTGCGTTGAATTAATTATGTTACGATAATTTAAGAAATCTGTTTAGTGCACATCAATCTTGATGAGGCTAAAAAACGATGCATGTTAGGAAATTCGTTACAGATAAATATAATAATTAGCCATCAATTAGTCTTTGTACTTTCACAACAATACATGTAATATATGCAAAATAATGATTGGTTTGACCTTGACAGCCCGACTTACCAGATGGCGTATGGTATCTGTTTGGACGGTTGGATCAAAAAAGAATTGTGATGGGGTCAAAAATCCCTCAAATTTCGATAGATTTGATAGATTTTTAAATTTTAGACCAGGTGTGTTCATTTTTTTTATCGCCTTAGCCCCAGTGGTAGCAAAAATTAAAGATTTGGTATTTCCTTTTTAGTCTTAATACTTCCCGAATTATATTTATAACCCACTCGAATATATATATATATATATATATATATATATGTATATATATATATATATTTTCCACTTGTCCTGAGTCCTATACTGATTACTATTTTTGAAAGTCTCCTTACATATTATGTATCGTTCAAATGTATTCATTCCGGTGCCCACTCGCATTGACGAAGTGAGGTGAAATGCTCAGTCGCTTCTTCCACTTACACGTGGTAACAATGCTTGTGAGTTCATATTTCTGTTCGAGGAGGTATTAATTTTCTGATTTGTAATTCAATTGACTTATTTTTCTCCTTCCACTAGCCAGTAGACAGTTCCAATGGTGTCTATAGTTAAATACTATCGCCATTGTCAGAAACTGGCTATTCTATCGGTTTTAATTCGAATTGTATGGCTGTCCTGATGAGAATGCAATTTCGAACTAACCGCCATTTTTTGTGTAGATTCAATTGATTGTTCTCTATGTCTTAATCTTTTATCTTGAGCTAATTATTATTGCCTTTTCTCATTTTTGCCGTGTTTTCTTTTTTATTTTTATTAATATACTTTTAATTGTGAATTTTGTATCCATATATTCTTCTCATCCCCCTTTCCTTTGTAGTGATATCTTACCTTTTATCTTTATCCTTAGTCTTGGTCTATAGTTACTCATTTGTCACAGATATGCTAGAGATGGGTTTTTTTGTACATACAGTAGTTTATGCATAATTTACGATTAAAATCTTTCATTTATTATATATATATATATATATATATATATAAGGATATAAACAAGAAGAAAAAATAAGCGAGAACAGGAGTGACCATATGATTTGCATAGAGTGGCAGGGGTGGATTGCGACACCCCTTTCCCGCTTAAAGCAGCTTTTACGACCCGGGCAACGCTCACGGCACCAATGTAACTCAATGGTCAATCTCCCACATGTGCAAAGACAGAAGCACCCGAACGGACACAAAAGCAAAGATGGAACCGAGCATGGAAGAGATACACCCTACAATCCAGCTTGAAAACACAACATTTTATAAGGGAAAGTCACACATGCGCGATAACACTTCATGATGATAGGATCGCAGATATGAAAATATATATGATTAAGAATACTCATTTAGAATCAAACAATGCACAATTTCTTTCTTTGAAAAAGGAATAGTAATAATGTTGTAAAAAATATCTAGGGTAATTTCTTTTTAATGCATCATTTATTATTTTATTACATTCATAAATGCAGTCTTTTTTAAAAGTACTGTAGTTTCTGTTTCTTCTGAAGTACCCGACAATAATATTTCTGAATATATTTTTAGTGAGGTTTGAATTCCAATCAATAATATTATTAATTTTGATATTGTATGAATTTCTCTTGTCGTGTATGGTTGTATAAATTCCATACTGTTGGTGTTTTCTTATTGACAAGTCCAGGAAGTCTGTCGATCCATCCTCATTGATCGGGTTTTCAATTAAGTCTAATTCCCTTGGGTAGAATGCAAAATCTATGTCAGGGGTGTTTTCATAACCCCCTAATATCACATCGTCAACATAACGGAAATAAGGTATTTCCGATAATATATGGGTTCCTCTTTCATATTTGGATAGATAAATA
This sequence comes from Amaurobius ferox, assembly GCA_951213105.1. Lineage (NCBI taxonomy): Eukaryota > Metazoa > Arthropoda > Arachnida > Araneae > Amaurobiidae > Amaurobius > Amaurobius ferox. The sequence goes on from OX578154.1 coordinate 846,578, forward strand.
TCCGCCAATATTGATGAGCATGCACCACCCATGGGTATGCCTTTGACCTGTTTGTAGTAATGCGTACCGTCATATAGTATGTTTTCATTCAATACCAACTCAATCAAATCCAAATATCTTCTGAGAGTTATATATGGTTTTAAATTATATTCCTCATGTAATTCTTTCAAGATCATTTGTAGGTTTGTTAAATCGATGTTATTAAACAGATCCCGGAAATCGTAGCTTCTGAAGTTCAAATCTTTATGGCAAAATTTCAGTCGGTCTATCAATTCCTGTCCGTTTTTTAACATTATGGAGTTTTGCTTCTTAATATCAGTTATAACATATTGGAGTAATTTCAGAAGTTTTTTATTTGCTTGTTCCAGGTACGATCCGCATCCCACTGTTACAGTACGGAACTTGACTGGTTTTTTGTGTAACTTGGGAATAAGGATCAAGTATGGAAATTTTACTGATTTAATATCCATACCAATTCTTTTATACAGTGCTTTTATTCTATTAGTGATGATTGATTCGTTGCTAGGAATTAAGGTATACATGGCACTATCCTTATAGCATTGTGTTAAAGTATCGACATAGAATTTTTTACACGTGAATGTAAAAAATTCTATGTCGATACTTTAACACAATGCTATAAGGATAGTGCCATGTATACCTTAATTCCTAGCAACGAATCAATCATCACTAATAGAATAAAAGCACTGTATAAAAGAATTGGTATGGATATTAAATCAGTAAAATTTCCATACTTGATCCTTATTCCCAAGTTACACAAAAAACCAGTCAAGTTCCGTACTGTAACAGTGGGATGCGGATCGTACCTGGAACAAGCAAATAAAAAACTTCTGAAATTACTCCAATATGTTATAACTGATATTAAGAAGCAAAACTCCATAATGTTAAAAAACGGACAGGAATTGATAGACCGACTGAAATTTTGCCATAAAGATTTGAACTTCAGAAGCTACGATTTCCGGGATCTGTTTAATAACATCGATTTAACAAACCTACAAATGATCTTGAAAGAATTACATGAGGAATATAATTTAAAACCATATATAACTCTCAGAAGATATTTGGATTTGATTGAGTTGGTATTGAATGAAAACATACTATATGACGGTACGCATTACTACAAACAGGTCAAAGGCATACCCATGGGTGGTGCATGCTCATCAATATTGGCGGATATTTATCTATCCAAATATGAAAGAGGAACCCATATATTATCGGAAATACCTTATTTCCGTTATGTTGACGATGTGATATTAGGGGGTTATGAAAACACCCCTGACATAGATTTTGCATTCTACCCAAGGGAATTAGACTTAATTGAAAACCCGATCAATGAGGATGGATCGACAGACTTCCTGGACTTGTCAATAAGAAAACACCAACAGTATGGAATTTATACAACCATACACGACAAGAGAAATTCATACAATATCAAAATTAATAATATTATTGATTGGAATTCAAACCTCACTAAAAATATATTCAGAAATATTATTGTCGGGTACTTCAGAAGAAACAGAAACTACAGTACTTTTAAAAAAGACTGCATTTATGAATGTAATAAAATAATAAATGATGCATTAAAAAGAAATTACCCTAGATATTTTTTACAACATTATTACTATTCCTTTTTCAAAGAAAGAAATTGTGCATTGTTTGATTCTAAATGAGTATTCTTAATCATATATATTTTCATATCTGCGATCCTATCATCATGAAGTGTTATCGCGCATGTGCGACTTTCCCTTATAAAATGTTGTGTTTTCAAGCTGGATTGTAGGGTGTATCTCTTCCATGCTCGGTTCCATCTTTGCTTTTGTGTCCGTTCGGGTGCTTCTGTCTTTGCACATGTGGGAGATTGACCATTGAGTTACATTGGTGCCGTGAGCGTTGCCCGGGTCGTAAAAGCTGCTTTAAGCGGGAAAGGGGTGTCGCAATCCACCCCTGCCATTCTATGCAAATCATATGGTCACTCCTGTTCTCGCTTATTTTTTCTTCTTGTTTATATCCTTATATGCCACTCTGGATGCAGAGCTGCTAAGCGCCACATCCTCTGTAAGGTTTCTGTTTTCTCCTTTACTTAAATAGGAGTTCCGTTCGTGATATACTTATTTTTATATGTATATATATATATATATATATATATATATAATTTTCACCCGTTACCCATATACACATTTTGCCACACTTCCCACTATTTTTTTGTTCAACGTGAAATTGCCCTGTTGTTTCTTTCCCTACAATAAATACATAGTAATGCATAGGGAACGTATTGGAATTATATCGAAAATTGTAACTCGAGTTTTCAACGGATCTACGCGTTTTGCGATCCCTAGAACACGAAAAACTATTTTTAGAGTGACGTCTGCGTGTGTGTGTATGTCTCCCTCTCTGTGTGTGTGTGTGTGTGTGTGTGGGGGTTTAATGAATGTATCCAATCTAATTCAAATAGAGAGAGAGGGAGACATACACACACACGCAGACGATTGATCCAATTTCATAATGATCCAATTTCATAAATGATCCAATTTCATTGATCCAATTTCAGATTGATCCAATTTCATAAAATTTTATAGGTAAGTCGCTTGTGGGTGACCCTGGTTTTGATTAGATTTAAGTACGATGCGGGATAAAATAATCTGCCTTTTTTTTTTTTTTTTTTTTTTTTTTTTTTTTTGCGAAATGCTTCGCAAAAATCGCATTTATCCACTTTATTTAAAAAACTAATTGACTAAATTTCACAAAATTTGGTAGATAAGTCACTTGTGGGTGACCTTGGTGTTAATTAGATTTTGGGGTACGATTCGGAAAAAAAAAGACCCTTCCTTTTTTACGAAGTAGCCCGCACAAATCGTCAAAATCTAAATGAAAGACTATGTATTCTCAAATGTATCCATTAAATGCTTGTTTAATATGTAATTTTTGACGATAAAAAGAATGACCAACCCCATTACTCCATTAATCTAGGATTAACCCCGTTCTCGAAATATTTTAAAGGTTTTGCATTTTGCTACATTGCCTCAGAATGTATGTCCCGTTACAAAAAAAAAAAAAAAACCGAAAATCGAATTAAAAGTGCCCATACAGGTCATTTCAAATAATCATTTGTGTTATTTTATGCCATTAAACTCAATTTAATGAATTATTAAAGAAACAAAGAAAAGATTAATTTGAGTTTGTTGTTAAGTCATGTTCTGCCCACATTAGATTTTCTTTTCTTGTATTTATGTGGAGGTAATGTAATGTTTTTTTTTTTACCCTTTATTTCCAAAAGAAACGAAATCTTCCTTCCTTTCAGAGTTGCAAAGTGAGGTTTTGTTCTGTACTGACAAAACCAAGAGAATCTTTTCTTTTCTTTTCTTTTCTGCAAATTCGTCCCGAACAGTTGCTCGGTTTCAGGTTCTCGAGTGCGCTGACGGACGACGCGTTTCCAAAGATGCCGAAGAGCAAATCTTCCAGAACAATTGTTGCCGCCATTAGGGAAGTGATGCTCGGTGAGAAGAAAAGACGATACATGCCCCCAGTAAGATATAACAAAACGTGGCGGAATGTCAGCTAAACTGGCAGAACGCAAATTAGTTTTGCATCGGGTTGAAGAAATAAATTGAGCATTCAGAATATCGCCTCAATTGTGCTGTGAATAATCTCGCTTCTTACAACTTTTATTAAAGGAATGAAAGTGTTTACTCTCTCATTTTATGCATCAAGGTTCCTTTTAGGATAGTTCTAGGAGGGTTCCAGGAAATAATTTTACACAGGGTTCCTTTTGGGAAAGTTCTCGAATTTTATACAGGGTTCTTTCTAGGAAATAATTTTATACAGGGTTCTTTCTAGGAAATAATTTTATGCAGGGTTCCTTCTAGGAAAGGTCTCTAATTTTATGCAGGGTTCCTTCTAGGAAAGTTCTTTAATTTTATGCAGGGTTCCTTCTAGGAAAGTTCTTTAATTTTATACAGGATTCCTTCTAGGAAATAATTTTATGCAGGGTTCCTTTTAGGAAAATTCTCTAATTTTATGCAGGCTTCTTTCTAGGAAATAATTTTATACAGGGTTCTTTCTATGAAAGTTTTCTAATTTTGTGCAGGGTTCCTTCTAGGAAAGTTCTCTAATTTTATGCAGGGTTCCTTCAAGGAAATAATTTTTTACAGGGTTTCTTCTAAGAAATAATTTTATACGGGGTTTCTTCTAGGAAAGTTTTCTGATTTTATGCAGGGTTCCTTCTAGGAAAGTACTTTAATTTTATACAAGGTCCCTTCTAGGAAAGTATTTTAATTTTATAGAGTTCCTTTTAGGAAATAATTTTATACAGGGTATTTCCTAGGAAATAATTTTATACAGGGTTCCTTCTACGAAATAATTTTATGCAGGGTTCTTACTAAGAAATAATTTTACACAGGGTTCCTTCTAGGAAAGTTCTCGAATTTTACACCGGGTTCTTACTAGGAAAGTTCTCGAATTTTAAACAGAGTTTCTTCTAGGAAATAATTTTACACAAAGGTTCCTTCTAGGAAAGTTTATTTTTATACAATGTTCCTTCTAGGAAAGTTTTATTTATTATTTTATACAAAATTCCTTCTAGGAAAGCTCTCGATTTTTATACAGGGTTCTTTCTAGGAAATAAATTTATACGTGGTTCCTTCTAGGAAAGGTCTCTAATTTTATGCAAAGTTCCTTCTGGGAAATAATATTACACAGGGTTCCTTCTGAGACAACGGCCGTACCGTGCTGAAATCACCGGTTCTTGTTAGATTACCGAAGTCAAGCAGTATCGGGCGCGGTTAGTACTTGGGTGGGTGACCACCTGGGAATACCGCGTGCTGTTGGCACATTTCGGGCGCGGTAGCCCGGTGGTTTGCGCGCTGGATTTGCACGCTGCCACAACTGCCGCCGTGTTCATGCGGAGTACGATCGCGGTAAACATGTGGGTCCGTAAGTCCTTCCGAAAGGTTGGTGGTAAGGGAAGGAGGGTACGGTCCCTGTGGATGCCTCCCCCACTGGGTTCCGGTCTAAATTGGATGGCACTTCCTAGCCGTCCAAACAGTTACCTTACACCTTTCTGGTAGGTCGGACGGTCGGGGTCTCAACAACAGGGTTCCTTCTAGGAAAGTTCTCGAATTTTACACCTGGTTCTTACTAGGAAAGTTCTCAAATTTTATACAGAGTTCTTTCTAGGAAATAATTTTACACAAAGGTTCTTTCTAGGAAAGTTTATTTTTATACAGTGTTCCTTCTAGGAAAGTTTTATAATTTTATACAACATTCCTTCTAGGAAAGTTCTCGATTTTTATACAAGGTTCTTTCTAGGAAATAATTTTATACGTGGTTCCTTCTAGGAAAGGTCTCTAATTTTATGCAAAGTTCCTTTTAGGAAATAATTTTATGCAGGGTTTCTTCTAAGAGAGTTCTTTAATTTTATGCAGGGTTCCATCTAGGAAATAATTTTAATTAGGTTTTTTTCTAAGAAAGTTTTCTAATTTTGTGCAGGATTACTTCTAGGAAAGTTCTCTAATTTTATGCAGGGTTCCTTCAAGGAAATAATTTTTTACACGGTTTCTTCTAAGAAATAATTTTATACGGGATTTCTTCTAGAAAAGTTCTCTAATTTTATGCAGGGCTCCTTCTAGAAAAATATTCTAATTTTATATAGGGTTCTCACTAGGAAAGTTCTCGAATTTTATACAGAGTTCCTTCTAGAAAATAATTTTACACAGCGGTTCCTGCTAGGAAATTTTTATATACAATGTTCCTTCTAGGAAAGTTTTCTAATTTTATACAGAATTCCTTCTAGGAAAGTTCTCGAATTTTAGAAAGGGTTCCTTCGAGGAATGTTCTTAAGCATTCCAATAACTTCGTAAGGACAGGTCCACGAGTTAGGCCTTTCTATAGTAAAATACCCAATTGAATGAAAGGGATTATTAGGCCCCTAGATGAAAATTTAAAATGTGCGAATAGCGAACGTGGCAACATTCGTGGTAGAAGAGGGTAGAAGATAAATGTCAATTATAAAATGCAAAGGATTATCCAATGAGTAGGAATCAACAACAGAAATTCACGAAACGTTTATATGGAAGACAATATATACCTGTCGAAAAGTGTATTGTCAGGGATTGTAATTCAGCAACACCCGTAATGCTTGTCAAAGTGCGATGCTCTTTGTTTTTCCTTCTGTCGACCCAGACCGCCCGACCTGCCGCAAAGTGTAGGGTATCTGTTTGGACTGTCAGGACAGTGTCACCCTATTTAGACCGGAACCCAGTGGGGGAGGCATCCACAGGGAGCGTACCCGCCTTCCCCTACCACCAATCTCTCGGAAGGACTTACGGACCCACATGTTTAACGTGATCGTACTCCGCGTGAACACGGCGGCAGTTTTGACAGTGGCGGGAATCAAACCCGGGTCTACCGAGCGCAATTCCCGCGCGCTAACCACTGGGCTACCGCGCCCTCAACCCCATGGAGTTAAAAGTTTGTTTTAGTTTAATGACGTTAAAATCATAATTCAATCATTTAAAATTTTTAATGACCGCATGCTAAGCTCTTAATTCCATCATTTAAAATATAACGTAATTTTCTAATAAATATAATAATTTCATATACATATAATAATTTCATATACATATAATTTCACTCTGTATACTGTTACCATCACTGTATACAACACATCACCACAATTCAATCCACCATAATTCAATCCACCATAATTCAATCCACCATAATTCAATCATTTAAATTTTATAATGATCATATTTATTATATATTCAATCATTTAAATTTTATAATGACCAATTTTATAATGACCATTTATATTAATGACCATTGTTTTGGTTTAATGACGTTAAAACCATATGCTAAGCTCTTAATTCCATCATTTAAAATATAACGTAATTTTCTAATAAATATAATTTCACTCTGTATACTGTTACCACCCGTGCGTTTGCGCGCGCATGTTGGTGAAAAATCGGAACTTCGCGGAGAATTCGTCGAGAAATTTAAAATCACTGCCTCTTTAAAATCAGAATCGGGCTGCTATTTATAATTATTTCTTGACCAGATTGGGCTTGTAAGAATGCCTGATGTTTGAGCTTTCTAAAAATGTAAATTATTAGTCGAAATTCTCGGAACTTTTCTCGATACGAGGATTTAAAAACAAAAGCTCGTTTTTTTGAGCCGAAAGAGACTTTTGTTTTAAAATCTTTAAAAAATATTAGAATTTGTCCCTGAGATTTGAAATTCATATATATTTACTTACAATTGTCTGCTGTTTCCGCAGCGCAAACGGTGACTTATGGCGGATAATGTTACCAGAATGCGAGTAGCGTCTTCATGTATATAAGCTCGTTGTTTATTATACGACCCCCCTACCAAAACACACATATCATCCGCTAACATAACACAATAAATCTCTGTTTCTTTAGACCCCTCCTAACAAAATATTTATCAAGTTTAATGCCTCAAATTTTTTTTCAAGTTTTCACTGGTCATACCATAGAGGTAAAAGGGACTCTCTCTCTCTCTCTCTAACTTCATGGGTCACATCATTCAGCTCAAACTAATCTGTCTATAAATCAATTTTGTATTAATTCCATTGTCTAATACATGAATTTGAAGATAAAGGAGGAAGCAAGTCGTTCTAACTCCATAGTTTAAATGTTCAAATTCTGACATTTTACTTATATTTCGTCACATTAGAGAGCGGTACTATATTGGGTCTTATCGTTTAGCCATTTTCTGTTTGTCCGGCTTCTTCTTCATTTTACCGTTCAGGACGGGCTAATTGCCCCGAAGAGGGAAATTCATGGATTATCGAAACGTAAGTATACTTATTTATCTTTATTTGTGCTGCATTTTATGTTGGGATTCAGCTTATTGTTACTTGTGCGCAAAGTCACGTTCTTTGCTTACTCTTTTGCCGCCCAGGAGGCGAAGTGGATAGCGTCTTCGGCTGCTGTCTTGTGGGTTCGGATTCGAATACCGAATAAGGCATGGATGTTTCTTGAGGATAAAGTCAGTCTTCCGCCTTCTGGGTCCTCGTCAAAATGTGAAGCTGCACTCCCTCCGACCTTCGTCATTGATACTTTCTTGTAATAAACTTTGTTTTCTCGATGTTCCCTTTGTTTGAAGATAAAGGAGGAAGCAAGTCGTTCTAACTCCATAGTTTAAATGTTCAAATTCTGACATTTTACTTATATTTCGTCACATTAGAGAGCGGTACTATATTGGGTCTTATCGTTTAGCCATTTTCTGTTTGTCCGGCTTCTTCTTCATTTTACCGTTCAGGACGGGCTTATTACCCCGAAGAGGGAAATTCATGGATTATCGAAACGTAAGTATACTTATTTATCTTTATTTGTGCTGCATTTTATGTTGGGATTCAGCTTATTGTTACTTGTGCGCAAAGTCACGTTCTTTGCTTACTCTTTTGCCGCCCAGGAGGCGAAGTGGATAGCGTCTTCGGCTGCTGTCTTGTGGGTTCGGATTCGAATACCGAATAAGGCATGGATGTTTCTTGAGGATAAAGTAAGTCTTCCGCCTTCTGGGTCCTCGTCAAAATGTGAAGCTGCACTCCCTCCGACCTTCGTCATTGATACTTTCTTGTAATAAACTTTGTTTTCTCGATGTTCCCTTTGTTTGAAGATAAAGGAGGAAGCAAGTCGTTCTAACTCCATAGTTTAAATGTTCAAATTCTGACATTTTACTTATATTTCGTCACATTAGAGAGCGGTACTATATTGGGTCTTATCGTTTAGCCATTTTCTGTTTGTCCGGCTTCTTCTTCATTTTACCGTTCAGGACGGGCTTATTGCCCCGAAGAGAGAAATTCATGGATTATCGAAACGTAAGTATACTTATTTATCTTTATTTGTGCTGCATTTTATGTTGGGATTCAGCTTATTGTTACTTGTGCGCAAAGTCACGTTCTTTGCTTACTCTTTTGCCGCCCAGGAGGCGAAGTGGATAGCGTCTTCGGCTGCTGTCTTGTGGGTTCGGATTCGAATACCGAATAAGGCATGGATGTTTCTTGAGGATAAAGTCAGTCTTCCGCCTTCTGGGTCCTCGTCAAAATGTGAAGCTGCACTCCCTCCGACCTTCGTCATTGATACTTTCTTGTAATAAACTTTGTTTTCTCGATGTTCCCTTTGTTTGAAGATAAAGGAGGAAGCAAGTCGTTCTAACTCCATAGTTTAAATGTTCAAATTCTGACATTTTACTTATATTTTGTCACATTAGAGAGCGGTACTATATTGGGTTTTATCGTTTAGCCATTTTCTGTTTGTCCGGCTTCTTCTTCATTTTACCGTTCAGGACGGGCTAATTGCCCCGAAGAGGGAAATTCATGGATTATCGAAACGTAAGTATACTTATTTATCTTTATTTGTGCTGCATTTTAAGTTGGGATTCAGCTTATTGTTACTTGTGCGCAAAGTCACGTTCTTTGCTTACTCTTTTGCCGCCCAGGAGGCGAAGTGGATAGCGTCTTCGGCTGCTGTCTTGTGGGTTCGGATTCGAATACCGAATAAGGCATGGATGTTTCTTGAGGATAAAGTCAGTCTTCCGCCTTCTGGGTCCTCGTCAAAATGTGAAGCTGCACTCCCTCCGACCATCGTCATTGATACTTTCTTGTAATAAACTTTGTTTTCTCGATGTTCCCTTTGTTTGAAGATAAAGGAGGAAGCAAGTCGTTCTAACTCCATAGTTTAAATGTTCAAATTCTGACATTTTACTTATATTTCGTCACATTAGAGAGCGGTACTATATTGGGTCTTATCGTTTAGCCATTTTCTGTTTGTCCGGCTTCTTCTTCATTTTACCGTTCAGGACGGGCTTATTGCCCCGAAGAGGGAAATTCATGGATTATCGAAACGTAAGTATACTTATTTATCTTTATTTGTGCTGCATTTTATGTTGGGATTCAGCTTATTGTTACTTGTGCGCAAAGTCACGTTCTTTGCTTACTCTTTTGCCGCCCAGGAGGGGAAGTGGATAGCGTCTTCGGCTGCTGTCTTGTGGGTTCGGATTCGAATACCGAATAAGGCATGGATGTTTCTTGAGGATAAAGTCAGTCTTCCGCCTTCTGGGTCCTCGTCAAAATGTGAAGCTGCACTCCCTCCGACCTTCGTCATTGATACTTTCTTGTAATAAACTTTGTTTTCTCGTCTTGTGTCTTTCTTCGTTCTTTCCTGCTTCTTGCGTCATTGGTCCTGAATTGGCTCCGCCGAAACAGGAGGTCATCAGTAAAACAACAAACTTACTCTTTTAGGATTCGAGACATTTTCGTAAGAAACATTTTTTGGAATGAGAAAAAAAAAATTCCGAGGTAGCCAACATACGTTAACAAAAGAACCGAAACGTAAAAGTTGCATTTCTCTGATTCCAACTTTATTGTGAGACTAGAACGAATTACAAAGCGCTGCTCAAATAAGCGTCCACTACGTATAAATAATTAAATAAGCACCCTCTGCTTAAATAATACGTTTGAGCTCAATTTAAAATGATTTTGATCCGAAAATTACATTGAATTTGAATGAAATCGTACTCCAAAAACAAAATATATAAGAATCACAACTGACCGTATTTTCAACCGCTCAATGAAATAGGAGACTCCGCGGAAAATCCACATACACCCAAAGAAATAGAAAGTGCCATCTGTCTGGAATTCCAGGTGTCGCTACCGAGACGCTGGTCTACGATCTTTCCACCGTGCCTCGAATGAAATTCGAGCCACATTTTTCTCCACGCGTTTTATTGAGCTTTTAACGCTCGCAAAGAAAATTCAAGCCTGTAAAATAACTAAAAAACTAATTCGAAATTGAGGAGGTGCACCTATTCGGGTCTTGAAGTACCAGTATACCCAATTTCAGGGTCGTAGGACGCTTAGATATCTCGCTATAGACTGCACAGACAGATACACACAGAGGTATTTTCCTTTATTAAGTACTTACTGTTTTAAGATTCTTTGGGACATTTTCGAAAGAAACATCTTTTGAAACAAGAAAAAATAATTGCGGAAACAACTTAGTATAAAGTAGCTTACACGTGTTAACAAAAGATCCTGAACGTAAAAGTTGCATTTCTCTGATTTCAGTTTTATTGTGAGATTATTTCTGGCATGCTGTAGATAAACAATCGACCTTCGGTGTAAGCCTATGAGAATGCGGCCTCTGACCTATTGTATGCAAATTGGAAGACTACTGGGTCTTGGACATGGACAAAGGCGATCTGTTGTCATACGTAATTTATTCAAAGATTTTTATTACATTGATGTTTTTGATTTTTATTGTGGGTTTTTTCCCTCTTTTTATTATACTACCGGAAAATTATTTTGTGCAAGTATTTTGTATAAAAGGTACCTGAAATTCCTTGGCTTCTGGTCGGAAATGTTTCCTCAAACAGCGTTGCACTGTACATTAAGAATCCATGCACTCAGGGCCTGAATTAGCCTAACTGGGACCCGGGGCAGACATTCTTTCGGGGCTCCTTTCCACTTCCCAATATATATGAAGTGAACAGAAATATATTCAACAACATAATTGCACTCTAGAAAAAGATATAAAAAGTGCTCTTATATACAGGGTGGTTATAATTAAGATATCCCTGTTCAGAACACTGGGGAGGAAAAACCAGCGGCCATAAGAACGCCAAAGCTGCGTGGTATGCATTTCAGAAAATGGAGAAACGAATGACGCAAAAATAAATTTGTTCCAAAAATGACCGATAGGGGAAGAGATGGTTCTGCGAATAGTACCTAGTGAAATATAATTCAATGAAACGGTTTCGCAGTTGTGAAGCATATTAATTACAAATTGTAAGTGGTAAAAGCGTGCGATAAATACCTGCGATAGTCCTGTTCAACTGTTGTTGCGACAGCATTTTACAGAAAATAGAGTAATCAGTCACTCATTCCCATCTTTATGGCCACCCCGTTTACCAGATCTAAACCCTTGTGACTTTTGGCTACCTGAAAAGCATCCCCACCGTTGATGTCTTCACCTTGTAGTGGTGGTGGGCTTGCGTGTTCCAATGAGCTTGAGAGCTATGCCTGTGGTAGCTTTTGCTACTGGTAGGGTCTCCCATGTCGGACAGGTCAAAGGTGAAGTTCCTGAAGAAATAAGACATCCCAGTCCTCCTGTTGGGTATCAGGCTAACTGCCTCGCCCTGTAAAAATCCCCAGGGGTTCACTTCTTCAGTGAATACTGGTGTTGGAATACCGAGGTACCTGAGCTACATTTTTTTCTCAGCTGCAGATGTCATCAATGCCGAACCCTTTGTAAACATCATATCTGCTCTATGAGCCCTAGTACCACTCTTCGGCTTCAGCCATAAGGTATACCGTTTGGGCTAGGGAATGGGTTCATGTGAGTGTGATGCGAAAAGGACAGAGCTGAATGCATCTGTAGTATTGCTTTTAAAGAAACGTTTGCAGTAAACGGTTTCAGAGGCGAGTCCCTTGGTTGCGTAGGTTGGATGGTGGAGAGTGTTTCATATCGAGAAATCCCCCTTGGATCCCTGCTGGTCCTTGGGCCCTGTGCACCAGGTGTACGTTATGGCACGCTCTACATCATCCAGCTTTACAAGTGACTCCGGCGGTTACACTTTTCACGTTAGACAAGCATAGGGAGACGGAGCCTTGCGGGGGCTCCTATCGAACTGGAAGTAATCCGTGGTTTTTTTTAAGTGGATACAACATAGAGAGCTCAGACGTGCCTTTCTTGTCTAGCTCTTCATGTCTCCATAATGTTAACAAGTCAACTGAAGGATTGGGTACACCTTCGGGTGAAACCCCGTCAGCCACTGAAACAACTCCTTGAATTGGATCATGGTAAAAAGGAGGAAATCAGCAATCTTACTGTAGGCGGAGGTGGAGTTGCAAGCAGTTGCGATCAGCACACTGAAACCATGGCCGAGGTGCAGGGAGCACTTACAAAGACACAACGGCGCAATAGGAGTAAGACCAAAAGCAGTAAGACCAGCATCTGAAAAATGTTGGGGCTGTAACAGAGAAGGTTGTAGGTACCAAGCTACTGAGGTTGGAACGCACCACACCTTCTCCAGGAAACCTGGGCATGAAAAAGAGGTCAAGGACAGATATCCAACCTGGGTCATTTGTTCAAGCAGTCTAGGTTATAAAGATGGCTGTCGTCAAAGACTCATTCCTCTCTGGAAAGCTGAGCAAGGAAGAAGATGGTCTCATCCAGGTGGTGATACTCGACAAAATAGATGAGATCTCACTGGTGAGCAACTTCCTAAGATCCATGGCTCTGGCTTGAATGCAGGAGCCTTGGTTCTTCAGTGCGATGATGCAATGACTGTGGAATGGGTTAAGCTACCCTTCCACCATAACAGACAGGTTTTAAGTGAGGCACTCAAAGTTCTGAGAGCCAATGAACTATCTAAACCTGTCAAGATGGCCTGTAAGATCAGGGATATATATACCAAAGAGCCGGGCGTTTTACTGAAGCGGCTGAACCGTTTTAACCCGGAATTGAAATCGGAGGAGTGACGTGTTCTACAAAAATTTGCGGAACCACACTCTATAAGCCCTTCGAGGTTGAATTGGGGGTTGCTGAAGTAATACGAAAGGCCAACTTTGGTGCTTATACAGGTTTGGACCTAGGAATATTCACGATATTTTGGGACCCAAACGAAAAGTCCCACGGAAAGATAGAGAAGGAGGTTCTGCCAGAAGATCAAGCAATCTCCTCTCAGGTAAGTATCACCAGTATTGATACTGACTAACCCAAGCTTCGTGAGCTAGAAATTGATTTTAGCTCTGAAAGCACACTGCACTCTATTTCACCTATGTCTGAGGATGAGTTGTAAAGACGTTTGCAAGAATTTGATAAAGGAGAAGTGCTAGGCACTGGCCATTCTCATGATACTGGGGAGAATATTTCTTCCTAGTCTATGCTGTCCACTTCTTTGCTTTTTGCCTTATTGTCAGTATCAATATTGTGCAGATTAACCTGCACCATAGTCGCTCGGCTTCTGCTATGCTTGGCAAGAAGATGACTAGTGATGAGGTTGATATTGCTCTAATTCAAGAACTCTGGACCCGAAACAGTAAAATTTTGGGTATAGGGATCAAGGGCTACAATATCTTTTATAATAAATCTTGTACCTAACCCTGTATTTCAGCAACAATAAGCTCAATGCCCTGAACTTAGTAAATTACCTAGACGGTGATAATGTTTTTGTCAGGGCGAATTATGATACTAATGGACGTAAGGATAAATTTATCTTTATGTCAGTCTACGTTCCTTACGAAGAGAAAGATCCTCTCACAAAAGTGATGATGCAAATGCTCATCATACTGTGTGGAGTAGTAGCGATAGAAACCGACGAGATGAACTTTTAGAATATATTTTATATTACAATTTATTTATTCTTAATAGAAACAATAAACCCACTTTTGTCACTGCAGACAGAAGTGAGGTTATTGGTTTAACCATATGCAATAACATTGCATATGAATGCATAATTAACTGGAATGTTTCAGATGATATAGCTTTATCTGATCATCATTTAATTATGTTCTCTGTTAAAGGTCTCTGAAGAATAGTGGCTACAGGTAGGAACCTACGGCAAACAAATTGGGGTTTCTACAAAGACGACCTCTATACTAGGACTGTGGGTCAATTTGGTAAGTATTCTTCGGTAGCTGATTTGGATTTGGCTGTTGATAATTTGCAACAGGCCATTATCCTATCATACTACCAGAACTGTAGAACTACTAAAGCTGACTCCCCAAGGTTAGTCCCTTATTGGTCGAAAGTGATCAGCGGTTTACGTAGCAAATATAGAAGGCTCTTTAATAGAGTCAAAACAAGTGGCGAGTGGCAGATTTACAGGACAGCCCTTACCTCCTACAACAAGGCTGTTAGAGAATCCAAGAGGAACTCTTGGAGAAATTACTGTGATGGCATAAAAGACATTTCTGCCACTGCCAAACTGGTAAAAATTATGTCAAAGGACAGAAATTTTCAGTTTAAATACCATTAAGTTGCCTAATGGTAAGTTCTCTGAATCTGAGGAAGAGATCCTTGCTGAATTGTTTAGGGTTTACTTTCCGGTTTCAGAGATGAATGGCTATAATACTATTCCTATTGTTTGTTCCATTTCTATTTGTAATAGTAGTAAGTGGGGTATTATTAAGAAGGTTGCCACTCTTGACAGGGTTAATTGGGCAATTAATTCTTTTAAACCCTATAAAACCCCGGGGATTGATAGCATTATTCCGATTCTTCTTAAGGAGGGAATTCAGGTGCTTGCTCCTATTCTCTGTAAAATCTACAAGGCCCGTATTGTATTTGGACACATACTGACTGCCTAGAAGCATACTAAGGTCATTTTTATTCCCAAGGTTAGGAAATATAACTATTATGAAGCCAAGTCTTTAAGGCCTATTAGCCTTACGTCTTTCCCTTTAAAGACGATTGAAAATTTATTGACAGGTGTTGGAAAAGCATAGGTAAACATTACGATTCACGATACCCCTAAACGTGGTTATTCATACAGTTCTTTGTGAACGACTCACTTCGTCCTCGGGCTTGAACTGTGACGTTTTTCCGACATGCAAATTCATGCAAATCGTGTGCTCAGTGCGTACGCAGATCATTTGCATATCCGGAGGCGTTTCCAACTACGGTTGTGTTCTGTAACGATGTCATCTACGGATATAAATAGTGGACCAATCTGAAAGCACTTTAGAAGCAGATAAAGCACTGCAGTAGACCTCTTGGAATCATTCGACGAGAAGACGTCGCTGACGACTTATTCAGGCTCATTTAGGAGTTCTGTTTTTAAATGACCTCGTCGAGTATCACCTAGTTAATGGTCATTATGTTTCATTTAAGCTAATTGTTGAAGTCGCGAAAGGTGTTTGGCAGTATTAAATTTGTGTGAAATTATGCTTTCTAAAGGAATTGTACTTGCCATGTGTAACACCAGTAATGGCGGCTTTTTCAGGTGGACGCATGTAGATTAGGTAATATAAGTGTTTTCCATTACCTAGATAATCTATGGTGCTTTAAGATGGTCCAGCTAATAACGAAACGAATGTTGAGCTAGTCAGCTCTTAAATTTTGTATATAGCACTGTATTAATTTGCCTTTATATTACCTAGTGTGTAATATGTAATGATGCTTACTTTCATTCACAAATAAAAGTGAAATAACTTTTTTCAACTTACTTCGTCTTCATTTATGCTTCTTAGTACAAGGATACTTCACACTTTGCTTTTATCACTCTGCTGCGTGATTTGATATGCACCAGTGTTACGCACAAATCGAATTGAAATTTCTCTTCACGTAGGAAATATTTTTCCAGCAGCAAAATTAGAAAACAATAGGCATATTAGGGAAGTTGTTCTAACTTCAATACCGCTCTCTAACTCCCAGCATGCCTATCAACCTAGTAAATCCACTGTCCTTTATAGTCTCGCCTTCATTTTGGAAAGTAACTTGAATACTAAGGAAATTGCTTTAAGTGTTTTTCTTGACATTGAGGACGCCTTTGATAAAGTGCTCATTGATACTATCCGTCATGCTCGCGACAGGAAAGGTGTCGATATGACCATTTCTCACTGGATCGAGAATCTGTTATCTACAAGGTACATCTGTGACACTTTACTTGCTGATAACATGACGGTTCATGCTCTTGCATGTTGTCAGCAGGGGATGTTCTTTCACCTATTTAAGGTGTCTAGTTGTGGATTCTCTTTTGGAGAACATTACTAGTTCTGGCTTATCCTGTATCGGATATACTGATGATGTTGCTAGAGGCAAGTTTGGTAATACTGTCTCTGACATTATGTCTGGTGCCCTTAGGAGTGTTGAGACCTGGTGCAATAATGCGGGTCTCTATGTCAGTTCGTAGAAGACAGCCATGGTTGCATTTACCAGAAAACTTATCCTCAACCTTAGAGACATTTGCTTCTTTGGTCAGAAGCTTATCTGTTCCAAGGAAGTAAAACTCTTAGGAATTCTTTTTGATATGGGCCTTAATTGAAAGAGACACTTTGATTACTGTGTGACTAAAGCCAGAAGAATTTTCCAGCTCTGCAGAAGTGCTATTGGAAGAACTTGGGTATTGAGTTCCAGGGCTATCCATTTTATTTATTTCATGGTGAACTGTCCCATTATTATCTATGGCTCTATTGTCTGGTGATCTAGGGTCAGGTGTACAACTGTCAAGTTAGATTTAGTTAGGATTCATAGAATGGTTTGTATTGCAATTTCTGGGTGCATGAAAACTACCCCTACTGCAACTCTCGAACGTTTGCTCAGACTGCATCCTCTTTACATGGATGCTGAGGCTTTAATAAACCTGAAAAGACTCAAATATTTGGACCACTCGGCAGATTACTAAGAATATTTGTCTTGGAGTAATCTAAATATTAATATTGTGATTCATCCATATTTTTATATGCCCTCCGATGGCATTCTTGTCAGGTATGCCTTTGACAAATCTTATGGGATTCAATTCCCTTCACGGGATGAGCGGAGGAAGACTTCTACCTACAATAAGAAGTGCATTGTATAGTACACTAATGGCTCCAAGGTAGGCCTTAGCACTGGTGCTGGCGTATGCTGTTCAGATGATGGTACAAAACTGTTTTACTCACTTAACAGCTAAACTACCGTCTTTTCTATTCTAATGTGTTGCAGAATCCGCTCTGGCGGAACACATCTGTATCTATATTTATATATAATATACCTAATTTAGCTGTAAAATAGTTGCTTCTGATTTAAAAAAAAATTGTACCCATCATTCAAGAAAATAGTTTAAACGTTTTGATTTTCTCGAGATCACGAGAAAGTGACAATCTTCTTGTCATGTATAGACAGACAAGAAGTATAGACAGACATGAAGACTCTTCTTGTCATGTATAGGCCTGGTGGTATACACTCACGGCACACAAAACACAATCATATACCAAATTTGGGGCCAAGAGACTACTGCGCCGAATGTCTTTCTGTACATGTAGACTTCGATAATTTTTCCTTCAAAGCAATATATTAAGAATTAAAAGAATGTATAATATTTAAAAAGATTGACATATTTATAGGGCGGCAACATGCCCGCATTCGCAAATTAAAGAAAAAAAAAATCTATTTCAATAAATTATTTTCGTCATTTTAGTTTTACATTTTAATTTTAGGAAAATTTACGTCATGAAAATTATTTTTTCTTAAAAAATAAAAATATTTCTGCTTAAAATTTATCACATACAAAATTTAGGGGGATCCCAAAAATTTTGGGGGCACTACCCCAGAGGCCCGTGCGTTAATCAGGCCCTGCGTACAGCCATCGTTTCAACTGGAAGTCCAAATGGCTGCGCCAGCCTGTATATTTATAGGAGCCTTATTAAATACCGGGTAGCTTCTTTTGGAAACACCTCTTGCATGAGTGACAGAACTTCGTGGGAAAATCGGGCCATTGTATGCAGATCGGGCTTAGGCACGAGTCCATTTGATCAGCTGTCCAATCGTCCAAAGGTTATTTTGGATTACGTATTGCATTGTGTTCGATTTCCTGTGGGGTCACGAACGGGAATTTATACACACTGTGTCTCTCTCACACTGAACGCGTGCAACGAGCATCTTGAAGAAGGAGTCATTAGTGGCGATGGAGATATTTCAAATAAAAGAAACGGTTTCGGTTAATCGTCCTGCCATCAAATAATCCGATGATGATTTTCATCGGAATCTCGTTGGGAAACCACCATTAATTTCAATGGAATGGTCTTCTCGGTAGATCTACGGTAAGAAAGATGTCGTTGAAGTTTGAAAAAAAAAAAAAACACAATGTAATTGAAGCAAGTCCGTTCTCTTCCGTATGACTTGTAAAAAAAATCTGATGTGGATAACATATGACTTTCCCTATAGACTCAAATAAATTTTCTTTTTATTTTTCCTTAGTATTTCATTAAATTGAGTTTAAAGACACACAATAACACCCAATAACACCCATGAGTAGGGAGTAGTAGGAGGTACTGGCTCACGCGGTGCTATACTTTAACATGGGGAAATTGCGGTGCTAGTTCTCCCATGTTAAAGCACAGGCGCACCTCATGAGGAGGGGTGGAGTTTCCATTAGCACGTGACGTTCCATGAAGAGAGGATGTCAGTCAAAGGTTAGGATGGATCAGATGATTTCTTTTTTTCTTTTTTAAGTGTTAATGTTTTAAAAATTTCGTAAATGTAAGTTTTTTTTTTTTCCTATATTTTTCGCAAATGTAAGTTTTCTACTTTTGTAATTTTTTTTTTTTTAAATATGTGGTAATGGGAAAAATTAACATTTTGTTAAAATGTTCCAAAAGCGTAAAAAAGTAACAAAAATGTGGTAATGGGCAAAATTAACATTTTGCGACTTTTTTTTAAAAATGTTAATTTCTCTATGGGAATTAACATGGGTTTTCACACTTTTGTCATTTTTTTTCAAAAAATGTGGTAATGGGAAAAATTAACATTTTGCACAAAATGTCTCAAAAACGTAAAAAAGTAACAAAAAATGCGGTAATGGGCAAAATTAACATTTTGCGATTTTTTTTCAAAATGCCAATTTCTCTATGGGAATTAACATGGGTTTTCGCACTTTTGTAATTTTTTTACAAAAAAATGTTCAGTGTAAAATATGTGTGTGTGTCTGTTTATGCAATGTATGTATCCACTCTAACTCAAAAACTAATCGATCAAATTTTATAAAATTTCATGGTAAGCCACTTGGAGGTGACCCTGGTACTGATTAGATTTTGATACGATTCGTGATAAAAAAAAACTGCCCTGTTTTACAAAATGGACCGCAACAATCGTCAATATCTAAAATGAAAAACTACGTAAGCTCATGTGTATTCATTAAATGCTCGTTTAATACACAAATTTTGACGATAAAAAGGACAAAACTAACCCCATTACTCTGGAACTAATCGTTCTCGAGATATTTTAGTTCTTTCACGTTTTGGTCTTTGAAAATATGTCCAGGTAGCAAATAAAAAAGAAAATTGAATTAAAATTGCAAATTCAACGTTATGTTATGCAATTAAATTCCATTTTCAGAATTATTAAAGAAATAAAGAGAAGAGGAATTTAAGTTTGAAGGGAAAGTCATATGCTGCCCACATTAGATTTTTTTGGTTCCTTGGAGAACAAAAAAACAGAGGGATTTAGATGGCTATTGAATCGAAATGAATAAATTCGTTTCATTGGAGCAAAAATGTAGCTTTATTGCAGTGGAAAGTACATTTGAGTGAAAGAAGTCATTAAATTAATCTTATGGTTCGTAATTGATTAAATAACCAACAACACACCACGGCCATGGGAAACAGGAACCGACGGATATCCATTCCCGCCAACATTTCCATCCTTCTTCTAATATCCACAAGCGGGCCATACACCCCTCCCATTCAATATTTCTATTTCTTATAAGACTCCCTATCAAAATAGAATACTATACCAACCCCTAACATGACGCAATTAATTACGCCTCCCTCTGGACCCATTTGGCTTGACAAACCCATTTATTAAGTTTTCCCTACAAATCTCAATTTTTCAATTTCTCAATTTTTACTTTCCCTGCAATACATGGTAATGTATAGGGAAAGCATTGGAATCATGTCGAAAATCGCAACTCGAGTTTTCGATGGATCTACACATTTCAAGACCTCAAGAATAAGAAAAAACTATTTTTAGCGTGACATCTGTGTGTCTGTCTGTCTGTGCAAATTTTGTATCCACTCTAACTAAAAAACTAATGGATCGAATTTCACAAAATTTGGTAAGTCACTTGTGGATAAATCTGGTGCTGATTAGTTTTGGGTACGATTCGGGATTAAAAAATCTGATGCGGGCAGCACATGCATTTCCCTGCAAATTTATATCCGCGTTCTCTTTATTTTAATTAAATTTAATTCATTTTTAATGCAATTTTCGTTCTCGTTTGGTGACTGGACTTATTTTCAAAGGTGGCGTAGAAAAAATACGAAAGCACTAAAATATCTCGAGAACGGCTAGTCCTAGTGTAATGGGGTAGGTCTTATTCTTTTCTTCGTTAAAAATTACGTATAAAACAAGAATTTAATAGATATATTTCAGCATACATAGTTTTTAATTTTAGATTTTATCAATTTTTGCGGGCCATTTTGCAAAAAAAGGCAGGTTATTTTTTTCCGAATCGTACTAAAATCTAATCAGCACCAGGGTGACCCACAAGCGACTTATCTACCAAATTTTGTGAAATTCGGTCCATTAGATTTTCAGCTAGAGTGAATACAAGCTTTTGCGGGCCATTTCGCAAAAAAAGGCGGGTTCTTTTATCCCGAATCGTACCCAAAACTAATCAGCACCAGATTCGCCCACAAATGACTTACCCACCAAATTCTATGAAATTCTGTCCATTAGTTTTTTAGTTAGAGCGGATACAAAATCTGCACAGACACACACACAGACGTCACGCTAAAAATAGTTTTTTCGTATTCTCGAGGTCTCGAAGCGTGTAGATCCGTCGAAAACTCGAGTTGCGATTTTCGACATGATTCCAATACTTTCCCTATACATTATCATGTATTGCAGGGAAAGTAAAAAACCGGCCTTTTTTTTGCGAAATGGCCCGCAAAAGCTTCTATCCACTCTAGCTGAAACACTAATGCACCGGATTTCACAAAATTCGGTAGATAAGTCACTTGTAGGTCACCCCGGTGCTGATTCGATTTTGGTAGGATTCGGAAAAAAATAATCTGCCTTTTTTTGCAAAATGGCCCGCAAAAATCGCCAAAATCTAAAATAAAAAACTACGTATGCTCAAATATATTCATTAAATGCTTGTTTAATAGGTAATTTTTAACGAAAAAAAGAATAAAACCAACCCCATTACACTAGAACTAGCCGTTCTCGAGATATTTTAGTTTTTTCGTATTTTCTCTAAGTTACCTTTGAAAATAAGCCCAGTTATCAAATGAGAACAAAAATTGAATTAAAAGTGAATTAAATTTAATTAAAATAAAGAGAACGTGGATATAAGTCTGCAGGGAAAGTCATGTGCTGCCCACATCAGATTTTTTAAATTGGGACGGCCTATCACTATTAGCTTTCCTATTCAGATGAATCATGGAGGTGGTCTCATCTGTAACGCCATGAGCTGAGTACAGTATTCCTTTTATTTCTTCACGCATTAAAATCTTATGTCCATGCAATTTCATCATGCTGTGGCAACGCCTTCGGACTAAGATTATAAATACAATAATCTGATGTGGGCAGCACATGACTTTTCCTACAGACTTATATTCACGTTCTCTTTATTTTAATTAAATTTAATTCACTTTTAATTCAATTTTCGTTCTCATTTGATAACCGGACTTATTTTCAAAGGTGGCGTAGAGAAAATACGAAAAAACTAAAATATCTCGAGAACGGCTAGTCCTAGTCTAATGGGGTTGATCTTATTCTTTCCTTCGTTAAAAATTTTGTAATAAACAAGCATTTAATGGGGATATTTGAGCATATGTAGTTTTTTATTTTAGATTTTGGCGATTTTTGCGGGCCGTTTTGATAAAAAAAGCAGGTTACTTTTTTCGAAATGTACCAAAAGCTAATCAGCACAAGAGTGTCCCACAAGTTACTTATTTACCGAATTTTGTGAAATTCGGTCCATTAATTTTTCAGCTAGAGTGGATACAGGCTTTTGCGGGCCATTTTGCAAAAAAAAAGGCGGGTTCTTTTATCCCAAATCGTTCCGAAAACTAATCAGCACCAGATTCGCCCGCAAGTGACTTACCTACCAAATTTTATGAAATTCGGTCCATTAGTTTTAGAATTACAGTGGATACAAAATCTGCACAGAGAGACAGACAGACAGACACACACACACACACACACACACACACACACACACACAGAGAGAGAGAGAGAGACAGACACACACACACAGACGTCACGCTAAAAATGGTTTTTTCGTATTCTAGAGGTCTCGAAACGTGTAGATCCGTCGAGAACTCGAGTTGCGATTTTCGGCATGATTCCAATACTTTCCCTATACATTACCATGTATTGCAGGGAAAGTAAAAATAGCCAAAACATGCCAAACTTTGAGAGGCTGTTTCTCCAGATCCAAAGGTAAATGTAAGACGAATTTCAGATTTGTATTCAGCATGGTCGAATCAATATACATGAGTTTTTCAGCCCTCTGAATTGCATTGGATGCTCTGACATACTGCCACTGCGCTTTTAGAGAGTTGACTACCCCTTTGAAAATCAACGGTCTTACAATAAGCAACTCCCGAATGACTTGAACTTTTTAATAATTCGATTTTTCCAGCAGTCCTTTTCAAACTGTTCACCAGTGCACCAAGCTTCACATATCTGTCTCACTTTATTCTGCGCATATCTCATTTATTCAGCCAATTAATTTACACGTGCGGCATTCCTTAATTAGCAAATATTTGAAAGCTGAAATTATACACTTTATACCTATCTAACGATCTATCCTTGCACCAAGTTTACATTCTCTTTCTCATTGCAAAGTCTATTTTACTATCGCTTCATATTTCGAAACTTTTAGTGTGGAGCACCCATTATATAAACATTTTCGAAAAATACGGTTTTCACTGGTGTTCTATCGATTGATTGACATGTGCATCAAATTTCAAGTCGTTATCTCTCATGTCACATTTCGAACGTTTTTGTGCAGAGCATCCTCTCCCCCTCTACAGAACATTTATGAAACATTTTATTTTTCTTTAATCTTACAATTGACCCGTGTATCGAATTTCAAGTCTATATTTCATTTAAAATAAAGCGTTTCTAATTTATTCCGCAAATAAAACATTTTTCGTCTGCTTCTTTAGAAGGAAATATTGGAAAACTGATATTCTACACTTTCTTCCTTTTGACCTTTCTGGTAGGTCGGACGGTCTGTGTCTCAACAACAACTTTCTTCCTTTCGATTTATCTACCTTCACACCCAATTTATAATCTATATATGATTGTGAAGTATATTTTTGTATCACTTCGCCTTTCGAACTTTTTCGTGTGAAGCCCCCCCCCTCCCCCCACTTTTACTAAACATTTTTGAAAAATGCGATTTTTCCGAGGATTTCATTGAGTACAAAGATGCCAAGTCTCTATCTTACTTAAGAGGGCGTTTATCGTGTATTCGGCAAATCGAACATTTTGGTGTGTGGAAAACCCTAAAGTAACAAAGATTGGAAAACTGAAATTCTTTCTTTCTTTCGACCTATTTATCCATACATCGAATTTGAAACCTCTATATTATCACGGAGTATATGTTTTTCTATCGTTTTACACTTCGTTTTTATGGGGATCACAGCACCCCCTCTATATAGAACATTTTTTATAAATTGTATTAGTGAACAATTGACCCATGTAACACATTGCAAGGCTCTATCTCACTTAAAAAAGGTGTTCTTAATTAATCTGGCAAATCGGACATTTTAGCTAACCTAAGTTTTATTGAAGACTTAGTGTGAGGGTGGGACTATTATTAGTAGCCAATCACCGAACACATCAAAAGGATAACTTTTGAGAAATATCGTCAGGTTCGCGATATCGCGCCAAATTCGTCGACTATATGTGTCGTTTACCGTGACAGACAAACAGCGATGTTGACTTTTCTTATGTACATCCTTATGCAATCCACGTCAAATATAGAAAAATATGGCAATTTCAAATGACTTCGATCCGAAAATCGTACACTTCAAATTGCACACGCTGTTTGAAAAATAAAAAAAAAAATGAGAATCACAATTGACTGTATATTTAACAAACCGCTGATCGTGAGAGACACACAATAGACCCGCTCACCTAATCCCAAAATATTCACTCCCCTGAACGAAATGAGTCTTGCCCATTTCCCTACCCATTTCGATCTTCAACCTAGAGTTGGACCCGAAGATTGCTAGATCCGTTCAAAAAATCACAGATATACCTCGGATAAAAAATTTATAATTTTTCAATGGATAGGTTTATGAAATTTTTTTCTGGAGTGGTCTGCAATATTTTAAGCGGCTGTTGACAAAAATGAAAGTTGGATGGCGTATCAATTTTAATATATCGTAATATAAAAAATAGGAGGTTTAAAATACACGAAAAGTATATATATATATATATATATATATATATATATATATATATATTAAAATTCATTAAAATTTGTCTATTCATCACATGGATTCTATTCAAAGTTTGTTTGAAAGATAATTTTTCGATCTTTCTGATGGTGTCAAGATGGAAACTTTGTGATAATATTTTAGGTTGCTATGGAATCGATGCGTGTAAATATCGGCCTAAAGCATGAAATAACTATAAAAATAATTCGAAATTTAAAAAATACGCCGACGTGCACCTATTCCGGTCCTAAAGTACCTGTGTACAAAATTTAAGGATCGTACGACGCTTAGATATCCTGATACAGCCTGCACACACACACACAGAAACATCTTCCTTTATTAAGTAAGAGTGTGAGTTTCACTATTGATGAGACGACTACATTTTGCCAAGGGGTCTTGTTTTAAATTAATTGCCTTCTGTTAGGATGTGGTACCTTACATCTTCGGGAAGGTCGGACGGTCTGGGTTTAAAAAGAAGTGGGGCAAACTCAAGGATAAAATATACAACTTCGACAAGAGTGGTGCCCACCTTTGTTACCTTGTACGCCCAGGGGAGGACGAGTGCCCCCTTTTGGCCTACCCTATGAGTGTTAGGTAATGTGAATGCTAGGTAATCTTTTTCAACTTTACCCCGTCCTGTGCCTCTAGTTATAATATATTAACCTTTATCTGAAACAAGTTTGTTCTCCTCTTTACTACGGACTGGAAAATGGTGTATTGCTCCTGGACAAACTGTGGATTTCGGTAATATTTCCTGTTTATTATTCGCGGCTATCAGCCCGACCTTTTGCCAACGACCTTTGTGCAGATCAATCACTCCATCACGCCGATGCCTTGTTGATTCATTCTTTTGGGGCCCTTCTCTTCGCATAGCCCAGGAATGTGTCCAGCAAATCACCAAGAGCTTACGCCTACAGCAGTGCAAACAAAATACCCAGAACTACGTCTTCTGCAGGAATCAGATTGCGCGCAAACAATCCTCTAATGTCCTCTCTGAATTGATTTCAGCGCCCGATATCGTCTGCTGTATCAAACCCCCTCGTACAATGGAATAGCAGCGTATGGACATGAATATTAAACAGCTGGAAGGCTGCTATTTTTGTTCCATACTATTTATCAATCATACCGGGTGTAGTCGCTGAAGTGTCAGATTCGAAGAATTCATTAGGAGATCGTAGCCGACAATAGGTTTCGGGTACATCAAAAGGGGGATGGACACTAATTGACATGAAGGGACCCTTTCACCTTCGCTCTTCCCCCCTTTCCTGCTTAATCCAAGATCGGTGTACCAGGAAATAAAACAGGAGATAAAATATGTAATGGCAAAGGAAATCGACAAATGGCGGTTGTCATCATATTGCGATGCTATCGAGATCTTGGTGAAACTTTATCGGGCTATCGTCGGGTACTGAATAGAATTGTTTTCTCTGTACTCTGCATTGTTAAAAAAAGATATCAAGATTGAAAATTTGAAGTAGTTCAAGTTAAAAATTAATAAGTATTAGTGTGATTATTACAGTCAAACATAGTCAAACGACAAAATATCATCGACGACTTGCCCAGTTGTCTCGATGCGAAAAATTTGCCATTTTAATTAGTGTGATTATTAGAGTCAAAATTAGTGTGATTACTACAGTTAAAATTAGTGTGATTATTACAGTCAAAATTAGTGTGATTTTTACTGTCAAAATTAGTGTGATTATTACAATCAAAATTAGTGTGATTATTATAGTCAAAATTAGTGGGATTATCACAGTCAAAATTAGTGTGATTATTACAGTCAAAATTAGTGTGATTATTACAGTCAAATTAGTGTGATTATTATAATCAAAATTAGTGTGATTATTACAGTCAAAATTAGTGTGATTATTATAATCAAAATTAGTGTGATTATTACAGTCAAAATTAGTGTGATTATCACAGTCAAAATTAGTGTGATTATTAAAATTAAATTAGTGGATTATTACAGTCAAAATTAATGTGATTATCACAGTCAAAATGAGTGTGATTATTACAGTCAAAATTAGTGTGATTATTACAGTCAAAATTAGTGTGATTGTTACAATCAAAATTTGTGTGATTATTACAGTCAAAATTAGTGTGATTATTAAACAGGGGCTAAACGCAACAGGGCTAAACGACAAAATTTAATCGACGATTTGCCCAGTCGTCTTGGGTACGAAAAATTTGTCATTTTTCGTTTTTCAGTCAAAATTAGTGTGATTATTACAGTCATAATTAGTGTGATTATTGCAGTCAACTGTGAAGTATGACTAAGAGAGAACATCTAATCGGAGACTTGTCCAGTCGTCTTGGGTATGGAAAATTTGTCCTTATGTACTGAGCGTTTAAAAATAAATTGCACAACTATATATCTCTTGAACAATTGGCTGTAAATCCATGGTTCCAATTTAAGAAATTAGATTATCCTCGTATGAGAATTTTAATCATGTGGCACTCTTTGGTAAAAAAATAAAAGAAAATATTTTTTATACCAGCCCCTAGGAAAAAAATTAACTGACGTGTGTATCAACTCGACTTCCTCATACAAGAAATTATGCAAGAGTTCAAATAATTACAACTGTAGCGTGTTATACCCTTCACTTTAAAGGGTTTGCAAAAAATTTTTCGATCGATATCATACTTGACAATGTACCCCCCGTAGAGTAACTTGCTCCCGGAGGGAGATTAATAACATTACGAACGCAAAAATTGTATCGCGTCCGTTTTTCACAATAATGATTGAAACTATTAAGCCATAACTCCGTTTATGTATGATTATGTCCAATTTTATCCTACGTCGGCTACGTTAAAAAAATTATAAAATTTCGAATTCATTTCGACATTTTTACACGAATTAAAAAGAAAAAAATGTCCTTTTATATTTTTCGATAACAAAGTCGGATATAATGTTTCGTGAAAATCCATTCATATTTGTGGCACCTATACCCGAAATCGACATCAGACAGGCGATAATCACTCCAAAAATAGTCTAAAGGTATTCAAGAAGTCCTAAAACCTATATTGGCATTGAAATCTCGAATTCGAAAATTTTCGTGAAAACAGCACTTTTTCTATCTATGTTACTCAGTATGAGAATATAAAATTTTAGTTATAAAAATAGTTTCCATAGCCCAGTTAGTCAAATAAAAAGAATTCCATTGTCATTCGATCAAAATTACCCGAGGTATCGTTAAAGTATTAAAGACTTTTGCAGTGTTCTAAGGGTCAAGTTTGCATATTAGAGAACTGTGTATTCTTTTAAAACGTCTTTAAATGAATATAAGAAATACAATTTACTAATTTGAAATTTCTTTGTATAGGCTCCGCACTTTTGATGGGATTGCTGGAGAGGCGCAACATGCGGCTGAAGTAGACCAAATGAGAACAGTGTACAAGTTAGTTAAGTAGATTAGTGGAGGTTATAGGAAACCCGAATGTGCAATCAGAGGCAAAGATGGTAAACTTCTGACTACGGATGCTGAGATCGGGGCCAGGTGGAAAGAGCACTTCAGGGAGACCTTAAATGTGAAGATCATGCTGAGCCATGTGTGGGGACATGTAATGTACCACCTATCCTTAGCATCTCCACAGAAGAATTTCGCTGTGCGAAATTAAAGACGCTTTGAAAGTGTTGAAGTCTGGTAAAGTCTGTGGAGGAGATCTCATTGCAGCTGAAATGCTGAAAGTAGACGTGGGAGGTAACAGCGGAGTTTTTGAAAACCCTGTTTAATGAAATTTGGGAAACCGAAAGAGTCCCGGAAAAATGGAAAGAAAGTACCATTATCAAGTTACCAAAAAAGGGGGACTTATCGGTGTGTGATAATTGGAGAGGAATTAGTTTGATGTCTATACCCGCAAAGGTTTTTGGAAGAATCCTTATCAACAGGCTAAAAGGTGAAGTTGAGGGTATGTTGAGAGAAGAACAGACTGGATTTAGGAGAGGTGTTGGAACAACACAACAAATTTTCACCTTAAGAAATATCATTGAACAAAGCATTGAATTCAATGCTTCTCTGTACCTGAATTTTATTGATTTCCGCAAAGCGTTTGATTCAATCAATAGAGAAATGTTGGGGAAAATTTTAGGGAATTGTGGTATCCCTCAAAAATTTATCAACATTATCATTGAGCTATATAAAAATAGCAAATGCTGTGTAGAGGTGAACGGATACGTAACAGAAACTTTTTTAATTAAAACTGGTGTTAAACAGGGATGCGTGATGTCAGGAGTATTATTTATAATAGTAATTGACTGGATCATGAAAAGAACTATCAGAAATAAGAGGCGAGACATCAGATGGAACTTCACATCAGTATTGGAAGATCTAGATTTTGCTGATGATATTGTCTTGATGTCCTCGAGATTAGATGACTTACAGCAAAAAACCAAGGTTTTTGCTGAACATGCTAAAGAGGTTAGTCTTCATATCAACAAGAACAAAACTAAAGTATTGAGATTAGAAGAAAAATCGTCAAACAGTATTGTTTTGGATAATGACCCCATTGAAGATGTGGATACGTTTACCTACCTTGGTGTCATAGTGGGAAAAGCGGGTGGAACTGATGAAGAGATCATAATTCGAATTGCTAAAGCCCAAAATTGTTTTCGTGGGCTCAACAAAATGTGGAGAGCTTCGGAGATAACGCTCAAGAGTAAACTAAATTTGTTTAATACCTTGGTGAAGAGTGTGCTGTTATATGGAGCAGAAGCGTGGAAACTGACTAAATCCCAGACTGCCAAACTTAATACCTGGCAGGACAAGTGCCTTAGGAGAATACTGGGAATTTTTTGGCCTAACACAATATCAAATGAGAACCTATATAAAAGGACCAATTTAAAGCCCATTGAATTTGACATCAAATATCGAAGATGGAAATGGATAGGCCATGTTTTGAGAATGCCATTGGATAGCATTCCCGCCGTTGCCCTGGACTGGGCACCTGAGGGCAGGCGGACAAGAGGTAGACCCAAGTTAACTTGGAGACGGTTGATGGAGAGTGAGAGAAACCAGGCGGGATGGGCGAGCTGGACTGAAGCAAGAGTTGCTGCACGCGATCGCCGGGTTTGGAAATCTAAGTTGAAGGCCTTAAGTGCCACTTAATCACGAAGAGAATAATGATGATAGACTCCGCACAAAAAATTAAATTTTGCATATTTTGCTTTGCTAAAACATATCACGTGACAAAAACTGACGTAGTCTGAAAGTCTAACTTATTTGAAGCAGTAGTGAGTACCTAAAAAAAATTATTACTTTTAATATGCAAGATGCAAAATTAATTTTTAAACAAGAAAAATCAATCATGCATAAAGCATTGGTTAAGAAACACTTTCAAACTGAAATGCAAATTTATTTAAACATCTCTAAAATGGGATACATTCAGTGGTGATATTTTTAAAATGATCACAGTACTATAGTCATTTATAAAACTTGAAAACTTAAACTTCATCGAAAAAGACAATTACACGAAATGAACTTTATTCAAATGAAGTCATCGAAATATAAATCATCTGCCTCCCTATGTAAAATCATTGAATATTTCATTCATATCACTTTTGTATTTCAGACTAAACAGCGAAATAATTTTGCATGAAAAAAATTCAGCAATTCTTATACAACTCACCTTACAATCGCTTGATATGTTTACATTCTGCATGCTGTTGTATAGTTATAAAATAGGCTTCGTTGCGAAATAATCAAAGTTTAGTGATTATTTAAAATGAAAAATATGGCAATTGCGTTGACACAGAATTTAGATACAGAGATAATATACAAAATTAAAGAAGTTTTATGACACATGCAACATTAATATGAATTTAAACGATCTTTAAACATCAAGAACTTTACACAGAGGAAAAAAAAATTGGATGTAGTATTTTATTTTGCAACGAGTCACGTGATACCTTCCTATATCCCAACATATTTTGCTGAAATATTATTTACACATTTCCTAAATTTTTTGAAGTCATTTAAGAATTTGAACTTCTCAAAAAAAATGTTGGAGAAATTAAGTCCCATAAGGTACAATATATTTCATTTTGTCAACCCGGGTTCAATCCGAAACTAATTGGGTGATATTACCCATTTTCATTCCCATATGTCCAACAGACTGTCTCAGTAACATACTAAAATTTTATTTTGATAAAGTCATTTATACGGCAGTTATCGTGCGAACGGACAGACAGACAGACAAAATGACGAAAGTCATAAACACTTTTCAACTATGTTGGAAAATGTTACAAACTTGGAGTGAAAGTTGTTAAAACGAAGGAAAAGATATATAATTTATAATGCGAACATATGCATGATTGCCATTATGCAATGTATATAGCTGAGCATTAAAAATTAAAATATAGTGAGTTTCACTTTTTGTGAGAAAAGAGGTGACCCGTCAGCACTGTTAAACACCACTCAGGGGCGTCCCTAAAAATTAAAAAATCTGATGTGGGCAGTACAAGACTTTCCCTGCAGACTAAAATGCACATTTCCTATATATCTATAATAATTCATTAGATTGAGTTTAATTGCACCAAATAGCGTTAAATTTGCATTTTTAATTCAATTTTTGTTTTTATTTGGTAATTAGACATTTTTCCGAAATCGGCGTAACAAAAATCCAAGAAATCTCAAATATCTTGAGAACGGTTAGTCCTAAAGTATAATAGAGTGTGTTATATTCTTTTAATCGTCAAAAATTGCTTATAAAACAAGAATTTAATTGATACATTTAAGCATACACTACTTAGTCTTCTTTTTCTTTTTTTGATTTTGGCGATTTTAGTGGGTCATTTCGTACATAAAGGCAGGTTATCTTTTTCCGAATTGTACCAAAATCTAATCAGCACCAGAGCATCCTACAAGTAACTTATCTAGCAAATTTTGTGAAATTTGGTCAATTAGTATTTTAGTTAGAGTGGATACATGACATTTTTACAGGGCCATTTCGCAAAAAAAGGCGGGTTCTTTTTTTCCAAATTGTACCAAAAACTAATCAGCACCAGGGTCTCACCCAAGTGATTTATATACCAAATTTTATGAAATTCGGTCCATTAGTTTTTTAGTTACAGTGGATACATACATTGCACAGACAGACACACTCGGCCACAAGTGACTTACCTACCAAATTTTATGAAATTCGGTCAATTAGTGTTTTAGTTAGAGTGGATACAATATCTGCACAGACAGACAGACAGGCACACACATAGACACACATACAGATACACACACAGACACACACACAGACACACACACAGACGTCACGGTAAAAATAGTTTTTTCGTATTCTAGAGGTCTCGAAACGTGTAGATCCGTCGAAAACTCGAGTTGTGATTTTCGGCATGATTCCAATACTTTCCCTATACATTACCATGTATTGCAGGGAAAGTAAAAGTAAAGTAAAGTAAAAAGGAAAGTAAAGTAACCCACAAGAGACTGATCTAACCAATTTGTGAATTTGGGTGAATAAGTTTGTTAGGCAAGTCACCTCTGGGTAACCCATAAAATTTACTGAAATTGGATCTATTGGTTTTTGGAGTGGATACATACATTTCACAGACAAATAGGCACACACACAGAATTTTTTTTTTTCGTGCTCAATAGGTCCCAAAAGGTGTAAAGTCATCGAAAACTCGAGTCGCGATTTTTCACACGATTCCAATACTTTCCCTATACATTGGAAAGTAAAAAAATCTAAACTTAATTGCATTTTGTATGGGATTAATAATAATTGCATTTTGTTAGGGTGTCAATAATTATAATTTGCTTTGTTACGGAATGGAGTCAAAGAAGTTGAAATGTAATTGCATTTTGAACGGGGTTAATAGTAATTACATTTTATTAGGATGTCAATAGTATTTGCAAGGTTAAGGTGTTAAGGTGTCAATAGTTAGAATTTGTTTTGTTAGGGTATGGAGTCTAAGGAGTTGGAAATTAATTGCATTTTATATTGGATCATAAGTAATTGTATTTTGCTAAGGTGTCAACAATAATTGTATTTTGTTAGGATGTCAATAGTAATTATGTTTTGTTGGGGAGTCATATATCATGTAATTAATTACTTTGGTTCCAGGAAATGAGAAGCGTAAACTCTAAAATGTAGGTGAATAGTAGAGAATCTTTTGTATAAATTTATACATCGTACTCATAGAACTTGTTTAAGTAAATAATACAAAAATTTGAATATGATGAAAATAATATATAATATAACACTCTGAAGCGGAAATAAAAATACTTTTCTCACCTTAAGAACGAAAATTTATTCCAATATTCGCAGACAGCAGCAGCGGACTTCTCAATATTTAGTTGAAAACTCAGAACAGCAGCGTTGTCAATGCTGAAAAATGACAATTACTGTAAAATAAAATAACACAAAATAATGTTGATAGTCGACAATTATCTCCTCTCCCCTATTTAAAATTTTAGAATTATGGCGACCTGAAGGCTGTAGATTCAAAAATGCGCTAAGTGCTCTAAGTTGTCAAATGAAAAAAAAATGTTGTAAAAACGCAAATTGGATATAATTCTATACATAAGACACCACTCAATCCCTGGGTTACAACGTAACCCATCGAGGAGAGATAAAGAGTTTATATAAACAGGTCAAAGGCGTTGCCACGACATAATTCTATTGCATGGCCATAAGACATTAATGTATGGAGATAAAGGATATGGAGTACTCCATACTAAAAAAATCTGATGTGGGCAACACATGACTTTCCTTATATAATGCAATGAATGTACTACTTTTACAGCTAAAAAAAAACGTTATTCTTATAGTAGATACTTATATTCTTTCCATGATATTGAATTTTCTTCAATGAGTCGTCATTTTCATTGATTTAACGTCATTTTTATCAATTTGGCGAGATTTTTGTTAATTTGGCAACATTTAAAAATGTTGCCAAGTTGGCGACATTCCGGCAAGTACGTCACCAAAATCTCGCCAAGCGTTATGGACGGAGAAATAAGTTATTCTTACAGCAGATAAATGACTATTGGCGTTAAAATACAAAAGTATTACTCAAAGTATCTTTTTTCATGAATGGAACGAGCTAGATCCACGAGAATGATGTCAAACAATTTATCGCATGGTATTACATATGAAAAGTGAACATATTTCTCAATGGGAAATATTTTTATTTTTTATTTTATATAACTTTTTGATAATTTTTTTGAAAAATGTGCAGTATCTCGAGAACGGTTCATATTAGCGTTCTAAAATTTATGCCAATCGTTTTTTAATGAAAAATTACATAAGAAATGTCTATTTGCCCAACTTTATTAGCGGTTTTGATTTTTTGACGATTTTTTCAAAATTTCATTCGAAAATTTAGGGTTTTTTTTAACACTCGATTGCGTATAAAAACAATAGGCTTCCAGTGTTTACGGATTGTGATTTTTGTACCAAATTTCGTTCGAATCGGTCCATTCGTTCGTCAGTTATCGTCTCCACGGACTCACTGACACACACACACGCACACACACACACACACACACACACACGCACACACACACACACACACACACACACACACACACACACACACAGACAGACATCACTTCAAAAATGTTTGATTCGTGATCAGGGATGCTTGGAACCTGCTCTCCCGTCGAAAACTCGAATTCGAATTTTCGATCCCGTCACAATACTTTCTTTATTTATTATGTATATAAGGAAAGTAAAAAAAGCCAATATCATTTGAAACAATCATTCATGTAGCCCTGGGATAAGATAAGTGCCATTGAATTGTATGTATTTCTAAAGTCAAAGGCTTCAAATAATTATTTAAACTGTCCATTTTATATAAATAAATGAGTAGCGCAAAGTCAATTCGAACTGAAACAATAAGAAATGTAATTTATGTATTCAAAACTATTTTACCTTTCCATTTATTTTGATCTCCCTATATTCTGAACACTGTCTCCCTATATTCTGAACTGTGGAAAAATACCGGTTCATTATACTAACAATGAGGGAATCTTAATTTTAAAAAAAATCTGATGTGGGCAGCACATGACTTTCCTTATATAATGCAATGAATTTACTACTTTTACAGTAAAAAAACAGATTATTTTTTATAGTTGATATTTATATTCTTTCCAAGATATTGAAATTTCGTCAATGAGTTGCCATTTTCATTGATTTAGCGTCATTTTTATCCATTTGGCGAGTTTTTCGTTAATTTAGCAACATTTAAAACAGTCGCCAAGTTGGCGACATTCCACCAAATTCGTCGCCAAAATCTCGCCAAGCGTTATGGAAGGAGAAATAAGTTATTCTTACAGCAGATAAAGGACTATTGGCATTCAAATACAAAAGTATTACTCAAAGTATCTTCTTTCATGAATGGAACGCGCTAGATCCACGAGAATGATGTCACTCAATTTATCGCATGTTATTACATATGAAAAGTGAACATGTTTCTCAATAGGAAATATTTTTTTTATTTTATAAGATTTTTTGATATTTTCTTTTGAAAAATGTGCAATATCTCGAAAACGGTTAATCCCTACGTTCTACAATTTGTGTCAATCGTTTTCTAATGAAAAATTAAATAAGAAATGTCTATTTGCGTAACTTTATTAGAGGTTTTGATTTTTTGTCGATTTTTTCAAAATTTCACTCGAAAATTTAGGGGGATTCTGAACATTCGATTGCGAATAAAAACAATAGGCTTCCAGTGTTTAAGGATTGTAATTTTTGTACCAAATTTCGTTCGAATCGGTCGATTCGTTCGTCAGTTATCGTCTCCACAGACTCACTGACACACACACACACACACACACACATACACACAGACATCACTTCAAAAATGTTCGATTCGTGATCAGGGATGCTTGAAACGTGCTCTCCCGACGAAAACTCGAATTCGAATTTTCGACCCCGTCACAATACTTTCCTTATACATTATGTATATAAGGAAAGTAATAATTAAAAATACATGTACCCAATACTATGTTTCTCTGTGTTAAATGGAAATAAAGGGCGCTGTACAAACACTATCGACACCCAGATATAATTCTCAAAGCGTTATGACCAAAAAGTTAGAAAGAAGGAGGCAAAATTCCTATAGATGAAACGCTTGAAAATGACATAATACTTTGAGAATTATATTTAGGTGTAGATAGTGTTAGTAAAGTAGCTTCGTTTGTTAGCGGACACAACAGAAAGGCGTAGTATTTAGAATATGTATTTTTGATTATTTTTAAATGAAGGGATTTCTCATAATGAAAATAATGAACCTGTATGTTTTCATAGTACAGAATAGAGGGAGATAAAAATAAATTGAAAGGCACAATGATTTTTAATACCTAGGAATATTCTTCATTGATCGGGTTCTAATTTGCAATATACTGATAATTTATTTCTGAAAAATTAAAAAGTTTATATACTTATACTAGCAGCAATTACCCGGCGTTGTTCGGGATTTGCCATGCAAAGCCATGATAGAAATTACACGGGAACATATAGGGCCGATTGTGATATATTACCGCTGAATGTATCGCATTTTAGAGATGTTTAAATAAAATTGAAGTTGGAAAGTGTTTCATAAACGATGCTTTATGATGATTGGTCTTTCTTGTGATTTCTTAATACTTTTCGTTGTTGAATAAGCCTGTGAGAAATAAATCATGGTGATAGTTTCCATTTAAATTCATATCTCAAACCTGCGATTTTCAAAATTGTCTAATACGTTCACAATAAACTCCCACAAAACTCAGTGTTGAGTAAGCCTGTGAAAAATAAACCATGGTGAAAGTTTCCATTTAAATTCATATCTCAAACCTGCGATTTTCAAAATTGTCTAATACGTTCAATAAACTCCCACAAAACTCAGTGTTGAGTAAGCCTGTGAAAAATAAACCATGGTGAAAGTTTCCATTTAAATTCATATCTCAAACCTGCGATTTTCAAAACTGTCTAATACGTTCAATAAACTCCCACAAAACTCAGTGTTGAGTAAGCCTGTGAAAAATAAACCATGGTGAAAGTTTCCATTTATATTCATATCTCAAACCTGCGATTTTCAAAAGTGCTAATACGTTCAATAAACTTCCACAAAACTGAGATTTAATTGACTTTCACGTTTTAAACCAACAATGTCCAACCTTTTTCGTTGTGAATCATGGAGTTAGGGAGTAGAACTCCTAGGAAAAGTGTCGTTTTTCACTAATATCTGGAGAACTACTGGTCGTAGAAACTCGAAACATGGTCTATGTTTTTAGTGGGGCGATTTCAAGACTACCCAAGACAAATTTTACGAAATTCGGTTCAGCCGTTCTCCAGTTATGGTAGATCATACATACACACTTTTCTTCTTTATGTATATAGATTATTTAATTCAATACGGAATTTTCTCAATAGAAATACATACGTATAATGCAATGGGTTTTATCTTACTTCAGCGTCACATGAATTGTTTCACGTCAAATGACTTTGTCGTTTCCTCACCATGAAATAATTTTAACTCATTTTCTTTACTTCCATGAGCACAGGACACTATGGCATTGGGTTTTAAACTGAAGTTAGCAGTGTGGACAATATTAAATGATAATAAACTCATGATGTATTACAAAATAACAAAAGATAAAACACTGGTGATTGACAGTCTCTCATTCTCCTCTATTTAAGTTTTTTGAAATTTAATGGGAGGACATGCATTAAAAATATCAGGTTTTACTTTCCCTGTAATACGTGGTAATGTATAGGGAAAGGATTGGAATCACACCGAAAATCACAACTCGAGTTTTTGACGGATCTACACGTTTTGACACCTCTAGAAAACGATAAAACCATTTTTAGTCTATGTGTGTGTCTGTGCAGATATTGTATCCACTCTAACCCGAAAACTAATTGACCGAATTTCATAAAATTTGGTAGGTAAGTCACTTGTGGGCAACTCTGGTGCTGATTAGTTTTCGGTACAATTCGTGATAAAATAACCCGCCTTTTTTTTCTGGGAAATGGCATGCAAAAATTGCCTAGCTGAAAAACTAATAGATCAAATTTTACAAAATTTGGTAGATAAGTCACTTGTAGATTACTCTGGTGCTGATTAGCTTTTGGTACGATTCGGAAAGAACCTTCCTTTATTTGCAAAGTGGCTCGCAAAAATCGTCAAAATCTAAATTAAAAAACTACACATGCTCAAATATATTAATTAAATGCTTATTTTATGCGTAATATTTAAAGATTAAAAGAATAAGACCAACCCCATTACACTAGGGCTAGCCGTTCTCGAGATATTTTAGTTTTTTCGCATTTTCGCTACACCACTTTTGAAAATAAGCCTAGTTACGAAATGAGAACGAAAATTGAATTAAAAGGGCAAATTCAGTGTAATTTTAAATAATTATTTGTGTTATTTTGTGCAATTAAACTCAATGAAATGAATTATTAAAGAAGTAAAGAGAACGTGAATATGAGTCTGCAGGGAAAGTCATGTGCTGTCCACAGCAGATTTTTACTTTTCCTGCAATACATGATAATGTATAGGGAAAGTATTGGAATCACACGGGAAATCATCGAGTTTCCGACACATTTTGGGACCTCTAGAACACGAAAAACCTATTTTTAGTGTGACCTTTGTGTGCGTGTCTGTCTGTACAATGTATGTATCCACACTAAATGAATAACTAATTGACCCAATTTCATAAAATTTGGTAGGTAATTTACTTATGGGTGACCCTGGTGCTGATTAGATTTGGGTGCGATTCGGAATAAAAGCACCCGCCTTTTTTTTTTTTTTTTTTTTTTTTTTTTTTTTTTTATGAAACAGCCAACAAAGGTTGCATGCATGTATCCACTTAGCTAAAAAACAAATTATTGACCCAATTTCACAAAATTGGATAGATAAGTCACTTGTAAGTTACCCTGGTGCTGATTAGATTTAGGTACGATTCGGAAAAATATTGCCTGCGTTTTTTTGCAAAATGGCCCGCAAAAATTCATTAAGATCTAAAATAAAAGACTAAACGACTATAAAAATATGATAAAAAGAATAAGACCAATCCCAGCATTAGCCGTTCTCGAGATATTAGTTTTTTTTCCCCTATGCCGCCTTTGAATATAAGTACAGTTACCCAGTGCAAACGAAAATTCAATGAATTAAAAGAAATAAAGAGAAAATAAATATTAAAGTTAACAGGGAAAGTCACGTGCTGCTAACATTAGATTTTTAATTATCGAAATATAATTTTAATAATTTTATTTATTATTATTTTAAACTATTTTGAATTGGGGGTTGTCATTTCGATATTTCAGCATTTTGAACTATTTTGGAAAAACTGGGCTGATTTCGGTATTTTAATGTTTTGCAAATGTCTAAGGAAAACATACCAAACACAAAGGAAGATGTTATTCGCGTAAAACCATTTCGGCTCCGGGCCACTGGAACTATTGGCAATTTTTTATTTTTTATTTTTTACTTTCCCTGCAATACATGGTAAAGTATAGGGAAAGTATTGGAATCATGTCGAAAATCGCAACTCGAGTGTTCGACGGATCTACACTTTTCGAGACTTCTAGAATACGAAAAAACTATTTTTAGCGTGACGTCTGTGTGTGTGTCTGTCTCTGTGTGTATCTGTCTGTGTGTCTGTGCAATGTATATATCCACTCTAACTCAAAAACTACTGGACCGAATTTCATAAAATTTGGTCACTTGGATATGACCCTGGTGCTGATAAGTTTTTGGTACGATTCGTAAAACAGAACCCGTCTTTTTTTGGAAATGGCCTGTAAAAATTTCATTTATCCGCTCTAGCTAAAATACTATTTGACCAAATTTCACAAAATTTGGTACATAAGTTACTTATTAGATACTCTGGCGCTAATAAGAATTTGGTACGATTCGGAAAAGAAGAACCCGTCCTTTTTTATGAAATGGCCCGCAAAAATTTCATGTATCCACTCTAGCTAAAATACTTATTGGCCAAATATTACAAAATTTGGTAGATAAGTTACTTATGGGATACTCTGGTTGCTGATTAAATTTTGGTACGATTCGGAAAAGAACAACTTGCCTTTTTTAAGAAATGGCCCTCCAAAATCGCCAAAATCTAAAAAAAAAAGACTAAGTAGTGTATGCTCAAATGGATCAATTAAATTCTTGTTTTATACGCAATTTTTGAAAAGGAAAATAATATATCACACTCCATTATACTTTAGTACTAACCGTTCTCAAGATATTTGAGATTTCTTGCATTTTTGTTACGCCGATTTCGGAAAAATGTCCAATTATCAAAAAAAAAAAAAATTAAATTAGAAATGTAAATTTAGTGTTATTTGGTGCAATTAAACTCAATCTAACAAATTATTAAAGAGATAAAGAAAATATGAATTTGAGTCTGCAGAGAAAGTTATGTGCTGCTCGCATCAGATTTTTTATTTCGTAGTATTTCGTGCGGCAAAATGTTAATGAATGAATGCACTATATGGAATACATGAGGAAAAATGAATATTAGCCAGTTGGGAAAGCTGTATGCTGTCTACATAAGATTTTTCTTTTCTTGATAGACCATGGCCGCACACCGTGGACACCCAACATATAAACGAAAGAAGAATTACGTACAAAAGATATCATATTCCTGAGTTCTTTCATCCCGTTCTTTCTATTCGCAACAACGGAAATCTCAAGCTTTTTTCTTTTTTTTTTTTTTGAGAAAGCGAGCTCTGTCGAATACGAGAACTTACAAAGACTTTTTGATGAGAGCGGCTCAAAAATGGCTCCTCATACCTAAGAAAAACATGGCCGTCCTTTGAATCACAGGGCCTATTGCTGACTATTAAAGCATGTGATAGGTCTATTTAGCAGGGGGCTGACTCTTGCGCCCTGTCAATCAAGAGGGACGGGTGGATCAGGAGGCTTGCTTGTCAAGCTAAAACTAATATTTAGTCAAGTAAGTCTTAGAGAAGCAGCTTTATATGGTATCACAGTAGCATATTGTGGGACAATAAATAGTGCCAGACCAAAATTCGACGGAGAAGAAAATGGGTGTATTGATGGATTAAACTATTGGGAGATTTGTGTTTAGATATTGAAGAAGCTTCGACAAATAATAGGGACTTCTTTTTCAAGAGCTTCGTAAATTCTACGTACTTTTTTTAGTTTCCTTATATACATAATGTATAAGGAAAGTATTGTGACGGAATCGAAAATTCGAATTCGAGTTTTCGACGAGAGAGCACGTTTCAAGCATCCCTGATCGTGAATCAAACATTTTTGAGGTGATGTCTGTGTGTGTGTGTGTGTGTGTGTGTGTGTGTGTGTGTGTGTGTGTGTGTCATTGAGTTTGTGGAGACGATATCTCGCGAACGAATGGAACGATTCGAATGAAATTTGGTACAAAAAATGCAATCCGTGAATACTGGAAGCCTATTGTTTTTAAACGTTATCAAATGTTCAGAACCCCCTAAATTTTCGAGTGAAATTTTGAAAAATCATCAAAAAATCAAAAGCTTTAATAAAGTTGCGCAAATAGACATTTCCTATGTAATTTTTCATTAGAAAACGATTGACATAAACTTTAGACCGCTAGCATGAACCGTTCTTGAGATATTGCCCATTTTTAAAATAAATTTATCAAAAAATCAAATAAATTAAAATATATATATATTAATTGTTGAGAAACCTTTTAACTTTTCATATGTAATATCATGTGATAAATTGGGTGACATCATTCTCGTGGATCTAGCTCGTTCCATTTATGAGAAAAGATACTTTGAGTAATACTTTTGTATTTGATCGCCAATAGTCATTTATCTGCTATAAAAATAACTTATTTCTCAGTCCATAACGCTTGGCGGATTTTGGCGACGAATTTAGCGGAATGTCGCTAACTTGGCGACTTTTTAAATGCTACCAAAGTAAATAAAATCTCGCCAAATGGATAAAAATGACGATAAATCAATGAAAATGACGACTAATTGATGAACATTCAATATCTTGAAAAGAATATAAGTATTTACTATAAGAAAAATCTATTTTTTAACTGCAAAAGTAGTATATTCATTGCATTACATAAGAAAAGTCAAGTGTTGTCCACATCAGATTTTTTCTACACTGTAAATATACTTATACTTACAGTGTAGAAATAAAAGTACCTGTAAGATATACTAAACATCACAGACCCCGACTTGAAAAATGATAGGGGTTTTCCGGAAATTTTAAAACAAATGACCCATACATTTTTCAAAATATTGAAGTCTAATTTAAATTTCATACAGTTAGATTATCTGGCACAGTCTGAAGATTATCTGAGACGTCTAAAATACTAAAATGAAGCGACATATGGTTAAGTACAGAAAAATATATTTTCTTCTCTAGATAATTATTTATTTCATTTATTACTTTCCCTGCAATACATGTATAGGGAAAGTATTGGAACCATGTCGAAAATCGCAACTCGAGTTTTCGGTGGATCTACACATTTCGAGACCTCTCGAATACGAAAAAAATATTTTAAGCGTGACGTCTGTATGTGTATCTGTGTGTATGTCTGTCTCTCTGTGCAGATTTTGTATCCACTCTAACTAAAAACTAATGGACCGAATTTCATAAAATTTGGTAGGTAAGTCACTTGTGGGCGAATCTGGTGCTGATTAGTTTTGGGTAGGATTCGGGATAAAACAACCCTCCTTTTTTTTGCGAAATGGTCCGCAAACGCTTGTATCCACTCTAGCTGAAAAACTAATAGACCGAATTTCACAAAATTCGGCAGATAAGTCGCTTGTGGGTCACTCTGGTGCTGATTAGATTTTGGTAGGATTCGGAAAAAAATAACCTGCCTATTTTTTTTTTGCAAATTGGCCCTCAAAAATCGTCAAAATCTAAAATAAAATACTACGTATGCTCAAATATATCCAATAAATGCTTGTTTTACAGATAATTTTTAACGGAGAAAAGAATAAGACCAACCCCATTGCACTAGGACTATCCAGTCTCGAGATATTTTAGTTTTTTCGTATTTTCTCTACGCCACCTTTGAAAAAAATCTGATGTGGGCAACACATGACTTTCCTTATATAGTGTAATGAATTTACTACTTTTACAGTAAAAAACATAGGTTTTTCTCATAGTAGATATTAATATTCTTACCAAGATATTGAATTTTCGACAATTAGTCGTCATTTTCATTGATTTAACGTCATTTTTATCCATTTGGCGAGATTTTCGTTAATTTGGCAACATTTCAAAAAGTTGCCAAGTTGGCGACATTCCGCCAAATTCGTCGCCAAAATCTCGCCAAGTGTTATGGACGAAGAAATAAGTTATTCTTACAGCAGATAAATAACTATTGGCGTTCAAATACAAAAGCATTACTTAAAGTATCTTTTTCCATGAATGGAACGAGCTAGATCCACGAGAATGATGTCACCCAATTTATCGCATGGTATTACATATGAAAAGCGAACATGTTTCCCAATAGGAATTTTTTTTTTTTTATATGACATTTTAATAATTTTTTTGAAAAATGTACAATATCTCGAGGACGGTTAATGTTAGCGTTCTAAAATTTATGTCAATCGTTTTCTAATGAAAAATTACATAAAAAATGCCTATTTGCGTAACTTTATTAGCGGTTTTGATTTTTTCACGATTTTTTCAAAATTTCATTCGAAAATTTAGGGGGGTTCTGAACATTCGATTGCGTATAAAAACAAAAGGCTTCCAGTGTTTACGGATTGTGATTTTTGTACCAAATTTTGTTTGAATCGGTCCATCTGTTCATCAGTTATCGTCTCCACAGACTCACTGACACACACACACACACACACACACACACACACACACATACTTTCACACACACACACACACACACAGACATCACTTCAAAAATGTTTCATTCGTGATCAGGGATACTTGAAA
Organism: Amaurobius ferox; assembly: GCA_951213105.1. NCBI lineage: Eukaryota > Metazoa > Arthropoda > Arachnida > Araneae > Amaurobiidae > Amaurobius > Amaurobius ferox. The sequence continues at coordinate 890,584 of OX578154.1, forward strand.
CGTGCTCTCCCGTCGAAAACTCGAATTCGAATTTTCGACCCCGTCACAATACTTTCCTTATACATTATGTATATAAGGAAAGTAATAATAAAAGTAATAATGTTCAGTTACCAAATGAGAACGAAAATTGAATTAAAAGTGAATTAACTTTAATTAAAATAAAGAGAACGTGGATATAAGTCTGCAGGGAAAGTCATGTGCTGCCCACATCAGATTTTTTTGCTTTTGTAGACGCAACATTATTATAATACAATATACAGATACTGTGTGAATTTCCAACTCAATTATCTGTATAAAAGTAAGAAATTTCTTTTTACTTTCCCTATATACATAATGTATAAGGAAAGTATTGTGACGGGGTCGAAAATTCGAATTCGAGTTTTCGACGGGAGAGCACGTTTCAAGCATCCCTGATCACGAATCAAACATTTTTGAAGTGATGTGTGTGTGTGTGTGTGTGTGTGTGTGTGTGTGTGTGTGTGTCAGTGAGTCTGTGGAGACGATAACTGACGAAAGAATGGACCGATTCGAACCAAATTCAGTACAAAAATCACAATCCGTAAACACTGGAAGTCTATTGTTTTTATACGCAATCGAATGTTCAGAACCCCCCTAAATTTTCGAATGAAATTTTGAAAAAATCGTCAAAAAATCAAAACCACTAATAAAGTTACGGAAATAGACATTTCTTATGTAATTTTTCATTAGAAAACGATTGACATAAATTTTAGAACGCTAACATGAACCGTTCTCGAGATATTGCACATTTATCAAAAAAATTATCAAAAAGTCATATAAAATAAAAAAAATATATTTCCTATTGAGAAACATGTTCCTTTTTCATGTGTAATACCATGCGATAAATTGGGTGACATCATTCTCGTGGATCTAGCTCGTTCCATTCATGAAAAAAGATACTTTGAGTAATACTTTTGTATTTGAACGCCAATAGTCATTTATCTGCTGTAAGAATAACTTATTTCTTCGTCCATAGCGCTTGGCGAGATTTTGGCGACGAATTTGGTGGAATATCGCCAACTTGGCGACTTTTTGAAATGTTGCTAAATTAACGAAAATCTCGCCAAATGGATAAAAATGACGCTAAATCAATGAAAATGACGACCAATTGTCGAAAATTCAATATCTTGGAAAGAATATTAATATCTACTATAAGAAAAACCTATTTTTTTACTGTACAAATAGTAATTTCATTACATTATATAAGGAAAGTCATGTGTTGCCCACATCAGATTTTTTTAATTTATTCTTGAGTATTTTTACCAATGTTTAAAAAAATCAACACATTTCTTTTTAAATTATTTCTGAGTTAAAATCTTGTATTCAGAATGCAATATACAGTCTGGGAGGTTAATTTTCTAGTAAACAGGGAATAAATGATGAATAAGAATTGATAACAAATCAAAATGTATGCATATATCCCCTCCCCTTAAATACGCACAAAAAGGTTCGAGGAACCAGCAACAAAATTATTGGGGATTCAAAATGTGTCTTGAACTTACGAAATCGGCACCGCTGCTAACACATTAATTAACTTTCGAATATTTCGAATATTTTATAAGGTGAACTCTATATATTAGGAAATGTGTGCCCGAATATCAGCATCCTTGGACAAGTTTCGCTTTTTTCAGTGTTATTCAGCAAGTAATATCTGAAAACTTCATTAAGAGCAAGAAAACTTGATTTTTACTTTCCTTATACAATAATGTATTAAGGAAAGTATTGTGACTGGGTCGCAAATTCGAATTCGAGTTTTCGGAGGGAGCACACGTTTCAAACATTCCTGATCACGAATCGAAAATTTTTGAAGTGATGTCTGTGTGTATGTGTGTGTGTGAAAGTATGTGTGTGTGGATGTGTGTGTGTGTGTCAGTGAGTCTGTGGAAACGATAACGGACGAACGAATGGACCGATTCGAACGAAATTTGGTACAAAAATTACAATCCATATACACTGGAAACCTATCGTTTTTATACGCAATCGAATGTTCAGAACCCCCTAAATCTTCAAGCGAAATTTTGAAAAAATCCTCAAAAAATCAAAACCTTTAATAAAGTTACGCAAATAGACATTTCTTATGTAATTTTCCATTAGAAAACGATTGACATAAATTTTTGAACGCTAACATGAACCGTTTTCGAAATATTGCACATGTTTCAAAATAATCATCAAAAAGTCATATAAAATAAAAATAAAAAAATTTCTATTCAGAAATATGCTCACTTTTCATATGTAATACCATGCGATAAATTGGGTGACATCATTCTCGAGGATCTAGCTCGTTCCATTAATGAAAAAAGGTAATTTGAGTAATACTTTTGTATTTGAACGCCAATAGTCATTTATCTGCTGTAAGAATAACTTATTTCTTCATCCATAACGCTTGGCGAGATTTTGGCGACGAATTTGGTGGAATGTTGCCAACTTGGCGATTGTTTTAAATGTTGATAAATTAACGAATAACTCGCCAAATGGATAAAATTGAAGCTAAATCAATGAAAATGACGATTCATTGACGAAAATTCAATATCTTGGAAAGAATATAAATATCTACTGTAAAAATAATGTTTTTATTTTTACTGTAAAGGTAGTAAATTCATTGCATTATATAAGGAAAGTCACGTGCTGCCCACATCAGATTTTTTACTCGTATGATTGCGTTTGTCTTCAAATATCTAAATAAATAATTAAAATTAAAATTTGTAGTTTTTAATTTTAGATTTTTCATTCGGTTTTTCCATTTCAATGAAAATGTCGTAGGCTCTTAAATGTTCGGAGGCCTTAAGCACTATACCCACTTGGTCTAATGGATAAAGGGTACATGCCTGGACTTAGAGGTCTAGAAACCCCGGCTTTAAAATAGGCTACATTGTGCTATTACGAGTATTATCAAAGAAAGTTCTCAATGTAGTAATATGAAAAATTCGGAAAATAACATTTCTGTTTGTAATTGTATGTTTCTAAATTTAGGTTATAGAAAGGTGTTTTTTTAAACATTCAAATTTTCAAAAACAAGCAAAAATATGTTGAAATTTAAGCTATTGAAAAGTGAAGAGAGAAGTTTCAAAATTAAGGTTACAGAAAAGTATTTTTGAAAAATTCCAATTTTCGAAAAATAAGCAAAGGACTTCAAAAAATCAAATCAGTGAATGTAAATAAAGGTTTTTCAAATGTTAATTATCGAAAGTAAGCAAAAACTTTTTGCAATTTAAATTATTGTACATAAGCACTTATTTACACATTTACTTGTTTTTCTAGGTTCAAATTGCAGTCTTATTATCGTAAATCAACAGTTATACATTTAAAAAAGACTTTAAAAAATAAATTGTAGTAGTTATTAAACGTTGGTACAGAAAATGACGGATTGAATTTAGTAGAATCAACTTTTAAGTGTCTTTTGTCGATTGAAAAATACATAAATAAATATTTATAAATATATTTATAAATATGTATAAATATTTTTATTCGAAGTTTCAGTGTTCCTAAGTCCTTTGTACGATCCATTACGGTATACATCAAGAAAAGTGAACATGTCCGATCAAACAAAAGTAATTGCAGCAATTCCTAGTGGAGAATTTCAAAAGTTAGAATAATAAATCTGCAGCAAATCGGGAGAGACCATTTACAAATTTGCAGATCTTTACCCAATTACTGCGAATCTATATAAATAAAATTGAAAATCTGCCTGTCTGCGTGTTCGTCTGATCATCACGGGAGAACGACTGCACCAAATTTCGTGAAACTTTGTGGGTAGCCTTGAAATAGCCTCACTTAAAATGGAGTTCATGTTTCGAGTTTCTAAGACCAGGGGTTGTCAAGAAATTAATAAAACACCTACAATTAAAACTCCCATAGAGATAGATAGCATAGACGATATTTTTCTGCAATTTTTTTTGAAGAAAATGATATCATGTCTCTTAGCAACGGATTTTAGTCCAATGTGTTTATGCGGCAGACGATATTTATTAAATCCTTTCTGTTTTAAATAGTAAAAAAATGTATTACAAAATGAATTTTATCGAAATTGTTTTTTTGACTGGATTATATATCCATTACGGTCTTCAGGTTTAAAGGTGACAAGTAGTATTGATATTCTCAATTTATTATGTCTTCTTTTTTATTTTGGCAAGGATTTTTTAAACTAAAATTTTAGTGCTTTCATTTTAGCATATATTGGAATCAATTACGTCCTTCAATGTTTTAAGATAAAGAAAATTATTGATATTTTCACTTTATTACGCAATCTGTTTTATTGTGGCAAAGATTTTTTAAACTCATACATTGTAGTGCGGGTTACCTTCTACTAATACGCGGGTATATCTTTTTAATCTCCGAAAATATAAGTAGTACGGGTATAAATAACTTCCCATACAATTTTAGCATTTTTCTTTTGGCATATATTGATCCAATTTCATATTTTCTGTAAATTTGTTTAGAAACAGGAGCAGGATGTTTAATTCTTTAGTTCTATCTGCCTGTGGAGATCATTTTGCATAGTGAAAACAGAGACTCTTAAACTTCATTTTAAGAGCTTTCATTCAAATATCCGAATACAATGTTTTGAATAACAATGTCATTTAGAATACTATAGGAATTTGCACAAGTTTCTTTATAATGCATATTCTGTACGCTAGTCGACAATAAAATTGTTACTGGAGGCATATATTTGACAAAATTTGGGTATTGGCAATTCTATTCAAGAATGCTAAAATAAGCAACATCTCCAAACAAACGAAACTAAATCTTATTTGTGTACCCAAACTAACGTGACCTAATTATTTTTTAACCTCTCCACAAACATGCCATTCAAAATCCGACAGAGTGGTCCGATCGTTACCTGTGCCTCTATCTCTAAAATTATGAAAGTTTTACAAATGAAAGAAATGAAAAATAAATCTATTAATCTGTAGACAATATTAAGAAAAGGAATATTTTATCTCTTTCATTTTACAGTTTCTATCATAATATTTGCATGTTTTTTTTTTATCGTAGTTTTAGAAGTACTTTTTTAATAGTTTTAGACTTTATTGCAATGATGACATATTTTGTTTAATACATATTTTAAAATTAATATTCTAATTGAGTTTCAAATGTTTCTTTTACTTGCATTAATGGAAGATTGATAATTCATTTCGGATATTATAACCATACTTGCTTATAGAACGATAAGTTGTTCATAAGTAGTGCTTTTGTCTGTTACTGCTTTCTCTGTAATACATGGTAATGTTTAGAGAAAGTATTGCAATCATGTCGATAATCGCAATTCGAGTTTTCGAAAGATTTACAAGTTTTTGAGACCCCTAGAACACGAAAATACTATTTTAAGAGTAACGTCTATATGTATGTATGTTTGTCTGCGTGTCTGTTTGTCTGCGTGCCTGTTTGTCTGTGTGTCTGCGTGCCTGTTTGTCTGTGTGTCCGTGTGTCTGTTTGTCTTGAGTTTATGCGTCTGTGTGTTTGTGAATTTGTGTGTCTGTGTGTCCGTCTGTGCCACTCTACCTCAAAAACTAATCGACCGAATTTCATAAAATTTGGTCACTTGGTGCTGATTAGTTTTTGGTACGATTTTTAGCGTGACGTCTATGTGAGTGTGTGTGTGTGTGTATGTGTGCGTGTGTGTGCGTGTGTGTGTGTGTATCTGTCTGTGTCTTCGCAATATATGTATTCACTCCAACTCAAAAACTAATGAACCAAATTTCATAAAATTTTATAGATAAGTTATTTATGGAGTATCCTGGTGCTGTTTAGATTTTGGTAGAATTTGGAAAAAGTGACCCTGCTTTTTTTTTTTTTTTTTTTTTTTTTTTGCGAAATAGCCCACAAAAAGTATCTGTATCCACTCTAGATAAAAAAAAACTAATACACCAAATTTCACAAAATTTGGTAGATAAGTCACTTTTGGGTTAACCTGGTGCTGATTAGATTTTGGTATGATTAAAAAAAAGGGAACAATCTTTTTTTTTTTTTTTTACGAAATGGGCCGCAAAAATCTTCAAAAATCTAAAATAAAAGATTACGTATGGTCGAATATATCAATTAAATGCTTGTTTTATACGTAATTTTTGAAGATGAAAGAATAAGACATAAGACCAACCCCATTACTCTAGGACTAGCCGTTCTCGAGAAATTTTTATTATTTTTGCATCTTCGCCACGCCACTTTTGAAAATAAGTTCAGTTGCCCACTGAAAACGAAAACTGAAGTAAAAGTGCGAATTTAATGTATATAAAAAAATATATTACATATGAAAAGTGAACATATGAACAACAGTTAATATTTTTCTTTATTTTACTTGACTTTTTGATAAATTTATTTGAAAAATGTGCAATATCTCGAGAACGGTTCATGCTAACTTTCTAAAATTTATGTCAATCGTTTTGTAATGAAAAATTACATAAGAAATGTCTATTTGAGTAACTTTATTAAAGGTTTTGATTTTATGATGATTTTTGAAACATTTCACTCAAAAATTTAGGGGATTCTGAATATCCGATTGCGTTTAAAAACACTAGGTTTCCAGTATTCACGGATTGTAATTTTTGTACAAAATTTCATTTGAATCGCTCTATTCATTAGTGAGATATCGTCTCCACAGGCTCACTGACACACACACACAGCATCTCAAAAACGTTTGAATCCTGTTCAGGGATGCTTAAAACGTGCTCTCCAGTCGAAAACTGGAATTCAAATTTTCGACTTCATCACAATATTTTCCTTATATATTATATAAGGAAAGTAAGTTATTTTGTGCAATTAAACTCGATTTAATAAATTATTGAAGAAATAATGAGAACATGATTATGAGTCTGCAGGGAAAGTCATGTGCTGTCCACATTAGATTGTTTACTTTCCGTGCGATGCATGATAATGTATAGGGAAAGTATATTGGAAACGTGCCGAAAATCGCATTTCGACTTTTCGGCGGATCTACGTGTTTTGGGTCATCTTGAACACGAAAAAACTATTTTTAGCTTGACGTCTGTGTGTCTGTCTGTTTCTGTCTGTCTGTGCAGATTTTGTATACACTCTAACTGAAAAACTAATTAACTGAATTTCATAAAATATGGTAGGTAAGTCCCTTGTGGGAAACCCTGCTGCAGATTCGATTTTGGTACAATTGGGAAAAAAAACCCTGACTTTTTTGCGAAATGGCCTGCAAAAATCGTAAATCTAAAAATAAAAGAATACGTATGTTCAAATATATCCATTTAAGGCTTAATTTATATCTAATTTTTGACGGCGAAAAGAATAAAACCGACCCCATTACTCTAGGTCTAACCGTTCTCGAGATATTTTAGTTTTTTCGCTTTTTCGGTACGCCACTATTGAAAATAAGTCCAGTTACCCAATGAAAACGAAAATTGAATTAAAAGAGCAGATTCAGTGTCATTTAAAATAATTGTGGTTGTTATTTTGTGCCATTAAACTCAATTTAATGAATTATTGAAGAAATAAAGAGAACGTGAATATGAGTTTGCAGTGAAAGTCATGGGCTGGGCACATCAAATCTTTTATTATTTCAGCGAGGAAGAATTCACTTCTCCCCCTTTTAGTGAGATATATTATAATATTTTATCAACAAACACTCAAAATATTAAAAATTTACCGCTACTAAGTTTCTTCGCATCCTCTATCCCTTACGAAGAACAGATATACACTTAGTCCCAATATAAATTAAAATAGCAGAAATTCGAATCAAAAATATTTTTAAGGATTTTTTTCATTGTTATTATTCTTTGAGATAAGAGTTCAAAAATGTACATAACGCAAGAAAAGTGATATATTTATATTTTATCGGATTATAATAATATTTTTATATTTTTATTTATTTATGTTTTTGCATAAACCTTAAGATATTTGCATTCGAACACGTTCGTGATAATGTTATACTATATGTACATAATCGTAAAAGGAAAACCGAGACTACACTAATTTTAGTTCGGCAAATAAATAAACAGCCAAAAAATATATAAATCCGGCGTTAACACTTGTAATCCGGAATTTTCCAGGTATTATCAAGAAAATTGCAGATTTATGTAAGTAATACATGAAGAAAAAAGAATGAGGGGTTTTCTTCATCCACTGGAAAATAGGAGTTTCTAAACGGCGTTTGCTTCAGGCCAGAAGCTCATACAAATCCTCCGGTCTAAACAATCAAACGCAGTTGCGCACGGAGAGCTGAGACGTACGTCAAAGTCGGCTGCGTACAGCTTTCATGAATATTAATATGTTCATCCTGACGTAACATTCTAAATTCTCGAAATACCAGTGAATGGGAAATTCTCATTTTCATGGCGGATCTGACATCAGGATGTTTACAGGTGTCACATGAGTCTCGTATTTCCTCGTTGTTTTTGACAGAGAAAAGGGACAATGTTTTGACGTGGGTCCTTACTTTCCCTGATATACATGGTAATGTACAAGGAAAATATTGGAATCAAGTCCAAAATCGGAACTCGAGTTTTCGACAAATTTACACGTTTCGGGACCTCTAGAACACGAAAAGCTATTTTTACAGTGACGTCTGTGTGTGTGTGTGTTTGCAATATTTGCATTCATTCCAGCTCAAAATCTAATGGACCGAATTTCATAAAAAATTTTAGGTAAGTCGCTTGTGAGTGACCCTGATGCTGATTAGATTTTGGCATGATTTGAAATAAACGAAACTGGCTTTTTTACGAAAGGGCCAGCAAAAAATTGCATGTATTCACAAACTTGAAAAGTTAATGCACACAATTTCACAAAATTGGGAAATTGGGTATGTAAACCACTTGTGGATCAACCTGGTGCTGATTACATTTTGGTACGATTTTGGATAAAATAATCTGCCTTCTTTTTGCGAAATGGCCAGCAAAAATCGTCAAAATCTAAAATAAAAAATTACGTATGCTCAGATGTATCCATTAAATGGTTGTTTTACACGTAATTATTTACTATAAAAAGTAAAAACTAGACCCATTACTCTAGGGCTAACCGTTTTCGAGATATTTTAGCTTTTTCGCATATTTACTACGCCGGTTTTGTGCATACGTCCAGTTACCCAAAGAAAACGAAAATTGAATTAAAAGTGCCAATTCCGTGTCCTTTCAAATAATGATGCGTGTTATCGAGTGCCATTAAACTCAATTTAACAAATTATTAAAGAAAAAATCTGATGTGGGCAACACATAACTTTCCTTATATAATGCAATGAATTTACTACTTTTACAGTTAAAAAATAGTATTCTTATAGTAGATAATCATATTCTTTCCAAGATATTGAGATTTCTTCAATTAGTCGCATTTTCATAGATTTAGAGTCATTTTTATCCATTTGGCGAGATTTTCGTTAATTTAACAACATTTGAAAATGTCGCCAAGTTGGCGACATTCCGCTAAATTTGTCGCCAAAATCTCGCCAAGCGTTATGGACGGAGAAATAAGTTACTCTTACAGCGGATAAATGACTATTGGCGTTCAAATACAAAAGTATTACCCAAAGTATCTTTTCTCGTGAATGGAACGAGTTAGATCCACGATAATGATGTCACTCAATTTATCGCATGATATTACATATGAAAATTGAACATGCTTCTTAACAGTTAATATTTTTTTTAAATTATGGGATGATTTGATAAATTTATTTGAAAAATGCAAAATATCTCGAGGACGGTTCATGCTAGCGTTCTAAAGTTTATTTCAATCGTTTTCTAAGGGACAATGACATCAGAAATGTCTATTTGCGTAACTTTATTAAAGTTTTTGATTTTTTGATGATTTTTTCAAAATTTCACTCGAAAATTTAGAGGTGTTCTGAACATTCGATTATGTTTTAAAACAATAGGCTTCCAGTATTCACGGATTGTGATTTTTGTATCAAATTTCCATCGAATCGCTCCATCCGTGAGATATCGTCTCCACAGACTCACTGACATACACTTTCACACACACAAACACACACACACACACACACAGACATCACTTCAAAAATGTTCAAATCGTGATCAGGAAAGCTTGAAACGTGCTCTCCCGTCGAAAACTCGAATTCAAATTTTCGACCACGTCACGATACTTTCCTTATACATTATGTATATAAGGAAAAAAATCTGATGTGGGCAGCACATGACTTTCCTTATATAATGCAATTAATTTACTACATTTACAGTAAAAAAAAAGATTATTTTTATAGTAGTTATTTATATTATTTCCAAGATATTGAATTTTCTTCAATGAGTCGTCATTTTCCATGACGACGATCATCATCAATGAGTCGTCATTGATTTAGCGTCACTTTTATCCATTTAGCGAGTTTTTCGTTTATTTAGCAGCATTTAAAAAAGTCGCAAGTTATCTTTCAATAAATGACTATTGGCGTTCAAATAAAAAAGTATTACTCAAAGTATCTTTTTTCATGAATGGAACGAGCTAGATCCACGAGAATGACGTCCCCAAATTTATCGCATGGTATTACATATGGAAAGTGAACACGTTTCTCAATAGGAAATATTATTTTTTATTTTACATGACTTTTTGATAATTTTTTTGAAAAATGTGCAATATCTCGAGAACGGTTCGTGTTAGCGTTCTAAAAACAATTGCGCATAAAAACAATAGGCTTTCAGTGTTTACGGATTCTGATTTTTGCACCAAATTTCGTTCGAATCGGTCCATTCGTTCGTCAGTTATCGTCTCCGAAGACTCACTGACACACACACACACACACACAGACACATACTTTCACACACACACACACAGACATCACTTCAAAAATGTTTGATTCGTGATCAGGGATGCTTGAAACGTGCTCTCCCGTCGAAAACTCGAATTCGAATTTTCGACCCCTTCACAATACTTTCCTTATTCATTATGTATATAAGGAAAGTAACAAAAAGGGAAGTAACAGTGAAAATTCAAGGGTAAAATTAGATAAATATTAATACAAGGGTAAAATGAGATAAATATCATGTTGTACATGTTTAAGGGCCCCAGGGTGACACTGTAATTTGGCTGTTGTGGTTAGTTGCATATTTAGCAGTTAACAGTTTACACTTTTGTTTAAAATGATCAAATAATCATACAGAAATAAAATGGGGTAAATATGAATATTTTGTTAATGTTTTAGGGACCCTTCAAAATGCGGGACCCTGATCAAAAGCCCCGGGTGTTTATGTTGTAATATGAGCCTTTAATAAACAGAAAATATGAAAAATAGACCACAGGGGGTCACTGAAAAAAAAAAACCTCCCCACTTAGCATAGACGAAATTTCTCATCAATCAATTTAAAAAATATTTGACTGCTAATTTTAATATGGCTGCTGTGGTTATTTGTATATTTAGCAATTAGCAGTCTACAATTTTATTTAAAATGATCAAATAATCATACAAGGATACAATCGGGATAAATATTCTTTTGTGAATGTCCTATCTGTCCACCCCTCCCTCTCTGAGTAAAGGCTTCGCCTGCTTATGGCGTATATAAGTCTGTAATAAACTAAACATATGAACAATCGACCATAGAGGTCACTGCAAAAAAAAAGAAAATCCCACTCAGCATGGACGAAATTCCCCATCAATCAATTTAAAAAATCCATAAGCTCGATTCAACAACATACAAGAATTCGATATCGCTATGATAGACGGAATTTTCAGCACTTTTTACCACTATTCGAAAAAATGCATTCCTCTGCACGGCCCTATGCACCGCCAAGCACCGCAGAGAAACGTGCAGAAAAGGTTATAACTTCTTTTGTGCATGTTCCTTTGTAGCAGTCGCACAAAACTGGCAAATGTCAACAGCGGTCACCTGCGAACACACTGTAACCGAATCCCTCGCGGGGCGTGAAAGGTGTTTGTTTGCACAGGGGTCCTTGAATAATACCGGGGCGGACCGACCCCTGTAGGCTTCCAAGCAGGGGTTCGGGCCTGGGATACACAGGTAGCGTGTATATGGCGATGCAATAGGTGATAGGCCAATAATGGTTGGCATGAAATACGGGTTTAGCGTGACGAATGGTTTTAACGTAGCTTATACTTTCGTTTTCTAGGGAGAATGCTTGGAGTATATCCCAATGTTTCGCTAGATTTTAAGGCCTTATAAGATCCATAATGCACCAATGGTTGGTTCTTAAGCAGTGGCATAGCGGCGTCCATTGAGGCTAAAAAGCTAAGTCTCTGTTTAAAATCTAGTTTAAAGAATTATTTAAACATCCTGCTATTTATTACTTTCCTTATATACAATAATGTATTAGGAAAGTATTGTGACGGGGTCGAAAATTCGAATTCGAGTTTTCGACGGGAGAGCACGTTTCAAGTATCCCTGATCACGAATCAAACATTTTTGAAGTGATGTCTGAGTGTGTGTGTATGTGTGTGTGTGTGAAAGTATGTGTGTGTGTGTGTGTGTGTGTGTCAGTGAGCCCGTGGAGACGATAACTGACGAACGAATGGACCGATTCGAACGAAATTTGGTACAAAAATCACAATCCATAAACACTGGAAGCCTATTCTTTTTATACGCAATCGGATGTTCAGAACCCCCATAAATTTTCTTTTGAAATTTTGAAAAAATCGTGAAAAAATCAAAACCTCTAATAAAGTTACGTAAATAGACATTTCTTATGTAATTTTTCATCAGAAAACAATTGACATAAATTTTAGAACGCTAACATGAACCGTTCTTGAGATCTTGCACATTTTTCAAAAAATTATCAAAAAGTCATATAAAACAAAAATAATTCCTATTGAGAAACATGTTCACTTTTCATATGTAATACCATGCGATAAATTGGGTGACATCATTCTCGTGTATCTAGCTTGTTCCATTCATGAAAAAAAATACTTTGAGTAATACTTTTGTATTTAAACGCCAATAGTCATTTATCTGCTGTAAGAATAACTTATTTCTTCGTCCATAACGCTTGGCGAGATTTTAGCGACGAATTTGGTGGAATGTCGCCAACTTGGCGACTGTTTTAATTGCTGCTAAATTAACGAAAAACTCGCCAAATGGATAAAAATGACGCTAAATCAATGACGACTCATTGATGACGACGACATGAAAAATGACAACTCATTGACGGAAATTCAATATCTTGAAAAGAATATAAATAACTACTATAAAAATAATCTATTTTTTTACTGTAAAAGTAGTAAATTCATTGCATTATATAAGGAAAGTCGTGTGCTGCCCACTAACTACGTCATATACGTAATCTTTTATTCTACATTTTGACGATTTTTGAGGACCATTTCTCAAAAAAGGCCTTTTTTCTGAATTGTACCAAAATCTACTCAGCACTAGGTTAACCCACAAGTGACTTATATACTAGATTTTGTTAAATTTGGTAGATTAGTTTTTTAGCTAGAGTAGATACCGACATTTTTTGTGGGCCTTTTCGCAAAAGAGGCAGGTTCCTTTTTCCGAATTGTACCAAAATCTAATCAGCACCAGAGTAACCCACAGGTGACTTACCCAATTTTGCGAAATTTGATCCATTAATTTTTCAGCTAGAGTGGATAAAAGCAATTTTTGCGGGCCATTTCGCAAAAAAAGGCGGCTTTTTTTATCCCGAATATTACAAAATTCTAATCTGCACCAGGGTCACATACAAGTGACTTATCTACCAAATTTTATGAAATTTAGTACATTAGATTTCGAATTAGAGTATACACATACATTGCACAGACAGACACACAGACAGGCACACACACACACACAGACGTCACACTAAAAATAGTGTTTTCGTATTCTAGAGGTTTCAAAACGTGTCGATCCGTCGAAAACTCGAGTTGCGATTTTCGGCATGATTCCAATACTTTCCCTATACATTACCATGTATTGTAAGGAAGGTAAAAAATGTCTGCAGATGATCTTCTTTAAAAGTAGAATAATTGGACCTCACTATATATGAAATAAAAAGAATTAACACCAAATTTGTAAACACTTGTAACAATTTCTGTTTTAAGAAGAGTCGTAACTACACTGCCATGGATGTCACCATACATAAATATGTTGAAAATCAAATCCAGAAAAAAAATCTGAAGTGGGCAGCACGGGACTTTCTCTACAGACTTAAATTATTTTTCACTTTTATTTATTTCTTAAAATAGTTCATTACATTGAGTTTTATTGCAGAAAATAACATGCATCCTTATTTGAAATGACACTGAATTAACACTTCTAATTTAATTTTTATTTGCATTTGGTAGCTGGACATATTTTCAAAGGCGGCATATCAAACATGTGAAGAAACTAAAGTATCTCGAGAACGGCTAGTCTTAGAGTCATGGGGCGGGTCTTATTCTTTTGATCATCAAAAATTACGTATGAAACAAGCGGTTTGTGACTGCATTTGAGCATACGTAGTCTTTAATTTTATATGGTAAGGATTATTGCGTGCCAGTTCACAAAAAAAAAAGAGCAGATTCTTTTATCCCGAATCACACAAAAACCTAATCAGCACCAGGGTCACCCGCAAATAACTTTAAATATATAATGAACCGCAAATAATTAATCGCACATAACTACATTTTATGAAATTAGGTCAATTTGTTTTCAATTAGAATGGATAAATGCATTCCACGCACACACACACACACACACAAGTTACGCTAAAGTAGTTTTTCGTGTTATAAAGGTCCCAAAACGTATAGATCCGTCGAAAACTCGATTTGCGATTTTCGATACGATTGCAATACTTTTCTTATACATTACCATGTATTGCAGATCCGTCGAAAACTCGACAGGCTCATCCCGAATCGTACTAAAATCTAATCAGCGCCAGAGCCATACATAAGTAACTTACCTGCCAAATATGATAAAATTTGGTCAATCAGATTTTGAATTAGAGTGGATGCATACACTGCACAGGCAGACACATATATAGATGTTACGCTAAAAATAGAATTTTCGTATTCTAGAGGTCTCAAAACGTGTAGATCTGTCGAAAACTCGAGTTGCGATTTTCGGCGCGATTTCAATACTTTCCTTATACATTACAATTCATTGCAGGGAAAGTAAAATGTTAAAAAATGCTGTGTTATTTATGAAGTTCATATAAAATTTCCCATTAGTTTCCCATCAGGAAAATAAATTTCATTTTAGTGTTTGTTCCTAGTCAAAATAAAACTCTTTTTGACGTCTACTTTTGTCCACGATTTGTATCTTATTCAAATTATATGTGTGTGTGTGTGTGTGTGTATGCGTGTGTATATGTATGTGTGTATGTGCATTTGCTTGTATGTGTGCATGTATGTGTGCATGTATGTGTGTATGTATGTGTGTGTGTGTGTATGTGTGTTTGTTTGTGTGTTTGTATGTGTGTGTTTGTGTGTATGTGTGTGTTTGCGTGTATGTGTGTGTGTTTGTGTATGTATGTGTATGTGAGTATGTGTATGTGAGTATGTTTGTGTGTGTGTATGTGTGTTTGTGTGTATGTGTATGTATGTGTGTTTGTTTGTGTGTGTATGTGTTTATGTGTGTTTGTTTGTGTGTGTGTATGTGTGTGTTTTTGTATGTGTGTGTGTTTGTTTGTGTGTGTATTTGTGTGTGTTTGTGTGTGTGTGTTCGTGCGTATGTGTTTGTGTATGTTTTTGTGTGTTTGTGTGTGTGATGATTAGAATAATGATGCAGGTTACTGAGTGCCATAAAACTCATTTGAATGAATTATTAATGAAGTAAAGGAGAAATGAATTTGAGTCTATAAGGAAAATCATGTGCTGCCCACATCATATGGATCGCCGCTGATTATGATCCGTTTAAAAAAGCCCCACGTTACTGAGCGATCCAAAAATGATTCCTCTATCGAAAACTCAGCCTTTAATCACAGTCGTCGCTACTCACACTCCGTATAGGAACAACTTCTAAGGCTCTTGTAGAACACGAAAGATTGACTGGAGAACTAACTCCTCTATAAGGCCACGGATTCATCCCAGAGACAGGAACCCAATCCTATAAAAACACTCCACAAACCAAACGAGCTTAACTGATAATTTAATCGGATTACTAAGCCGAACGAAGCCAAGCGCGAGGTACAAATGTGTTCCGTAAAAGTTTTCTTCTTCTTCTTCTTCTTTTTATCCCCGATGGTTATAGGGAACACACACTTTACGTATTTGTAACGTATATATAGATTGTGCCGTATGCTGTTGGATTACAAAGCGCCCAAAACGCACTAATGATCGCTTGGTGGGCTGCTTCCTCGACAGCTTTCATTTATTTATTTGTTTATTTTTCTTTCTCGGATGTTTTTCGGAGTCAGTGAACGGGAAAAATTTGCAGAAAGTGGAAGTTGAGATTTTAGGGCTATTTAAATGTAAAAAAAAAAAATATGATGTGAGCAGCGTATGACTTGCCCTGCACATTCAAGTTCATTTTCTATTTATTTCTTCAATAATACCATAAATTGAGTTGAATGGCACAAAATAACACTTATCATTACGAAAAAGAACAACCTGCCTTTTTTACGAAATGGCCAGCTGAAATTGTATATTTCCACTCTAACTCAACTAATCGACTAAATTTCATAAAATTTGGTATATAAGTCACTTATGGTCGACCCTGGTACTGATTAGATTTTGGTACGATTCGGAAAAGAAAAACCTGCCTTGTTTTACGAAATGGCCCGCAAAAATTATATATTTCTACTCTAAAGCATCTAATCGACTAAATTTCATAAAATTTGGTAGATAAGTCATTTGTGATCAACCCTGGTGCTGATTAGATTTTGGTACGATTCGAAAAAGAACAACCTGCATTTTTTTCGGAAATGGCCAGCAAAAATTTCATGTATCCACACTAGCTAAAATACTAATTGACCCAATTTCACAAAAATTGGTAGATAAGTTACTTGTGGGATACTCTGGTGCTGATTAGATTTTGGTACAATTCGGAGAACAACAATCCGCCTTTTTTTACGAAATGGCCCGCAAAAATCGCCAAAATCGAAAAAAAAGACTATATATGCTCAAATATATCAAATGAATTTTTGTTTTATACGCAATTTTTGACGAGGATAAAGAATATAACACACTCCATTATACTTTAGGACTAACCGTTCTCAAGAAATTTCAGATTTTTTGCATTTTTGTTACGCCGATATCGAGAAAATGACCAATTACCAAATAAAAACAAAAATTGAATTAAAAATGCAAATTTAGTGGTATTTAGTGCAATAAAACTCAATCCAAAGAATTATTAAAAAAATAAGGAAAATATGAAATTAATTCTGCAGGGAAAGTCATGTGCTGCCCACATCAGATTTTTTACTTTCCCTGCAATACATGGTACTGTATAGGGAAAGTATTGGAATCATGTCGAAAATCGCAACCCTAGTTCTCGACGGATCTACACATTTCGAGACCTCTAGAATACGAAAACACTATTTATAGCGTGACGTCTGTTTGTGTGTGTGTGTGTGTGTGTGTGTCTACTTGTCTGTCAGTCTGTCTGTCTACCTGTGCGGATTTTGTATCCACTCTTCCCATAAGTCCCTTGCGAGCAAATCTAGTGCTGATTAATTTTGGGTACGATTCCGGATAACAGAACCCGCCTTTTTTTGCGAAATGACCCGCAAAAATTGTATCAACTCTAGCTCAAAAACTAATGGACCGACTTTCACAAAATTCGGTTGATAAGTCACTTGTGCGTCACTCTGGTGCTGATTAGATTTTGGTACGATTCGGAAAAAAATAACCTGCTCTTTTTTTTATTATTATTATTATTATTATTTTTTTTTTTTTTTTTTTTTTTTTTTTTTTTTTTTTTTTTTTTGCAAAATGGGCTGCAAAAACCGTCAAATTCTAAAATAAAAACTACATATGCTTAAACATATCCATTAAATGCTTGTTTTATACGTAATTTTTAACGAAGAAAAGAATAAGACCAACCCCATTACACTAGGACTAGTCATTCTCGAGATATCTTAGTTTTTTCGTATTTTCTCTACACCATCTTTGAAAATAAGTCCAGTTACAAATGAGAACGAAAATTCTATTAAAAGTGAATAAAATTGAATTAAAATTAAGAGAACGTGAATATGTCTGCAGGGAAAGTCATGTGCTGCCCAGATCATATTTTTTTCATCTCGCGAATCGTACCAAAAATCGAATCAGCACCAGGGTAACCCACAAGTGAGTTACAAAATAAAGAAATTTTGAATTAAAGTGAATACATACATTGCACACACACAGAGAGAGAGAAAAAGAGATATCCCCTTAAAATAGTGTTTTCGTATTCTAGAGATCCTAAAACGTGTAGAGATCAATTTTTCGGCACGAATCCAATATTTTCCCTACACATTACCCTGTATTGTGGGGAAAATAAAAATCTGATGTGGTCAACACATGACTTTCCCGCAGACTCAAATTCATATTTTCTTTATTTCTTTAATAATTTATTGAGTTTAATTGAACCAAATAACACAAAATTTGCATGTTTAATTCAATTTTTGTTTTTATTTGGTAATTGGGCATTTCTCCGAAATCGGCGTAACAAAAATGGAAGAAATCTCAAATATCTTGAGAACGGTTAGTCCTAAAATATAATGGAGTGTGTGTTATATTATTTTCCTCTTCAAAAATTGCGTATAAAACAAGAATTTAATTGATACATTTGAGCATACACTACTTAGTCTTTTTTTTTTATTTTGTCGATTTTGGTGGGCCATTTCGTAAAAAAAGGCAGGTTGTTCTTTTCCAAATCGTACCAAAATCTAATCAGCACCAGAGTGTCCTACAACTAACTTATCTACCGAATTTTGTGAAATGTGGTCAATTAGTATTTCAGCTAGAGTGGATAAATGAAATTTTTACGGGCCATTTCGCAAAAAAAGGCGGGTTCTGTTTTTACGAATCATACCAAAAACTAATCAGCACCAGGGTTACATCCAAGTGACTTACCTACCAAATTTTATGAAATTCGGTCCATTAGATTTTGAGTTAGAGTGGATACATACATTGCACAGACAGACACACAGACACACACTCAGAGGTCACGCCAAAAATAGTTTTTTCGTATTCTAGAGGTCTCGAAACGTGTAGATCCGTCGAAAACTCGAGTTGTGATTTTTGACATGATTCCACTACTTTCCCTATACATTACCATGTATTGCAGGGAAAGTAAAAATCTGATGTAAGCAGCACATGACTTTCCCTGCAGACTTATATTAACGTTCTCTTTATTTTAATTAAATTTATTTCACTTTTAATTCAATTTTCGTTCTCATTCGATAACCGGACTTATTTTCAAAGGTGGCCTAGGGAAAGTACGAAAAACTAAAATATCTCGAGAACAGCTAGTCCTAGTGTAATGGGGTTGGTCTTATTCTTTTCGTCGTTAAAATTACGTATTAAATCAGCATTTAATGGATATATTTGAGTATACCCAGTTTTTTATTTTAGATTTGGCAATTTTTGCGGGCCATTTTGCAAAAAAAGGCAGGTTATTTTTTTCTGAATCGTACCAAAATCTAATCAGCAGTAGGGTGACCTATACGTGACTCATCTACCGAATTTTGTGAAATTCGGTCAATTAGTTTTTCAGCTACAGTGGATACAAGCTTTTGCGGGCCATTTCACAAAAAAGACGGGTTCTTTTATTCCGAATCGTACCCAAAACTAATCAGCACCAGCCCCGCCCACAAGTGACTTACCTACAAAATTTTGTGAAATTCGGTCCATCAGTTTTTTAGTTAGACTGTATATAAAATCTGCACAGACAGACAGACACACAGACACACAGACAGACAGACACACACACAGACGCCACGCTAAAAATGTTTTTTTCGTATTCTAGAGGTCTCGAAACGTGTAAATCCGTCGAAAACTCGAGTTGCGATTTTCGACATGATTCCAACACTTTCCCTATACATTACCATGTATTGCAGGGAAAGTAAAAATGGGATGAAGACAGAACATAACTTTGTAAAAACTTTGAACAAAGTAAAATTGATTTTCTTATGTTTATAATTCACAATGCTTTAAATTAAGTTTAATTGCAGAAAATAGCAAGAGGAGATTTCCGATATTATATCCAAATTGCAGTTTTCAGCTCAGACTGAAATAGCTCGAGATCGGTTCATCCTAGAGTTATAGAGTCAGTCTTATTCGTTGTGCTTTCAGAAATGGCACAAAGAATGAGTATACTTAATTAATGTATTTCAGCAATTTTAGTCACTCATTTCACATTTTCACGATCTTTGCGGGCCTTCGAAACAGTATCGGCATCAGACATATATCTGCTTTTATTAAAGGAAGTTTTGCAAGCTTTTATAAAAAAATTGATGCGGGCAGCACATGGCTTTCCTTATATAATGCAATGAATGTACTACTTTTACAGTTGAAAAAAGTTATTCTTAAAGTAGATACTTATATTCTTTCCAAAATTTTGAATTTTCATCAATGAGTCGTCATTTTCATTGATTTAGCGTCATTTTTATCCATTTGGCGAGATTTTCGTTAATTTGGCAACATTTAAAAGTGTCGCCAAGTTGGCGACATTCCGCTAAATTCGTCACCAAAATTTCGCCAAGCGTTATGGACGGAGCGGATCAATGACTATTGGCGTTCAATTACAAAAGTATTACTCAAAGTATCTTTTATCGTGAATGGAAAGAGTTATATCCACTAGAATAATGTCACCCAATTTATCGCATGATATTACATATGAAAAGTAAACATGTTTCTTAACAGTTATTATTTTTTTAATTTATGGAATTTTTTGATAAATTTATTTGAAATATCTCGAGAACGGTTCATGCTAGCGTTCTAAAGTTTATGTCAATCATTTTCTAAGGAAAAATTACGTAAGAAATGTTTATTTGCTTAACTTTAATAAAGGTTTTGATTTTTTGATGATTTTTTCAAAATTTCACTCGAAAATTTAGGGGGGGGGGGGGGGGGGTTCTGAACATTCGATTGTGTTTTAAAACAATATGCTTCCAGTATTCATGGATTGTGAGTATTGTACCAAATTTCATTCGCATCGCTCCATTCGTTCATGAGATATCGTCTCCACAGACTCACTGACACACACACACATACTTTCACATACACACACACACACACACACACACACATACAGACATCACTTCAAAAATGTTCGTTTCGTGATCACGGATTCTTGAAACGTGCTCCTCCGTCGAAAACTCGAATTCGAATTTTCGACCCTGTCACAATACTTTCCTTATACATTACGTATATAAGGAAAGTAAAATATGTGCCCAACTGCAATTTACTCTTCAAACGATATGAAAAATCTGATGTGAGTAACACATGACTTTCCTTATATAATGCAATGGATTTACTAGTTTTACAATAAAAAAATAATGTATAAGATCAACGGCGCTGTGTTTTATCGTTGAATTGTACATTGGGCGATTTTCAGGATGACAACATGTAAAACTATTTCAAAATACTCAATTAACTTAAACTGCGCGTAACTCTAAACAATCATCAATATTGATGGTATTCTCAATAAGCGATATAGTCCATATATTAAAATACTTTGATAATTACTTCATCATCTAATGGTCCTTTTCATTGATTTAGCGTCATTTTAATAAATTTGGCGCCCTTTTCGTTAATTTGGCAACATTTAAAATAGCTGTCAAGTGGGCAACATTCCGCTAAAATCTCGCCACACGTCATGAACGGAGAAATAAGTTATTCTTGTAGCAGATAACTGACTATTGGCGTCCAAAAGTGTTGCTTAAACTATATTTTTTCATGAAAGGAACTAGCTAGATCCACGAAAATTATGTCACTCAATTTATGGCATGATATAAGTGAACATATTTCAACAATAGGTAATATATTTTTTTTAATTTTATATGATTTTTTGACATTTTTTTTTAAATGTACAACGATTCATACTAGCGTTCCAAAATTTATTTTAATCGTTTTCTAATGAAAAATTACATAAGAAATGACTATTTTCGTATCTTTATTAGAGGTTTTGAGTTTTGACGATTTTTTCAAAATTTCACTCGAAAATTTAGGGGGGTTCTGAACATTCGATTGCGTATAAAAACAATAGGTTTCCAATATTCACGGATTGTAATTTTTGTACCAAATTTCGTTCGAATCGGTCCATTCGTTCATCAATTATCATCTCCACAGACTCACTGACACACACATACTTTCATACACACACACAGATATCATCTCAAAAGCGTCTAATTCGTGTTCTGGGATGCTTGAAACGTGCTCTCCCGTCGAAAACTCGAATTCGAATTTTCTACCCCGTGATAATACTTTCCTTATATATTATATGTATATAAGGAAAATAAAAATAGGTTATTCTTATAGTAG
The DNA here is from genome assembly GCA_951213105.1 of Amaurobius ferox. Taxonomy (NCBI): domain Eukaryota; kingdom Metazoa; phylum Arthropoda; class Arachnida; order Araneae; family Amaurobiidae; genus Amaurobius; species Amaurobius ferox. Next base: position 912,890 of record OX578154.1, read on the forward strand.
ATACTTATATTCTTTCCATGATATTGAATTTTCGTCAATAAGTCGTCATTTTCATTGATTTAGCTCTATTTTTATCCATTTGGCGAGATTTTCGTTAATTTTGCAACATTTAAAAATCGCCGAGTTGGCGACATGCCACCAAAATATCGCCAAGCGTTATGGACGGAGAAATATTTTTATAGCAGATAAATGACTATTGGCGTTCAAATATATAAAAGTATTTCTCAAGTTATCTTCTCTCATAAATGGAACGAGTTAGATCCACGAAAATATTGTCACCAAATTTATCGCATGATATTCCATATGAAAAGTGAATATGTTTCTCAATAGTTAATATTTTTATAATTCATGGGATTTTTTGATAAACTTATTTGAAAAATGATCTCGAAAACGGTTACCGATCTTGATCAATATATAGCCATCAATATCTCAAGAACGGTTCATGCTAGCGTTCTAAAGTTTATGTTAATCGTTTTCTAAGGGAAAATTACATAAGAAATTTCTATTTGCGTAACTTTATTAAAGGTTTTGATTTTTTCAAAATTTCACTAGAAAATTTAGGGGTGTTCTGAACACTTGATTATGTTTAAAAACAATAGGCTTCCAGTATTCACGGATTTTAATTTTTGTACCAAATTTCATTCGAATCGCTCTATTCGTTCGTGAGATATCGTCTTCACAGACTCACTGACACACACACACACATACACACAGACATTACCTCAAAAACATCTGATTCGTAATCAGGGATGCTTGAAACGTGCTCTACCATCGAAAACTCGAATTCGAATTTTCGACTCCGTCACAATCCTCATACTTTATACTATGTATATAAGGAAAGTAAAAATCAAGCGTGGGGATGAAAACGACTAGTTTGCGCCTAAGAGTTTCAATGCTCAGATAAGCATTTTCCGAAAAATATTATGTTTGATTTTGGATTAGATTAGCTTTGTTATAACACAAAGAATACATATGGAAGATTCTCAACGCTGGCGTGCTGTTGGAAGGTTGGAGCAGGAAGTCGGCCATTTCCTTTCTGTGGACCACTTTGCCATTTCTCTATTATGAAAACATCTTTTTCATAAATGAGAAATGATATGAAAATATCTTTTTCACAAATGAGAAATGACATGAAAACATATTTTTCATAAATGAGAAATGGCATGAAAACATATTTTTCATAAATGAGTAATGACATGAAAGCATCTTTTTCACAAATGAGAAATGACATCGAAACATCTTTTTCATCCTATGAAAATTAAATTCGCTTTCATGGAAATAAAAGGACCAATGATTGAAACAATAATCGAAACTATTAAGTCTTGGATCCATGGATAATCTTGGATCGATGAATAATCCCTTTTAAGCAAGATTATGTCAAAGTGTGTTCTATGTTGCTATGTTAAAAAATATATAAAATTTCGAATCCATTTCGAGGTTTTCTCTCGATTTTCAAAAAAATTCTATCTATTTCTAAATTTTTCAATTACAAAGCCGGATATAAAGTTTCGTTAAAATCCAATAATAGGTGTGACTGCTATCGTATACACAAAACATTTACAACAGACATACAGACGGACATCACTCCAAAAATAATCAAAACGTGTTCAGGAAGTCTTAAAACATATATTGGCAGCCAAATCTCGAAATCGAAAATTTTCGTAAAAACAATACTTTCTCAATACTACGTATGAGAAAGGGAAAATAAAAAAATGAATTTGAGTCTGTAGTAAAAGTCATGCGCTGACCACATCACATTTGTTTTTCCCCCTATCTTCAATACTCATTAATTTGGTTATTAATTACAGCCGTTGGCGTTGCGAAATTACTATGTCCAACTGGCGTTTGACATCAACTTAACAGTTATCTTCAAAAGATCTAAACTTCCTTCTACCGAACGATTGGGGTATCTAGCCGCCATTTCTCAGCCCATGACGTGAAGAGGCCACCACTGATGTAGGTAAAACAGGAGCACAATGACACACGGAGGGCGATTCGTCTTCGACTAATTCCGGTAGGACCACTCATCACTGTTCTAAGCCGATAGTTGTCAACGGACGCCACAAATTTTGCTTAAGATTTACTGCGGTCACTTCGCAGTGCGAATTCAAGATTCGGTTTAATCGGACTTTTTCGTAGCAATATGTCTTTCTCAGAGTGGCATTTGTAATTGTTTTTTCGGCCGCTGCGGTTTCTTTTGAAGGCTGCTCTGATTTCAATTGGGTCTGTGGTCAATCTCTAATTTATAAGATTCGAATCGGCCAGCCTTGATCAACAAAATCGTACTTTTATAGGTTCTCTATATGAAATATTTTCTAGCAAAGACTACAAATTTAGTAGCATGTATTTAAAATCCCATTAATGACGCACACGAAGATACAGCGTTTTCGGAAGTCATAACGTCCATTATCAGCAGCAATATTAATATTGCCATTGATGATGTTAACATTGCACTGATGATGTTAACGTTGCCACTGATGATGTTAACGTTGCCACTGATGATGTTAACTTTGTCACTGATGATGTTAACATTGTCACTGATGATGTTAACATTGCCACTGATGATGTTAACATTGTCACTGATGATGTTAACATTGCCACTGATGATTGTAACGTCGTCACTGATGATGTTAACGTTGTCACTGATGATGTTAACGTTGTCACTGATGATGTGAACATTGTCACTGATGATCTTAACATTGCCACTGATGATGTTAACATTGCCACTGATGATGTTAACGTTGTCACTGATGATCTTAACATTGCCAATGATGATCTTAACATTGCCACTGATGATGTTAACATTTCCACTGATGATGTTAACATTTCCACTGATGATGTTAACATTGCCACTGATGATGTTAACATTGTCACTGATGATGTTAACATGGCCACTGATGATGGTAACGTCGTCACTGATGATGGTAACGTTGTCACTGATGATGTTAACGTTGTCACTGATAATGTGAACATTGTCACTGATGATGTTAACATTGTCACTGATGATGTTAACATTGCACTGATGATGTTAACGTTGTCACTGATGATCTTAACATTTCCACTTATGATGTTAACGTTGTCACTGATGATCTTAACATTGCCACTGATGATGTTAACATTGCCACTGATGATGTTAACATTGCCACTGATGATGGATGTTATGATGTATGAAAGCGCCCTGGCACTCTAATATGTAAATCTTCGTGTACGTTATTAATGATGTATTTTACATTCCCTGCAATACATCGTAATGTATAGGGAAAGTATTGGAATCGTGTCGAAAATCGGTGCTCGAGTTTTCGACGGATCTTCAAGTTTTGGGACCACTAGAACATGAAATAACTGCTTTTAGAGTGGCGTCTGTGTGTGTGTCTGTCTGTGCAATGTACGTATCCACACTAATTCAATAACTAATTAATCAAACATCAGAAAATTTTATTGGCACGTCACTTGTGGGTGACCCTGGTGCTGATTAGATTTTGATATGATTCGGTTGAAGATAAAAGAACCTGCCTTTTTTTACGACATGGCCCACAAAATTCGTCAATATCTAAAATAAAAGGCTACATATGTTCAAATGTATTCATTAAATGCTTGTTTTATACGTAAATTTTGGCGATAGAAAGAATAGGACCATCACCATTACTCTGGAACTAACCGCCTCTCGAGATATTTTCGCTTTTTTACGTTTTTACTACGTCACCATATGTCCAGGCAGCAAATAAAAATTCAGAGTTATTTTGTGCAATAAAATTTAATTTAACGAATTATTAAAGAAATAAAGAGAAGATGAATTTAAGTTTGTAAGAAAAGTCACGTGCTGCGCACATCAAATTTTTTTAACTGAGACTTCTGTGCGAACAGATCTCTTGAAGTAAAATAGAGAACTCCTATTGACTGTTCAAAATCTTTTCAGATGATCAAAATTTAAACATTATTTACAGATTCGAATGAAAAAATCTGATGTGGTCAGAACATGACTTTCCTTATATAATGCAATGAATTTACTACTTTTACAGCTAAAAAAATGTTATTCTTATAGTAGATACTTATATTCTTTCCAAGATATTGAATTTTCTTCAATGAGTCGTCATTTTCATAGATGTAGCGTCATTTTTATCCATTTGGGGGAGATTTTCGTTAATTTGGCAACATTTAAAAAAGTCGCCAAGTTGGCGACATTCCGCCAAATTCGTCGCCAAAATCTCGCCAAGCGTTATGGACAGAGAAATAAGTTATTCTTATAGAAGATAAATGAGTACTGGCGTTCAAATACAAACGTATTACTCAGAGTATCTTTTCTTGTGAATGGAACGAGTTAGATCCACGAGAATGATATCACCTAATTTATTGCATGATATTACATAGGAAAAGTGAACATGTTTCTTAAGAGTTAATATTTTTTATTTTACTTGATTTTTTGATAAATTTATTTTAAAAATGTGCAATATTTCGAGAACGGTTCATGCTAGCGTCCTACAGTTTGTGTCAATCGGTTTTTAAGGAAAAATTACATACGAAATGTCTATTTGCGTAACTCTATTAGAGGTTTTGATTTTTGATGATTTTTTCAAAATTTCACTCGAAAATTTAGGGGGTTCTGAACATTTGATTACGTATAAGAACAATAGGCTTCCAGTATTCACGGATTGTAATTTTTGTACCAAATTTCGTTCGAATCGGTCATTCGTTTGTCAGTTATCATCTCCACAGGCTTACTGAAACACACACACACATACTTTCACATACACACACGCACATACTTTCACATACACACACAGAGAGAGACACACATACTTTCTCTCTCTCTCACACACACACACACATCACCTCAAAAATGTTCGATTCGTGATCAGGGATGCTTGAAACGTGCTATCCCGTTGAAAACTCGAATTCGAATTTTCGACCCCGTCACAATACTTTCCTTATACATTATGTATATAAGGAAAGTAACAATGTAAAACTGTAGGATAAATGATTGAATATTTTTGTAAAACTAACTAATAACAAAAACTAACTAATTTTATAAAAAAAACTAACTAATTTTATATAAGACTAACACTGTAGGATAAATGATTAAATATTTTTGATGTAAGAAAACTGGTTAAATATGTTTAAAAGAAAAAAATACACTTTAAGATATAAATTGACATTTTTTTTTATGTTTTAAATATTTATCAACTGCAATTTAATAACATGTTTGTTCACTTAAAATGTTAATATTTAGATACTTAATTTTAAAAATGTTTTTATAATTAGAATTATGAAACATATATAAATCAAACTATATTTTTTATAGTTACTTTCTTTAAAAATTTTAAAACTAAAAAATTATTTTTAAATAAAATGTATTTACATTTTTCAAATATATTTTACTTACATATTTACAAATTTGATGAAAATAAAACTAAATTTAAAATTTAAAAATATAAACAATTTTGTACATATTTTGAACAAATTTACAATTTCAAATTTGAATATGTTTTGTTTGCATTAAAAATTAATTTGATGACCTCAAATTTCACAATGTTTTAAAATTAATTAAAATACATAGTAGCTTTATGAAACAATTAAATCGCTAAATTTTAATTGTTTTTTACTTTCCCTGCAATAGATGGTAATGTCTAGGGAAAGTATTGGGATCATGTAAACACTATTTTTAGCGTGACGTCGTGTGTATGTGTCTGTGTGTCTGTCTGTGCAATGTATGTATCCACTCTAACTCAAAAACTAATGGACCGAATTTCATAAAATTTGGTAGGTAAGTCACTTGAATGTGACCATCACTCCCACCCTGGTGCTGGTTAGTTTTGGATATGATTCGGGAAAAACAACGCGCCTTTTTTTTTGCGAAATCACCCGCAAAAATTACCTGTATCCACTCTAACTAAAAAACTAATAAACCAAATTTCACAAAATTTGGTAGATTTAGGTCAACTTATGGGTTACCCTGATGCTGATTAGATTTTGGTATGATTCGGAAAAAGTAACCTGCCTTTTTTTGCGAAATGGCCCGCAAAAGTCCTCAAAATATAAAATAAAAAAACTACATATGTTCAAATATATCAATTAAATGTGCTTGTTTTATACATGATTTTTAAAATTAAAAGAGTAAGAATAACCCCATTACACTAGGGCTAGCCGTTCTCGAGATTTTCTTTTTCTTTTTTTTTTTCGCATTTACGCTGCGCCACCGCTTTGTCTCATCATCACGGGAGAACGGCTGAACCGAATTTGATGAAATTTTGCGGGTAGTCTTAATAGCCCCACTTAAAATTTTTTCCATATTTCGAGTTTCTAAGAACAGGGGTTGTCAAGATATTAATTAAAAACGAACAATTAAACAAACCTTCGGTAGAGATAGCATTATACAGACGATATTTTTTCCGCCAATTTGTTTGAAGAAAATTATATCTCTGGGTTTCGTTGGAGTTTATTGCGCTTATTAATCACTTTTGAAAATCGCAGGTTGGAAACATGAATTGAATTGGAAAAATTAAACATTCCATAGTAATAGCATGATGCAGACGATATTTTTTCCACCAATTTATTTGAAAAAAAAATTATATCTCTGAGTTTGGTTGGAGTTTGTTGCGCTTATTAGCTACTTAGCTTATTAACTACAATATTTTCACAGACTCTTACTTAACAATGAAAAGTATTAAGAAATCAAAATGGTTATTTAATTATTAGCATTTTATGAGGAAGATTCTTTCTTATATCATGTTGCTCAGCAACGCAATTAAATCAAAGGTGTTTGTTAATTTTTATTATTATTATTTTTTTTTTATTACAATAATACATAAATGGATATAAAAATATATCTTATAAATATGCGGTTTAATTTTTCTTTTAATTATATTAATTACGGACTGTGTACATTACCTTCATTTATTTTAGCAAAAAAGAGTTTTCAAATTTATATATTGTGTTTAGCCAATAAACTCATTTAGCCAATTGTTGAAAAAGAAGAAGAGAAAAACGGGTGTATCTTCTAATACAATTTTAATTTTTTTCATATATTATATATAAACGGGATCAGGAAGTTCTATTCTTCAGATCTGCAAATTCAGATCTACGAATTTGGCGGGATATCGCTAACTCAGCAACTTTTCTTATACATTGCCAAATTGACGGAAATATCGCCAAATGGGAAAAAAAAACGACGATAAATCAATGAAATTTATTTTGTTTTGTTAGAAGAGTCTACTGAAATGATGTTTCGTTAGCATTTGTCTGTCAGTCCAACCGTCCTAATTAGTAACACATTTAGCGAATTTTTAAAGTGTCGTCCAATGGATAAAAATATTTGTAAATCCATAAAAATATCATCTTGAAATTGATAAAATTGAGCTAAATAAATCAAATTAATTGTGTTTTGTTACGGGATAATATTATAATGATCTTAAGTCAATTTGTTGACAAGTGGGACTATCAGTTCTGATGATTTTCTAGATGTCGTTTTTTGAGAATTAAAACATATCTTTTCTAAATCTGTTTACAAACTGGACCAGCATGCTTTACTCTTCAGAGCTGCTTGTGAAGATAATTTTGTATATCGAACCCAGAGATTCTTATATATTTTTTAGAGGAATTATATTAAATATTTTAATAGAATATTTTGAATAATAGAGTCATTTAGAATACTATAGAAATTTACACATAATTGTGAATGCTAAGTTTTTTTTGTATTATATTTTCCGTACGAAAAACGGGTATACAACAAGTTTTAAATAATTGTGGCCGTTATTTTGTGCAAATAAACTCTATAATGAATAATTGAAGAAATAGAGAGCATCAATATAAGTCTGCAGGTAAAGTCATGTGCTGCCCACATCAGATTTTTATTAATTGTTTTGATTATTTTAATTTAAAGTATTCTTAACTGTTTTAATTCTTTTAATTTAAAGCATTTTTAACTGTTTTAATTATGCTAATTTAAAGCATTTTAAGCAATTTAAAATTTAAAAATTTTAAATAATAGTGTATATAACTTTTATATAATTTTAAAGTATTTGTGAATTTTTGATGAATTTAAAGATTTAAAATTCCGCTGCTAATTTATTGTTCTTTGGATACATATTTTAAAAATCTGATTTTGAATGTTTATGATAAATTTTAGCTACTTTATACAGTTATATTTTTCACGTTTAACTTATTTCAATATCTATATAAATAAAATTGAAAATCCGTCTGTTTGTCTCATCATCATGCGAGATCAGCTGCACCGAATTTCATGAAATTTTGAGGGGTAACATTGGTAGAATTCCACTTAAAATTGAGGCGTCTGTCTGTCTTCATATCCCTTTGTTTTGTCACTTTAAGCGTGACCCAATCGTCAATTCGTTGTTCGTCCAAAGGCATTTTTCATTTTTTATTAGATATTTTTCAGAAAGTTAATGCATTTTCGAGAATACATTAAGTTTTTAGATCATATACATTCCTGGGTAACTTTAAATTCTTCTAAACACTTCCGTTAAAAAAAAAGAAAAGAAAAAAAAAATCAACTTTTTTAGCATGTTTAGAGGGGCAGAACCATGGCGTCCTTCAGCTTTTTAATTTTCACTTCCTCATACTATATAATTAGCATAGAGAAAGTATTTATTCCCAAAAATTTCCGAATTCGAGATTTTGATGTCAGTATATGTTTTAGAACCTCCTGAACACGTTTTGACTATTTGAGTGATGTCTGTCTGAGGTCGATTTTTTGGGGTACACGATACATGCCACAAATATTGATGGATTTTCATAGAACTGTATATCTGGCTTTGTTATCAAAAAATCTAGAACCACATACATTTTTTTTTAACTAGCGAAAACTTCAAAATGGATTTGAAATTCTGTATTTTTTTAAACATACCGGTAGGGCACATAATTTGACATAATTATGCATAAAAGAGGTTATTTGTGGCTCCTTAATCATGTAACCTTATAGTTTCAATCATTGTAGTGAAAAATAGCCGTCATGCAATTTTTTGTTCATGACGTCATTAACACCCCACTGAGGGAGGGGGGTGGGGAGGTCACGCCCTCTCGAGGGTACAGTGTTATGTATGGTATCAATCGAAATATTTTTTCAAGCCCACTAAAGCGATGGGTAATATGCTATAATTGCAATCATTTGGACCAACAATACCAATTTTTCAAAAATTTTCTTGTAAAAAATCCGCAAGCTACGTCGAATGAAATCTAGTACGAGAAAGTCTAGTCAAACCTTAACTCCAATTAATTTTCTTAGTTTGCAAGTTTATTTCAACATGAGAACATCCAAGAAGTTGTAATGAAAATTATTTTCCAATTGTTCAAAATGTTAATTTTTTTTTAAATTAAAATTAAAAATGGCATTTAAATTTATAAATTTCAAAATTGATATAACTCATTATTTTTAGTAAGTGCTACACACTTGCTCAGTGAGCCAACGGCCCTACCGTGCTGAAAACACCGGTTGTCGTTAGATCACCGAAGTCATGCAGCATCGGACGCGGCTAGTACTTGGGTGGGTGACCACCTGGGAACACCGCGTACTGTTGGCACATTTCGAGCGCGGTAATCCAGTGGTTTGCTCGCTGGATTTGCACGCTGCCACAACTGCCGTCGTGTTCATGCGGAGTACTATCACGTTAAACATGTAGGTCCGTAAGTCCTTCCGAGAGGTTGGTGGTAGGGGAAGGAGGGTACGGTCCCTGTGGATGCCTCCCCCACTGGGTTCCGGTCTAAATTGTGTGGCACTTCCCGGCCGTCTAAACGGTTACCTTACACCTTTCTGGTAGGTCGGACGGTCTGGGTCTCAACAACAAGAACACTTGCTCAGTGCCTCACTTTAAAAATTATTAATGTCCTAAACACCACATTTTGGATTTAATTCTAATTTGAGTGCAATTTTGTTTTGATTTTTATCTCTTTACAACATAGTTGAAAAGTGTCTATGACTTTGTTCATTAACATTTTACAACATAGTTGAAAAGTGTTTATGACTTTGTTCATTCTGTCTGGCTGTCAGTCTGTTAGCACGATAACTGCCGTAAAAATGAGTTTATCAAAATGAAATTTTAATATGTTGTTCAGACAGTCTCTGGGACCTATGGGAATATAAATGAATAATATCACCCAATTAGTTTTGGATTGAACACGGGTTGAAAAAATGAAATACATCGAACCCTATGGGACCTAATTTTTCAAACATTTTTTAAGCGAATTTAAAACTCACAAATTGCTTCGAAAGTTTTGGAAAATATTGAAATTATCCCATAAAATATATAAAAAAATTTCAGCAAAATATATTCAGTAGTTTTTTGAAGAAAAATTAAAGTAATAATTACACCCTTTATATAAAGAGATCACGTGACCATTATATGAAGCGACCACGTGACACACTTCAAAATAAAATATGTCATCCATCTCGTGTCAAAATCGTGGATTTTAAAGTTCTTTTTAAGTCATATTTAGTACTGTATCCGTCCTAAAACCTTTTTATTTTTGCTTAAATTCTGTACATCTACATCCTGACACAACGCAATTACAATATATTTGAATTTAAATGATCATCAAACTTTGATTATTTCTACAACGTAGCCTAACTTTTCCTTATGGAAGATGTAAACACCAAAAGATGTAGAATGCTGAAGTATAAGAATTGCTGCATTTCTTTAAGACAAAATTATTTAGCTCATGGAGTCTGCAATATAGCTAATATGAATGAATCATTCATTTATTTTACAAAGAGAAGCAGAGGATTTTTTCGATGAAGTTTTAAGTATAGAATTAAATTACTGGAACCTCCATGGTTTTAAATTTTTAAATAAAATAAATTATTATAGTATTGTGATGAATTCGAGACTCCTATGTCGAATGAAACAAATCCAACACCGAAAAATGATCAACTGCTTCTTAATACAAAAACATTATATCATCGAAATAGGTTTTCTCAGCGAAAAGATTCATTTTAGGGATATATAGGGATTTGAAGATCTATAGAGATCCCTATTTGGGGATATATAAGATCAAGAGCAAGCTGCCTTCTTGACTATGATGATGAATTTGCTGATAATTGAAATTTCATTAAAATATGTATGACCTTCATGCTGACGAGAAATTTGGCAATGATTAAAATTTTAAGAACTTAATTTTGATAAGAAATTTATCAATAATTAAAATTTGACTAAAATATGGAAGAACTTAATTTTGATAAGAAATTCGCCAATAAATAAAATTTCATCAAAATATGTAAGAACTTAATTGTGATGAGAAATTTGCCAATATTAAAATTTCATTTAAATATCATAAGAACTTCGTTTCGATTTCATATTTGTCAATAATTAAAATTTCACTAAAATATGTAAGAACTTTATTTTGATGAGAAATTTGCCAATAATTAAAATTTCATTTAAATAATATAAGAACTTCGTTTCGATTTCATATTTGTCAATAATTAAAATTTCACTAAAATATGTAAGAACTTTATTTTGATGAGAAATTTGCCAATAATTAAAATTTGACTAAAATATGGAAGAACTTAATTTTGATAAGAAATTCGCCAATAATTAAAATTTCATCAAAATATGTAAGAACTTAATTGTGATGAGAAATTTGCCAATATTAAAATTTCATTTAAATATCATAAGAACTTCGTTTCGATTTCATATTTGTCAATAATTAAAATTTCACTAAAATATGTAAGAACTTTATTTTGATGAGAAATTTGCCAATAATTAAAATTTCATTTAAATAATATAAGAACTTCGTTTCGATTTCATATTTGTCAATAATTAAAATTTCACTAAAATATGTAAGAACTTTATTTTGATGAGAAATTTGCCAATAATTAAAATTTCACTTAAATAATATAAGAACTTCGTTTCGATTTCACATTTGTCAATAATTGAAATTTCACTAAAATATGTAAGAACTTTATTTTGATGAGAAATTTGCCAATAATTAAAATTTCATTTAAATAATATAAGAACTTCGTTTCGATTTCATATTTGTCAATAATTAAAATTTCACTAAAATATGTAAGAACTTTATTTTGATGAGAAATTTGCCAATAATTAAAATTTCACTAAAATATGTAAGAACTTTATTTTGATGAGAAATTTGCCAATAATTAAAATTTCATTTAAATAATATAAGAACTTCGTTTCGATTTCATATTTGTCAATAATTAAAATTTCACTAAAATATGTAAGAACTTTATTTTGATGAGAAATTTGCCAATAATTAAAATTTCATTTAAATAATATAAGAACTTCGTTTCGATTTCATATTTGTCAATAATTAAAATTTCACTAAAATATGTAAGAACTTTATTTTGATGAGAAATTTGCCAATAATTAAAATTTCATTTAAATAATATAAGAACTTCGTTTCGATTTCATATTTGTCAATAATTAAAATTTCACTAAAATATGTAAGAACTTTATTTTGATGAGAAATTTGCCAATAATTAAAATTTCACTAAAATATGTAAGAACTTTATTTTGATGAGAAATTTGCCAATAATTAAAATTTCATTTAAATAATATAAGAACTTCGTTTCGATTTCATATTTGTCAATAATTAAAATTTCACTAAAATATGTAAGAACTTTATTTTGATGAGAAATTTGCCAATAATTAAAATTTCATTTAAATAATATAAGAACTTCGTTTCGATTTCATATTTGTCAATAATTAAAATTTCACTAAAATATGTAAGAACTTTATTTTGATGAGAAATTTGCCAATAATTAAAATTTCATTTAAATAATATAAGAACTTCGTTTCGATTTCATATTTGTCAATAATTAAAATTTCACTAAAATATGTAAGAACTTTATTTTGATGAGAAATTTGCCAATAATTAAAATTTCATTTAAATAATATAAGAACTTCGTTTCGATTTCATATTTGTCAATAATTAAAATTTCACTAAAATATGTAAGAACTTTATTTTGATGAGAAATTTGCCAATAATAAAAATTTCACTAAAATATGTAAGAACTTTATTTTGATGAGAAATTTGCCAATAATTAAAATTTCACTAAAATACTCAAGACTATCAATAATATCAAAAATTTTGATAAAAAATTCGTCAATTATTAAAATTTCATAAATATGTGTAGCAACTTTACTTTTTATACCATTTTCTAGCATGTAATTATGCTTTTGATATTTTCGCTCATTTCATATAAGTTGATAGGTGTAAGGGGTCCCAATAGGAATATCTTTCCCGGACTCCAATTAGGCTAATTTGAACCATTATATGCCCTAAGTAATCACGCACGGCGCATTCAATTCTGAAACGCAGCAGTTATTAGTTCAAGCTATGGAAATTAGTCTTTCAAGCTAAGCACTAGCATAATTAGAAGCTAAAATTTGATCAAATTAGAAAAATGCCTGAAATTCAATATGCCAATAGGCATTAAATATAGACTTAGCCGGTCTGTAACCCATCCTGTGAAGAAATTTGGTGGAGTTTCAATTTTTAGAGGAAGTTTCAGTACCTGAACTTTATGTTGTTGTTGAGACCCAGACCGTCCGACCTACCAGAAAGGTGTAAGGTAACTGTTTGGACGGCCGGGAAGTGCCACCCAATTTAGACCGGAACCCAGTGGGGGAGGCATCCACAGGGACCGTACCCTCCTTCCCCTACCACCAACCTCTCGGAAGGACTTACGGACCCACATGTTTAACGTGATCGTACTCCGCGTGAACACGGCGGCAGTTTTGGCAGCGGCTGGAATCGAACCCAGGCCTACCGAGTGCAACTCCAACGCGCTAACAAGTGGGCTACTGCGCCCCGCTGAGCTTTATGTTGAAGACCCAGACCATCCGGTTCGCCCTGAGGGCTTGAGCAACCATTTGGACGGCCGGCCGCTGTGCTTTATGTTGAAGTGTTGAAAACCCAGACCACACGACAGACCCGAAGGTTTACTGTAGCTAAGTGTGTGGCCGGGAACTGCTGTGCTTTATGTTGTTGTTGTTGAAACCCAGACCGTCCGACCTACCAGAAAGGTGTAAGGTAACTGTTTTGGACGGTCGGGAAGTGCCACCCAATTTAGACCGGAACCCAGTGGGGGAGGCATCCACAGGGACCGTACCCTCCTTCCCCTACCACCAACCTCTCGGAAGGACTTTCGGACCCACATGTTTAACGTGATCGTACTCCGCATGAACACGGCGGCAGTTTTGGCAGTGGCTGGAATCGAACCCGGGCCTACCGAGTACAACTCCAGCGCGCTAACCAATGGGCTACCGCGCCCGCTGTGCTTTATGTGTAGTAATTTTTAGCATTCTAATTTGGTTATATCGAAAGACACATCTAAAATCTACTCTTTGGAGGGATATGGAGGTTTTGATGTATCTCCCTGATTTCAGTACATAAGCTATATGCGTAGCAATTTTCAGAATTCTAGCTCATTTGGAAGTTTATAGTATAGAGAAAGTACTAATTTCGCGAAAATTTTAGAATTCGGGATTTGAATGCCAGTATATGTTTTATGACTTCCTGAACACGCTTTGACTATTTTTAATGTGATGTCCGTCTGTCTGTCTGTCCGTTTGTGGTCGATTTCTTTTGTAAACGATAGCGGCCACAAATGTTATTGGATTTTCACGGAACTTTATATCCGTAGTGTCGAAAAAACCTAACACTCAATAGAATTTTTTCTGAAATTCGGGTGAAAACTTTGAAATTGATGCGAAATTTTATTTTTTACTTTCCTTATATACATAATGTATAAGGAAAGTATTGTGAGGGGGTCGAGAATTCGAATTCGAGTTTTCGACGGGAGAGCACGTTTCAAGCATGCCTGATCACGAATCAAACATTTTTAAAGTGATGTCTGTGTGTGTGTGTGTGTGAAAGTATGTGTGTGTGTGAAAGTATGTGTGTGTGTGAAAGTATGTGTCTGTGAAAGTATGTGTGTGTGTGAAAGTATGTGTGTGTGTGAAAGTATGTGTGTGTGTGAAAGTATGTGTGCGTGTGAAAGTATGTGTGCGTGTGAAAGTATGTGTGCGTGTGAAAGTATGTGTGTGTGTGAAAGTATGTGTGTGTGTGAAAGTATGTGTGTGTGAAAGTATGTGTGCGTGTGAAAATATGTGTGCGTGTGAAAGTATGTGTGCGTGTGAAAGTATGTGTGCGTGTGAAAGTATGTGTGCGTGTGAAAGTATGTGTGCGTGTGAAAGTATGTGTGCGTGTGAAAGTATGTGTGCGTATGAAAGTATGTGTGCGTGTGAAAGTATGTGTGTGTGTGAAAGTATGTGTGTGTGTGAAAGTATGTGTGCGTGTGAAAGTATGTGTGCGTGTGAAAGTATGTGTGTGTGTGAAAGTATGTGTGTGTGTGAAAGTATGTGTGTGTGTGAAAGTATGTGTGTGTGAAAGTATGTGTGTGTGTGAAAGTATGTGTGCGTGTGAAAGTATGTGTGCGTGTGAAAGTATGTGTGCGTGTGAAAGTATGAGTGTGTGTGAAAGTATGTGTGTGTGTGAAAGTATGTGTGTGTGTGAAAGTATGTGTGAAAGTATGTGTGCGTGTGAAAGTATGTGTGCGTGTGAAAGTATGTGTGCGTGTGAAAGTATATGTGTGTGTGAAAGTATGTGTGTGTGTGAAAGTATGTGTGTGTGTGAAAGTATGTGTGTGTGTGAAAGTATGTGTGCGTGTGAAAGTATGTGTGCGTGTGAAAGTATGTGTGCGTGTGAAAGTATGTGTGTGTGTGAAAGTATGTGTGTGTGTGAAAGTATGTGTGTGTGTGAAAGTATGTGTGCGTGTGAAAGTATGTGTGTGTGTGTGTGTGTGTCAGTGAGTCTGTGGAGATGATAACTGACGAACGAATGGATCGATTCGAACGAAATTTGGTACAAAAATCACAATCCATAAATACTGGAAGCCTATTGTTTTTATATGCAATCGAATGTTCAGAACCCCCCTAAATTTTCGAGTGAAATTTTGAAAAAATCGTCAAAAAATCAAAACCGCTAATAAAGTTGCGCAAATAGACATTTCTTATGTAATTTTTTATTAAAAAACGATTGGCATAAATTTTAGAACGCTAACATGACCCGTTTACGAGATATTGCACATTTTTAAAAAAAAAATTATCAAAAAGTCATATAAAATAAAAAAAAAAAATTTCCTACTGAGAAACATGTTCACTTTCCATATGTAATACCATGCGATAAATTGGGTGACATCATTCTCGTGGAACTAGCTCGTTCCATTCAGGAAAAAAGATACGTTGAGTAATACTTTCGTATTTGAACGCCAATAGTCATCTGCTGTAAGAATAGTTATTTGCTGTAAGAATAACTTATTTCTCCGTCCATAACGCTTGGCGAGGTTTTGGCGACGAATTTGGCGGAATATCGCCAATTTGGCGACATTTTTAATTGTTACCAAATTATCAAAAATCTCGCCAAATGGATAAAAATGACGCTAAATCAATGATATCTTGGAAAGAATATAAGTATCTACTATAAGAATAACATTTTCTTTAACTGTAAAAGTAGTAAATTCATTGCATTATATAAGGAAAGTCATGTGTTGCCCACATCAGATTTTTTAAACTTGGAGCATAGGACAAAATTTGGCCTAGTCATTCATGAAAGAGATTATTTATTTATTAAGAGATTATTTATTATTCAATGATCACGAGACTAAATAGTTTCAATCATTGGACATCAGTAGCTCCCCTCGAGGTGGGGGTGGGGGGCAAGTTACCACCCCGGGAGGTACATTGTCATGTATTGTATCAATCGAAAGATTTTTTCAAGCCCTTTAAAATGAAGGGTAACACGCTATAATTGCAATAGCAAATCGTTTGGACCCACGATATCAATTTTTCAAAATTTAACTAATAAAATCTGAAAAAAAAAAGAAAAACCTCACAAGTTACCTAAAAATGAATTCTGGCATGAGAATATCGAGTGGAGCCAGTTAATTCTCCGTTCTTTCCGCACTTGATCTATATGTATATAGTAATTGGTTATGTGTCAAACACTGGCATCCACTGGCCGGCCTTCCAATATAAGTCTTTTGTATATATTTTTTTCTTTAGTAGAAAATCCAGAGTAAGCATGTCTTCACCTCTACACACTCCGCAATTTCCCGTTGCATTTGACCGAGCGGATGGACGGAATTTTATAAACTTGCACTGCAAGGTTGCTAGTTGAAATTTTGCATTATTACTATATCTCAGGAAATAGTTAACGTACAGAAATGATACTTCTTCCAAAATAGTCAAAAATAACTATTTTTTTATTAAATAAAAAAAAATTATAAAAAAAATATCAATTTTTTTCTTTATAATTTTTGAAACTTAATCCCCCACCCCCTTTAAGAAGCTGAAAATTCGATGGGAAAACATTTTCACTTCTTGCAGTCCCTTTTGAGTATACAAACATAGATATAGAAAGGCGATCTAAGAAACTGGATGGGGGCGGCATTTAATACGGAAGGGGGGGGGGGCATAACAGCCAGATCGACACAGCTTCGTTCCTTAGCACGATAGCCCTTCCAAAAAGCATAACTTCAGAAGAAGAAAAAATCTGATGTGAGTAGCACATAACTTTCCCTATGGACGCAAATTCATTTTCTCTTTATTTCTTCATTAATGTCATTGAGTTTAATGGCACAAAGTAACACGCATCATTACTTGGAATGACACTGAATGGGCAGTTTTAATTCAATTTTCGTGTTCATTTTGTAACGCGACGTATTTTTACTTTCCCTGCAATACATGGTAATGTATAGGGAAAGTATTGGAATCATGTCGAAATTTTCAACTCGAGTTTTCGACGGATCTACACGTTTCGAGGCCTCTAGAATACGAAAAAACTATTATAAGCGTGATGTCTGTGTGTGTGTCTGTTTGTGTGTCTGTGTATCTGTACAATGTATGTAATATATATAAAATTCTGTATATATATAAAATTTGGTATATAAATCACTTGGGTGAGACCCTGGTGCTGATCAGTTTTTGGTACAATTCGGAAAAACAGAACCTGCCTTTTTTTGCGAAATGGCCCTCAAAAATTTCATGTATTCACACTTGCTGAAATACAAATTGACTAAATTTCACAAAATTTGGTAGATAAATCACATGGGGGATACTTTGGTGCTGATTAGATTTTGGAACGATTCGAAAAAGAACAACCTGCCTTTTTTTACGAAATAGTCCGCAAAAATCGCCAATATCTAATAAAAGACTACGTATGATCAAATGTATCAATTAAATGCTTGTTTTATACGTAATTTTGAAGAGGAAAAGAATAAGAACAATTCTATTACTCTAGGATTAACCGTTCTCGAGATATTTGACATTTTTCACATTTTTTTTATGCCGCTCTTGGAAAAATGTCCAGTTACCAAATAAAAGAAGAAATTGAATTAAAAATGTAAATTTAGTGTCATTTTGTGCAATTAAACTCAATTTAATGACTACTTAGAGAAATAAAGAAAAAATGAGTTGGGAAAGTCATGTGCTGCCCACATCAGATTTTTAAAGTAGGTGAAGCACACATGCGGAAAAATTAAAATATGATGAATCTTACGGAAATGGGATGAGTCATATTCTTTTCATCGCCAAAAATTAACGTACAAAACAAGCATTTAATGAATACATTTGAGCACACGTAGTCTTTTATTTTAGATTTCATGGATTTTGACGGACCATTTTGCAAAAAAAAAAAAAAAAAAAGTCAGGTTCTTTTATCCAGAATCGCACCTAAATCTAATCAGCACCAGGGTTAACCCACAAGTGACTTACTTATCTACCAAATTTTGTGAAATTGGGTCCATTAGTTTTTTAACTAGAGTTGATACATACGATTTTTGCCGACCATTTCGTAAAATAAAGGCAGGTTCTGTTATCCCGAATCGTATCCAAATCTAAACAGCACCGCAGAGTAACCCATAAGTAAAATTTTATGAAATTGGGTGAATTAGTTTTTGAGTTGATACATACATTACACAGACAGACATATACACACACAGACGTCACAACAGTTACCTTACACCTTTCTGGTAGGTCGGACGGTCTGGGTCTCAACAACAACAACACACAGACGTCACGCTGGAAATAGTTTCTTGTATTCTAGAGGTCCTAAAACGTGTCGATCTGTCGAAAACTGAATTTGCGATTTTCGACACAATTCCAATACTTTTCTTATACATTACCATGTACTGCAGGGAAAGTAAAAAAAAAAATAACATAACATGTCTACGTGATCTAAATATATTCATCCTGTTCTTGCCTAAACGGCCCCCATAATCTATCGAACACTTACTTGTCCACCAATAAAATAATAAAAAGAAATGGCCGATGGCTACGTTCACATAATTCCAGCAGCGCAATTCCTAGAAACGTCAACGGATTTTGCTTCTCCTTAGACCGTTATCGATAGATTCTGTGTCTTTTTGTTCTACATCAGGGATTAATATTAAGAGGAGAGTCTTTATCGAATTATTAAAACAAAAAAAAAGGGGGGGGGGGAGATGACGATGGGATTTTTTTTCTGAGAAATGTGATACTATCGAGTTCAGTTTCCGGCGAAACGGATGCTATGCATAGATGGAGAATTGTTTCTTCGGAACGTTCCAGTACGGCAAATTTACCTTTTTATTTATTTATTTAATCATTTATTTATTTTTTTTTTACGTGGGAATTGGATATATAAAGTTGTTGCTTTGTTTTAAACTATTGGAGTAGGGGGGAAAAAATCTGATGTGGCCAGCACATGACTTTCCCTGCAGACTCAAATTCATATTTTCTTTATTTCTTTAACAATTCGTTAGATTATGTTTAATTGAACCAAATAACACTAAATTTGCATTTTTAATTCAATTTTTGTTTTTATTTGGTAATTGGACATTTTTCCGAGATCGGCGTAACAAAAATGCATGAAATCTCAAATATCAGCACGGTTAGTTCTAAAGTATAATGGAGTGTGTTATATTATTTTCCTCTTCAAAAATTGTGTAACAAGCATTTAATTGATACATTTGAGCATACACTACTCAGTCCTTTTTTTTAGATTTTGGCGATTTTGGCGGGCCATCTCGTAAAAAAAGGCAAGTTGTTCTTTTCCGAATCGTACCAAAATCTAATCAGCACCAGAGTATCCCACAAGTAACTTATCTACCAAATTTTGTGAAATTTGGTCAATTAGTATTTTAGCTAGAGCAGATAAATGAAATTTTTGCAGGCCATTTTGCAAAAAAAGGCGGGTTCTTTTTTTCCGAATTATACCAAAAGCTAATCAGCACAAGAGTCACACCCAAGGGTCTTACCTACTAAATTTTATGAAAATCGGTCCATTAGTTTTTGAATTAGAGAGGATAAATACATTGCACAGACTCACAGACACACAGATAGACAGACAGACAGACAGACAGACAGACACACAGACAGACACACACACAGACGTCATGCTAAAAATAGTTTTTTCGTATTCTAGAGGTCTCGAAAGGTGTAGATCCGTCGAAAACTCGAGTTGCGATATTCGACATGATTCCAATATTTTCCCTATACATTATCATGTACTGCAGGGAAAGTAAAAAAAGAGTTGTACAATATGCATTTAGGTAGCATAAATTAATACTTAAAATAATTTTTACTTTCCCTTCAATACATGGTCATGTATAGGGAAAGTATTGGAATCGTGTCGAAAATCGCAACTCGAGTTTTCGATAGATCTACACATTTTGAGATCTCTAAAACACGAAAAAATTACTTTTTGCGTGACGTCTGTGTGTCTATGTGTGTGTGTGTGTGTGTGTGTGATGCATGTATCCACCCTAATTGAAAAACTAATGGACCCATTTTCATACAATTTGGTAGGTTAGCCATTTGTAGGTGACTCTAGTGCGGATTTGATTTTGGTACGATTCGGATAAAACAACCTCCATTTTTTGCGAAATAGCTGGCAAAAATTGTCTGTATCCACTCTAGCTAAAAAAATAATTAACTTAATTTCATAAAAATTGGTAGATAAATCACTTATAGGTTATCCTTGTGCTGATTAGATTTTGAGACGATTCTGGCAAATAGAACTTTTTTTTTTGCGAAATGGCCCATAAAAATCATCATCATTTAAAGTAAAAGACTACGTATGCTCAAATATATCCATTAAAAGCTTGTTTGTTTTAAACGTAAATCTTGGCGATGAAAATAATAAGACCAACCCCATTACTCTAAGATTAGTCGTTCTCGAGATATTTTTGTTTTTTGTGTATTTTCGCCACGCCATCTCTGAAAATAACTCGAGTTACCCAATGAAAACGAAAACTGAATTAAAAGTGCCAATTCAGTGTCATTTAAAATAATCTGATGTTGGCAACACATGACTTTCTTTATATAATGAAATGAATTTACTATTTTTACAGTTAAAAAAATGTTATTCTTATAGTAGATACTTATATTCTTTCCAAGATATTGAATTTTCTTCAATGAGTCGTCCTTTCCATTGATTTAGAGTCATTTTTATCCATTTGGCAAGATTTTTGTTAATTTGGCAACAATTAAAAATGTCGCCAAGTTGGCAACATTCCGCCAAGTTCGTCGCCAATATCTCGCCAAGCGTTATGGACGGAGAAATAAGTTATTCTTACAGTAGATAAATGACTATTGGCATTCAAATACAAAAGTATCACTCAAAGTATCGTTTTTCCTGATTGGAACGAGCTAGTTACACGAAAATGATGTCATCTAATTTATCGCATGGTATTACATATGAAAAGTGAACATGTTTCTCAACAGTTAATATTTTCTTATAATTTATAGGATGTTTTGATAAATTTATTTGAAAAATGTGCAATATCTCGAGAACGGTTCAGATTAGCGTTTTAAAATTTATGTCAATCGTTTTCTAATGAAAAATGACATAAGCAATGTCTATTTGAATAACTTTATTAGCGGTTTTGATTTTCTGACGATTTTTTCAAAATTTCACTCAAAAATTTAGGGAGGTTCTGAACATACGATTGCGTATAAAAACAATAGGCTTCCAGTGTTTACGGATTGTGATTTTTGTACCAAATTTCGTTCGAATCGGTCCATTCGTTCGTCAGTTATCGTCTCCACAGAAGACTCACTGACACACACACACACACACACACACACACTTTCACACCCCCACACACACACACACACTTTCACACACACACACACACACACACTTTCACACACACACACACACACACACGCACAGACATCACTTTAAAAATATTTGATTCGTGATCAGGGATGCTTGAAACGTGCTCTCCCGTCGAAAACTCGAATTCGAATTTTCGACCCCGTCACAATACTTTCCTTATACATTATGTATATAAAGAAAGTAATAATTATGGGTATTATTGTGTGCTATTAAACTCAATGTAATGAATTATTGAAAAATAAAAAGAACGTGAAAATGAGTCTGCAGGGAAAGTCATGTGCTGCCCACATCAGATTTTTACTTTCCATATATATGCATAATGTTTAAGGAAAGTATTGTGACGGGATCGAAAATTCGATCACGTTTCACGCATGCCTGATCACGAATCAAACATTTTTGAAGTGATGTCTGTGTGTGTGTGTGTGTGTGTGTGTGTGTGTGTGTGTGTGTGTGTGTGTGTGTGTGTGTGTGTGTGTGTGTGTGTATGTGTGTGTGTGTGTGTGCGAGTGAGTCTGTGGAGACGATAACTGACGAACAAATTAACCGATTCGAACGAAATTTGGTACAAAAATCACAATCCGTAAACACTGGAAGCTTATTGTTTTAATACACAATCGTGTTCAGAACCAATGTGCAACAATGTTCAGAACCCCCCTAAATTTTCGAGTGAAATTTTGAAAAAATCGTCAAAAAATCAAAACCGCTAATAAAGTTACGCAAATAGACATTTCTAATGTAAGTTTTCAGTAGAAAACGATTAACATAAATTTTAGAACGCTAACATGAACCGTTCTCGAGATATTGCACATTTTTCAGAAAAATTATCAAAAAGTCATATAAAATAAAAAATAAAACTTTTCCTATTGAGAAACATGTTCACTTTCATGTGTAATATCATGCGATAAATTGGGTGACATCATTCTCGTGGATCTAGCTCGTTCCATTCATGAAAAAATATACTTTGAGTAATACTTTTTTATTTGAACGCCAATAGTCATTTATCTGCTGTAAGAATAACTTATTTTTTCGTCCATAACGCTTGGCGAGGTTTTGGCGACGAATATGGTGGAATGTCGCCAACTTAACGACTGCTTTAAATGTTGCTAAATTAACGAAAAACTCGCTAAATGGATAAAAATGATGCTAAATCAATGACGACTCATTGATGATGACGACATGGAAAATGACGTCTCATTGACGAAAATTCAATATCTTGGAAACAATATAAATAACTACTATAAAAATAATCTATTTTTTTTACTGTAGAAGTAGTAAATCCATTGCATTATATAAGGAAAGTCATGCGCTGCCCACATCAGATTTTTTTTTTTTTTACGTGGGAATTGGATTCATAATGTAACTGTTTAGTTTTAGACTATTGACGTAGGAAAAAGAAAACGAGTTCTAAAATATGCATTCATGTAGCATAAAATAATGCTTTAAAAAATTTTTTATTACTATAATACATTTAGAGGAAAAGTTTGTTATGGGGTCAAAAAAATACTTCTATCAGTTTTTGGGGGATTTAATTCAAACAAATTGAGCAAATCGAAGTCAATTATTTCAATCGATGACCGCCAGAGGGCTATTCAGTTTCAATTTCCCTATGTTGTTGTTGTTGAGACCCAGACCGTCCGACCTACCAGAATCACTTTCCCTATGTACATAATACATAACGTATAACGTGTACATAATACATAACGTATAACGTGTACTTAATGCATAACGTATAGGATAAGGGAAGTATTGTGACGGGGAAGGGCCATAACCATTTACGAAATAGGGACTGGGGGGGAATTTAAGGGGGCAACAGCAGTTTTAAAGGAGGGGCTCACCAAAAACACAATTAATCATTAGCATTTATAAACCTACTATTATATATTTCAATTCATATACATTATTAACAAATCTTTGCATATTTATATCTGTAAGCTAAAGCTGATTATTAATACCTATATAGTTACTATATATCAATATTAATATATCGTAATTGCAATTGGTTTCAATGTAAACATTTACTAGCAATAAATCTGTTAATAATTTTTATAAACATTCTAAAAGTTAATGCAAGTTAATACTTAAAATTAACTTTTACCCACTTAACAGTTGATTTTGACTCAATAATATATAACAGTGAACCCCACAATAATACAAAAGTATCTTAAATACCATTATCGTAATTTTTAAATATTTTTGAATTAAATATATAAATAAAGGGATCATTAGTATGATCACACATTCAGCTAAATTAAAACAAGAAAGATCAATCATGCATAAAGCATTGAATATGAAACACTTTCCAAATTCAATGCAATTTTATATAAACATCTCTAAAATACGGTGCACTCCTCGGTAATATTTTAAAAATTATCACAATACTACATTAATTTATTATATTTGAAAACTTCATTGAAAACAAATGAACTTTATTCAAATGACGTCATCGAAAGATAAATCGCCTCTATATAAAAGCAGCATTTCATTCATAATTTTTTTTAATTCCTTTCATTCATTACAATACTATAATAGTTTATTTTTATTTAAAAACTTAAAACCATGGATGTACAAGTAATTTAACTCTATGCTTAAAACTTCATCGAAAAAATCGTCTTCTTTGTGTAAAATCAATGAATGTTTCATTCATATCAGTTATATTGCAGACTCCATGAGCTAAATAATTTTAAGTTAAAGAAATGCAGCAATTCTTATACAACTCATTCTATATTTAAGTGTTTATATTTTCCATAAGTGAAAATTTGGCTTCGTTGTAGAAATAATTTCATGATCATTTAAACTCAAATATATTGTAATTGCGTTGTTCCAGAACATTGATGCACAGAATTTAAGCAAAAATAAAGCGGTTTTAGGACAGATACAGCACTTCACTTTAAAAATCTTCAACTTTTTTAAAAATCACGATTTTGATACAGGATGGATGCCATATTTTATTATGAAGTGGGTCACGTGATCTCTTCATGTAATGGTCACGCGATCTCTCCATATAAAGGATGTAATTAATATTTTAATTTTTATTTAAAAACTACTGAATATATTTTGCTGAAATTTTTTTTATATATTTTATGGGATAATTTAAATTTTTCATAAAACTTTCAAAGGAATTTGTAAATTTTAAATTTGCTTAAAAAATGTTTGAAAAATTAGGTCCCGTAGGGTTCAATGTATTTCATTTTTTCAACCCGGGTTCAATCCAAACCTAATTGGGTGATATTATTCATTTATATTCCCATAGGTTCCATACACCGTCTGAACAACATACTAAAATTTCATTTTGATAAAGTCATTTTTACGGCAGTTATCGTGCTAAAGAACAGACAGACAGACAGAATGAACAAAGTCATAAACACTTTTCAACTATGTTGTAAAGTGTTAAAAATCTTTAAAACGAAGTAATTTGTAAAAAAATCTCAAAGAAATTTGAATGACATCCTATATGACATTTGATATCACTACTAAAAACTTATCATCAGGGGGTAACTTTTATGATGGGGGCTGAGTATACTTCTTGGGGGAGCTGATCTCCCCCTGGTCCCTATCTGGCTAAGGCCTTGTGGCGAGGTCGAAAATTCCACGGAAGAGCACGTTTCGAGCATCAAATTTCTTTAAAATTGAACTTATGCGCTACTCAATACTGCAACCATTAAGTTCATACTCACAAAACGCACCTATAACACTTAACCATAGGCTGGTTCTGTGATTATAAACTTCGTGTTACCGAACTCACAGTTGACTATTACACAGTTCTTCACGAAAACATACTCATTTCCATCCTTGAATCGCAGATAACTGTCAAAACAGAAAGAGTGTGTAAACAAACACGTTTCCTCATAAGTGCGTAACATATTATGCGAAAAATGAAATTGTTCGAATCGAACCATTTCTACTACCAACGACCTGAAAGGGTACTGAACCAGCTAACCAAGGATCTTTAACTGTTGTTAACGCTTGCACTTCCCACAGCTGATTAATATTCAACCCATTAATGGGAACCGAAGAGTGCAATGGTTTCTGTATCCACGTTTTGCTTCGCTTGAAATTTTGTTTGTTTACTTGTTTGTAAAAATAAAGTGGACTTCCGTTTATTCGGCATCCATTGGTTCAGAAAGCCCGATAATCCGGCAAGTCTCTCGAACAGCATTTTGACGGTTGTAAAAAATGGTCTGTGTAAAAATCAACTTGTGTTTTTGACAGCTGTAAAAAAACAGACAGCCGTAAAAAAAATGAAATACCCGACCGCAAATGCACAATTTACATCGCAGGACAAATCAGAAGATATCGTTCGTACGGAAGATATCGTTGTCTTCTACAAATAACATTTAAATTTTGCTTGAGGAGCCCGTTTTTAACAATTTACAGCATAGTTGAAAAGCGTTTATGACTTTGTTAATTCTGTCTGTCTGTCCGTTAGCACGATAACTGCCGTAAAAATGACTTTATCAAAATGAAATTTTAGTATGTTTTTCAGACGGTCTGTGGAACCTATGGGAATATAAATGAATAATATCACCCAATTAGTTTTGGATTGAACCTGGGTTGAAAAAATGAAATACATTGAACCCTATGGGACCTAATTTTTCAAACATTATTAAGCAAATTTAAAATTCACAAATTGCTTCGAAAATTTTAGGAAATATTCAAATTATCCCATAAAATATATAAAAAAAAATCTCAGTAAAATATGTTATGTGGTTTTTTAAATAAAAATTATTTAATATAGGGAGAAAAACAAATTCAAATAAATTCTGACTCTTGCTATATCCTCCAGAAAGAAAATAGAGATATATTATATAATAAATATCTTTCCAAGAGTTTAATTATTTTATATATAAGAGAGGTTTCACATTTTAAAATATTATGGTAGATAATTATTTTTCAAATTTTTAATTAAAATAAATTATTATAGTATTGTGATGAATGAAACGATTGGAAAAATGCTTATGAATGAAATGCTGCTTTTATAGAGAGACGATTTATACTTCGATGACGTCATTTGAATAAAGTTCATTTGTTTTCGATGAAGTTTTCAAATATAATAAATTATTGTAGTATTATGATAATTTTAAAAATATTACCGAGGAATATATCGCATTTTAGAGATGTGTAAACCAAGCAATTTATATTTCAATGCCGTCATTTGAATGAGGTTCATTTTCTTCGATAAAGTTTTCAAATATAATAAATTAATGCAGTATTGTGATAATTTAAAAAATATTACCGTGGAATGTATCGCATTTTAGAGATGTTTATATAAACTTGCATTGAAGTTGGAATGTGTTTCATAATCAATGGTTTATGCATGATTGATCTTTCTCGTTTTGTTTTACATACTGTACCATGCCATCCACTATATGTAATGTTATATCAAGTTTATAGTCCGTTATTTTGTCAGAAATTAATTTTTTCTATCCCCCTCGTATTTAGGTCGACATCTGGTAATTCGACATGCGGCAAGCTGCAAATTCGCCAGATCATCGGAAGTTTACTGTACTATAGTATTTCAGACTGTCAAAGTCAGGGACACCAACACTCTTTAAAAAATTTGATTACAACTTTTTTTAACAGGTTTTATTTACTTTATAATGTATGGTGCTTGTCGTCGAAAACACGTAGTCATCTGACTCGAATATTCAGCTCAGTTAATTCTATTCATGCTCGATACTAAAAATATGCAAATTTTCTGCTTTCTAGGTCACCGAGGGTTTTCCGGAGGATCTGGAAATATTTTCGCAGTTTGTCCACCCTCCTGGAGGAAAATCAAAACTCCGGCTCCATTACGACCCACGCTTAATATTATAAGTGTGCATAGATTAAGCCTTCTCTATCACTAAAAACGGTGGGGGGGGGGGGGCTTTTGGTGGGTCTCAAAATACTTTTCAAAGTCACCCATTTTCTAACCCCTCACCCCTCGAGGGGGAGAGAATCAAAAATCTTTGAGTTTATCCTACTAACGCCAGTTGTTTAGCCTCCAGGAAAAAGTTCCAATGGGCGTCCATGGTGACAAACGTACCAAATTTTATGACATTTTGTCCAATAGTTTGAGCTAAGGTGGATACATACGCTAGACAAATTCATATACAGGGTGTCCCAAAAAGATTGAAACGCGCTTTAATTCTTTGCCTGTTGGAGATAAGTGGGCAATGTAAATTGCAACAAGAAAGATCAATCATGCTTAAAGCATTGATTATGAAACACTTTCCAACTTCAATGCAATTTTATTTAAACATGTCTAAAATGCAATACATTCCTCGGTAATATTTTAAAACTTATCACAATACTACATTAATTTATTATATTTGAAACCTTAAACCTTCATCGAAAAAAATTAACTTCATTCAAATGACGGCATTAAAATATAAATTGCCTGGTTTAAACATCTCTAAAATGTGATACATTCCTCGGTAATAATTTTAGAATTATCATAATACTACGATAATTTATTATATTTGAAAACTTCATCGAAAACAACTGAAATCCATTCAAATGACGTCATAGAAAAAATAACACGCCTGGCTCTCTCTATAAAAGCAACATTTCATTCATAAATAATTCCCCCATTCATGTCATTCATCACAATACTATAATAATTTATATTATTTAAAAATTAAGACCATGGAGCTACAAGTAAGTAAAACTCTATGCATAAAACTTCATCGAAAATTATCGTCCTTCTCTTTCTAAAATCAATGAATATTTCATTCATATCAGCCATGCAGACTCCATGGACTAAATGATTTTGTGTTAAAGAATTACAGCGATTCTAATACAACTCATTCTACATATTTTGCTGTTTACATTTTACATAGGTGAAAAATAGGCTTAATAGTAGAAATAATCAAATTTGTATGAGCATTTAAACTGAAATATATTGTCATTGCGTTGTTAAAGTATGTAGATGCACAGAATTTAGGCCAAAATAAAGTAGTTTTAGGACGGATACAACACTCAATATGAATTAGAAAGAACTTTAAAAATCACGATTTTGAGACAAGATGGATGCCATATATCATTTTGAAGTGGGTCATGTGATCGTTTCATATCATGGACACGTGATCGCTT
The DNA here is from genome assembly GCA_951213105.1 of Amaurobius ferox. Taxonomy (NCBI): domain Eukaryota; kingdom Metazoa; phylum Arthropoda; class Arachnida; order Araneae; family Amaurobiidae; genus Amaurobius; species Amaurobius ferox. The sequence continues at coordinate 942,092 of OX578154.1, forward strand.
CATATAAGAGGTGTTATTATTATTTAAATTTTTATTTAAAAAACTACTGAATATATTTCGCTGAATTTTTTTTTATATATTTTATGGAACAATTTGAATATTGCCTAAAATTTTCGAAGCAATTTGTGAATTTTAAATCCGCTTAAAAAATGCTTGAAAAATTAGGTCCCATAGGGCTCAATGTATTCCATTTTTTCAACCCGGGTTCAATCCAAAACTAATTGTGTGATATTATTCATTTATATTCCCATAGGTCCTATAGACCGTCTGAACAACATACTAAAATTTCATTTTGATTAAGTCATTTTTACGGCAGTTATCGTGCTAACGGACAGACAGACAGACAGACAGACAGACAGACAGAATGAACAAAGTCATAAACACTTTTCAACTTTGTTGTAAAGTGTTAAAAATACACAGAAAGGGGAAAATCCCATATGGAGGGGATGCATGATAAAGAATTACAATTTGTATGGGTGGCTTTGTTTTTCTTCGTCTTCTTCGACCCAGGCCGTCCGATTTACCCGAAGGTGCAAGACAGGGTTTTTCAACCTGGGTTCCGGGAAATTTCTGAAGAGTTCCGCGAAAAATTACCATTGAACTATAAAATGATCTCTAAGAAATTATGTTGGTAGTGTAGCGGGGTGCACGGGACAAGAGTGATGTTAAGACCGTCGCGGCACGCATGTGTCTGTCTGTAGCAAAATTTAATGCAAAAATGCACTAATACAATCACCACTTAATTTCAAATTCAATGGGATTTTAGCGAATCTTTTGGAATGGATTTTAATCAAGAAGTTAATAAAAATACACCTCTTTATTTTAGTCCATTTAAAAAGATGTGCTAAACTTCGCTACTGCACTAGTCTGGTATTAGTAGCAGGAGCAGTAGTAATAGCAAGAGGATTTTTATTAGTAGTAGGTTATACCTATATAATACCTATATAAGGTATATATAACCTATTTAAATATATAACCTATTTAAATATATAACCTATATATATAGGATAAAATTATATATTTTCTCAAATTACGAGGGTTTTTTCAGAAATACCACAAGTCAGAAAGGTTCGGAAGGCAATGAAAAGTTGATGAACCCTGGTGTAAGGTATCTGTTTGGACAGCTCAATTTAGACCGGAACCAAGTAGGGGCAGCATCCTTAGGAACCGCACCATCCTTCTCCTACCACCAACCTCTCATTTAACGTGCTTGTACTCTGCGTGAACACGGGGTAGTTTGTGCAGGGCCGGGAATTAAATTCGAGTCGTCCGAGTGCAATCGCCAACCACTGGATTGTCCCAACCCCTTGGGTTGTCTTGCTCGGGATTACGCTACATTTAATGCGAAAATAAAACTAAATTGGGATATTTTTTGCTTCATTATAATACATGGTAATGTATAGGAACAGTATTGGAATCGTGTCGAAAATCACAATTCAAATTTTCGACGTATCTACACGTTTTGGGATCTGTAGAACAAGAAAAAGCTATTTTTAGCGTGACGTCTGTGTGTGTGTTTGTTTGTCTGTGCAATGTATGCATCCATTCTAACTCAAAAACTAATGGACCTAATTTCATAAAATTTTAAATGTAAGGCACTTATGGATGACCCTGATGCTGATTTGATTTTGGTACGATTCGAGATAAAAGATCTTTTTTTTACTTTCCTTATATACATATTGTATAAGGAAAGTATTCTGACTGGGTCGAAAATTCGAATTCGAGTTTTCGACGGGAGAGCACGTTTCAAGCATCCCGAATCAAACATTTTTGAAGTGATGTATGTGTGTGTGTGTGTCGAAAGCCCAGACCAACCGACTCGTCCGAAGACTTAGAGTAAGTGTGTGTGTGTGTGTGTGAAAGTGCGTGTGTGTGGTCGAAAGTATGTGTGTGTGTGTCAGTGAGTCTGTGGAGACGATATCTCACGAACGAATGGAACGATTCGAATGAAATTTGGTACAAAATCACAATCCGTAAATACTGGAAGCCTATTGTTTTAAACGTAATCGAATGTTGAGAACCCCCTAAATTTTCGAGTGAAATTTTGAAAAAATCATCAAAAAATCAAAATCTTTAATAAAGTTACGTAAATAAACATTTCTTATGTCATTTTTCCTTAGAAAACGATTGACATAATTTTAGAACGCTAGCATGAACGCTAGTTCTCGAGATATTGCAAATTTTAAAAATAAATTTATCAAAAAATTCCATAAATTAAATAAAATATATTAACTGCTGAGAAACATGTTCACTTTTCATATGTAATACCATGCGATAAATTTGGTGGCATCATTCTCGTGGATTTAGCTCGTTCCATTCATGAGAAGAGATACTTTGAGGAATAAATTTGTATTTGAACGCCAATAATCATTTATATGCTATAAGGATAACTTATTTCTGGGTCCATAACGCTTGGCGAGATTTTGGCGACGAATTTGGCGGAATGTTGCCAACTTGGGGATTTTTTAAATGTTGCCAAATTAACGAAAATCTCGCCAAATGGATAAAAATGACGCTAAATCAATGAAAATGACGACAAATCGACGAAAATTCAATATCTTGGAAAGAATATAAGTATCTACTAAAATAAAAACCTATTTTTTTTTTTACTGTAAACGTAGTAAACTCATTGCATTATATAAGGAAAATCATGTGTTGCTCACATCAGATTTTTTTTTGTTTTGAAAATGGCTCACAAAAATCATCAAAACTATTTGAAATGAGTAGTAAAATACTATGTATACTCAAATGTATCCATAGTTGTTTTATACGTAATTTTTGACAGTGAAAAGAATAAGATCAACCCTATTACTTTAGCACCGGCTGTTCTCGAGGTATTTCAGTTTTTCGCATTTTTGCTACGCCGACTTTAAAAATTGTCCGGTTACCCAACGAAGACGAAAATGGAAATAAAAATGCCACTGTAGTGTCATATCAAATAAAAATGCGTGCTATTTTGTGCCATTAAACTTGATTTAACGAATTTTTGAATAAATAAAGAGAAAGAGAATTTGAGTCTGTAGGGAAAGTCATATGCTGTCTATATCCTTTTGCTTTCCCTGCAATACATGGTAATGTATAGGGAAAGTATTGGAATCATGCCGAAAATTGCAACTCGAGTTTTCGACGGATCTACTCGTTTCGGGACCTCTAGAATACGAAAAAACTATTTTTAGTGTAACGTCTGTGTGTGTATCTGTCTGTCTATCTGTCTGTGCAGATTTTGTATCCCCTCTAACTCAACTAATTGACCGAATTTCATAAAATTTGGTAAGTAAGTCACTTGTGGGCGAATCTGGTATTGATTAGTTTTGGGTACGATTCGGGATAAAAAAAAACCCGCCTTTTTATGCGAAATGGCCTGCAAAAATTGCCTTTGTCCACTCTAGAAGAAAAACTAATGGACTGAATTTAACAAAATTCGGTAGATAAGTCGCTTGTGGATCACCCTGGTGCTGATTAGATTTTGGTACGATTCGGAAAAAATTAACCTGCCTTTTCTTGCAAAGTGGCCCACAAAAATCGTCAAAATCTAAAATGAAAAACTACGTGTGCTCAAATATATCCATTAAATGCTTGTTTTACATATAATGTTTAACGAAGAAAATAATAAGACCAACCCCATTACACTAGGACTAGCCGTTCTCGAGATATTTTAGTTTTTTCGTATTTTCTCCACACCACCCTTGAAAATAAGTCCAGTTGCCAAATAAGAACGAAAATTGAATTAAAAGTGAATTAAATTTTATTAAAATAAAGAGAATGTGGATATAAGTCTGCAGGGAATGTCATGTGCTGCCTACATCGGATTTTTGTTTTTCTTTTGCCAACAACCACAAAAGGATAGTGAACCAGCACCCAAGGATCTTTAAGCGAAACATATTTAACTCTTGCACTTTCAGCAGCTGATTAATATTCAATCCAGAAAGAGGAACTTTGTGTGCAACGTTTTCTTCCCGCTGTCGAAGTCCCGAGACCTTCGTCGATCTGCGAGTGCGTTCTTTGAAATTGCACTCGTGATTGCTCGTGGAATAAGTAATGTCTCAACAAAATTGTTCAAGATTCTTGATTGCGATAGCAACAACCTGTGAGGAAATTATGCGAGTTAAAATAGTATTTTGAACTTTGCTGAGCAAGTAAAATATAATTTATTAGCATCAGTGTACATGTGAGTTGTGACTCAATACATCTAGACCCATAATTACAATTTAAAAAAATCTGATGTGGGCAGCACATGACTTTCCCGGCAGACTCAAATTCGTTTGCTCTTTATTTCTTTAATAATTCGTTAAATAGAGTTTAATGGAACAAAATCACAATGAATTAGCACTTTTAATTCCATTTTACATGCCTTGCAATACATGGTAATGTATAAGGAAAGTATTGGAATCATGCCGAAAATCGCAACTCGAGTTTTCGACAGATCTACACGTTTCGAAACCTCCAGAATACGAAAAAACCGTTTTTAGCGTGACGTCTGTGCGTGTGTCTGTCTGTGCAGATTTTGTATCCACTTTAACTAAAAAACTAATTGACTGAATTTTATAAAATTTCGTTGGTAAGTCTCTTGTGGGCGACTCTGGTGCTGATTTGTTTTGGGTATAATTCGGAATAAAAGAACCCGCCTTTTTTTGTGAAATAGCCCCCAAAAATTGCCGTTATCAACTCTAGCTGAAAAACTAATGGACCGAATTTCACAAAAATCGGTAGGTAAGTCGTTTGTGGGCTAACCCCTGGGGCTGATTAGATTTTGATACGATTCGGTACAAAAATAACCTGCCTTTTTTTGTAAAGTGGCCCGCAAAAATCGTCGAGATCTAAAATAAAAAAATTACGTAAGCTCAAATATGTCCATCCCTTAAATGCTTGTTTTATACGTAATGTTTAAAGAAGAAAAGAATAAGACCAATGTGCCGTCCATCATTATTTCGCGACTTGAATTGTACAAAGAAAATCATGTTCTGAATACATCAGACTTTTTTAATTTATGTATGTTTAAATTTCTCAGCTTTTATCAAGGAACACTTCTGGAAGCGCTGTCCTCTTACTATTGGTATACTTCAACATCCGAAAGTTCTACATATCTGGGAAGTCTTGTTATCAAACCATTTCATGTTTGTTTTTCTTACGATACATCGTAATGTATAGGGAAAGCATTGGAATCGTAGCGAAAATCGAGCCTTCAGTTTACGATGGATTTACACAGTTTGGGACCTCTAGAACACACACACACACAAAAACCATTTTTAACGTGACGTCTGTGTGTGTGTGTGTAATGTATGTATTCACTCTAACTAAAAAAACTATAAATGAAATTTTATAAATCACTTGTGGGTTACCCTGGTGTTGATTACATTTTGATACGATTCGGGATAAAGGAACCTGTCATTTTTTGCGAAGTGACCCGCAAAAATTGTATATATCCACTTAAGCTAAGAAACAAATTGACCAAATTTTACAAAATTGGGTAGATAAGTCAGTTCTGGGTGACCCTGGTGCTAATTAGATTTAGGTATACGATTCGGGGGGGGGGGGGGGGGACCGGCCTTTTTTTAAGACATGATCCACAAAAACCGAAATAAAAGATTACATATACTCAAATGTATCCATTAAATGCTTCTTTTACATGTAATTTTTGATGATGAAAAGCATATTACCGACCCCATTACTCTAGGACTAGTCGTTCTCGAGATATCTTAGTTTTTTTTTTTTTTTTTTTTTTGCATTTTTTGCTTCACCACTTTTGAAAATACGTTAAATTACCCAATAAAAAAGAAAAATTGAATTAAAAGCTCCAATTCAATGTCATTTCAAATAATGATCCGTATTATTTTGGGAAATTAAACTCAGTTTAATGAATTATTAAAAAAAGAAGAACGAAAAAAAAATTAATTTCAATCTGCAGGGAGAGTCATGTGCTATCCACATCGGATTTAACTTTCTCTCTTTAAGATTGCATCTGCGTCCCTCATTAGCGCTTTAAAAAAACTCCCCTTTCCAAATTACCCCAATATCAACCGTAAATTTGTTTTTGAAAAAAAAGAAAAAAAAAAGAAAAAAATTCAAACAAATAATATCGTTCTAATTTGTTCGAAGACCACCCCGGGCACATCCTCCCCAAAATTATTTTCCACCAACTTCGTCCGGCACTAAATTCATCCATCCATCACTTTAACGTCAATCTCCCATTCTTCGTTTGCGAAAACAAGCATTGAAAGAAAACTACGACAGATGATGTAAAAATCAAAGAACTTTTCCTTTAATCTTGAATTTCATCGCTCCCTCCGATTACGATTCATCTGTCTTCCCCTCATAGAATAATAAAATGGATCGACGTATTACGGGTCAGGAAGAATTTCTTTTGTCTCGTTTAAGGACTTCTGGGAAATATCGGCAGACGATAGTCCTAAAGGTTAGTATGATTTGACTGTAAGACTGAATCTATATATTACTTTCCCCACAATACATGGTGTAATGTATTATAGGTAAAGTTATTGAATTAGCACCTAAGATAAGAGAAAATAAACTTTGTATGTGTTTGTAGGAAATGTTATATACTGCCCATATTAGACTGTTTACTTTCCTTACAATACATGTTAATGTATAGAGAATCGTCTGGAAAATCGGAACTCGAATTTTCGACAAATCTATGTGTTTTGGGCACTGTAAGACGTTATGTCTGTGCAATGTATGTATCCACTCTAACTCAAAACTAATGAACCCAAATGTTATAGGTGAGTCACTCATGGGTGACCTTGGTTCTGATTTGAATTTGGATCAATTCGAGCCTGCCTTTTTTTACGAAATGGTCCACAAAAATTGTATGTATCCACTCTAGCTAGAAAACTAATTGACCAAAATTCACAAAATTAGGTATGTAAGCCACTTGTAGGTTACATTATACTATGTATATAAGGAAAGTAATAAAACCAGGCCCATTAAGCATCGAAATTTATCATTGTACTGAAAATAAGTTGTCTGGAATACCTAAGTAGCAATACAGTGCGCGAAAAAAGTATAAGGACAACATATAAGTGAATGAAAATATACTTTATTTTCACTTTATCAAAATGAATTTTTGATATTTCTGACCTCTAATATGAAATTATGCAGTAACATTTACAACATATAAAACAACAAATATGAACCTTACAAAAGTTGACCTTATAAAGATTATCACTACAGAAAATATAGAAAAAAGTATAAGGATATGTTCTAAATTTACTTAACGTTTCTCTTAATAATCAAGAAAACAACCTTTTCTGTCAATTACTTGAATTAGGCGGGAGGTCATTGATGCTGAAAGTTCTTTTAAAGTGTCTATGGAAATGTTATTCCAAGCTAGTTTGATGGCTAGCACAAGATCCTGTTTACACTGATATTGTGTGCCATTTTTATAAACTTCTCGGGCTAGAAGGCCCCATAGATTTTCTATTGGATTGAGATCGAGACTCCTCGCCAGCCAATCAAGTAAATTTACTGAATTAGCTTCAAACCAGAGTTTTACACTCTTAGAAACGTGTATGGAAGCGTTGTCCTGTTGGAAAATATAGTCTCCTGAAGTAATTAGTGGGGCCTCAGGTAACAAATGTTCGCCTAACATATCAACATATTTATCAGATTTCATTTTGTAGTTGATAATGTCTATAGGCGTGGTTCCGTTTGCTGCAAAAGCGCCCCAAATCATTACTGCGCCCCCACCATATTGATGTTTGGAAATAACTTCTTTGGTTTTACGCAGATTATACCAAAAATAGCGAAAACCATCTGGCCCATCAAGATTGAACTTCTTTTCGTCCGAAAAGATTACATCAATCCATTTTGGACCGAGAGAAATTAATTTTTTTTTTAAATTCCTGTCTTCGTTTCTTATGTTCTTTTTTTAAGAGGCGGACGTGATATTAACTTTCCATACCAAATATTCGGATGTTTATTCGAAACATTTTGAACTGTTCGTGTAGAAAATGGTAAGTCCAAATTCCTTCTAACTTCATTTGCAGTTTCTTTTTTCTCGTAAGCTCTTCTTACAACCATTCTTTTCTGTCGATGCGTTAGAATTTCTGGTCTTCCAGTTCGTTTTCCATTCGATACATTCCAGGTTCTTTTAGAAAATTATAAACTACAGTTTTATATCTTTTAATTTTTATCGAAATTTCATGCCCACTCAACCCACATTCTTTAAAAGCAAGAATTTTGCCTTTTTCAAGGTCAGACAGATGAGTTCCTTCTGGCATCGTACAAAAATCGTGAAGAAATGAGTCAAGCGTGAATTTTGTTTAGAAATCCAGTCTTTATACAGGGTGCCCACTTATATCCGTTACACCCCCCTTAACTTCTAAACGGTGACAGCTTAGACCATAAAGTTGGTGTTTAGGTATAGTAAAAAGGCTATGCGCTACTCAATGAGACAACTAAAAACGCCATCTATCGGCAAATTTTGGAATTAGCGGTCCTATCTCATAAACGGTGAAAGATACGTGAAAAAAGTCAATTAGAAAGTTGTAGAGCACTCTCGATTTAGTACGAAAAGATACCTTGCGCACATTAATACTCAAAACAGAATGCAAAAAATGAACATTTGTTAGGTCACGATTTCGAAAATTGTCATGTCATAAAGAGTGGAAGAAAGAAACTGTGGTGGAAAGAAACTATAAGTGGGCACCCTGTATTTGAAATGGTCATTTTCTGCTTTCAAATATGCAAATTTTACTATAATTTTAGATGAAAAAACAGTTGTCCTTATACTTTTTTCCAAGATCATATGGATTTAAAATTTATAAAGTAAATTTATACATATTTATTTTTTGAAAATTTAACTAATTTACATGAAAAACAACTTAATTTTATCAATATTTTTACTTAAGAAATTTACATACATTTCCGACTAAAAGATTTCTAGATTTGGCGAATTTTCGCTTGTCCTTATACTTTTTTCGCGCACTGTATATCTTTAAACATCTCATTTGCTAAAGTGCACTTTAAGATATATTAAGTGAATGTACATTACTTACTGCACATTTTTACTGTAGTCACTAGCTAGCGTTCTGGAGGTGTGTACATTTACTAGCATATTCCGCAGTTTACTATGTGCAAGCGAGAAGGGAAAGGTACATAGCTCATTTTCTTAAAACACTTATGTATATATTTATTGAATGTCAATATTTTTTTCTCCGGAAAAATAAATGTTTCCATGAAAGAAGATAAATTTAGATATTTTCTTCTAAACTTGGAGATTAAACGATTGTAAATTTAAAAAATAGCTGTGTTAGCCCAGAAATAACTAAAATGACCATACTGCTAAGAAGACGAGTCATGGAGATAAAAGTAAGGGGTTAAAACTTCATAAAGACTTTGCGCACGTATCAACAGCGTCGTTTCCTCTAATTCTAATATGGGCCTTGAACCAATGTAACTAAATTTTCCCACTATAATTGATTATCCTGTTCTATAGGGATTCTATCATCTTATTTTGCATATTGAAGGAACTCAACGATCTTAAAATTGATCTTGAATCAGTGTATATATGAACTTCATCATACTTTTCTATATAAATTTGTTCAGCGGCTTTTAGAATGGCAAACATTTCTGCATTATAAACTGTAGTTGTATCATTTAATCTAAACAGTTTTTCCATGATCATATTTTCCATCTGGAAAATTACAAAAGCACATTCCTCTTTATCATTCATTTTGGATACATCCGTAAAGATCTTAATTCTTGCCATACCGGGATAATTGCTATCCCATTTGCAGATTCTCTCAGTCCAAGGCAAAGCTTGGGAATGGGTTATTTTTTCCAAGTTCTTCTTCACATATAGGTTCTTGCCAATGAGTAAGTTTGTACACAGCTGTAACATACTTAATTTTAATGTCCAAAGAAATACAACCTGCTAGTACCTGCATAGCAGCAGTTGGTGTTGTTCTATAACACTTTGTTATTGATAACATCGCTATCCTCTGTATTTGTTTAAGTTTATCGTTGGTTCTTCTGTTATCCCTATACCAGACTTCCGCCCCGTAATTTATAAACTTCTCAGTTGCCTTTAAGTAAATTTCTTTAAGTACGTAGATGGTTCAAAAAGTAAGGTAACAAGAGCTCTCACGAGTGCACAAATTCGGCGTGCGAATTGCATTCCATGTCTAGATAAACTATTGTATTGTTGCACGACAACGCTCGACCTCATACGGCCTTGGTTACACATGATTTAATACAGCGTTTCCAATGGAATGTACTGGAACACCCACCCTACAACCCGGATCTCGCACCAAGCGATTTTCATCTCTTCGGACCGTTGAAGAAGCACCTGACAGGTCGCCATTTCACAACCGATGCCGAAGTTCAGGAAGTCTTCTATGAGTGGCTCCGCGACATGGACCCTGATTTCTTCTGTGCCGGTTTCGACAGATTGGTTTACCGATGGAACAAATGCTTCGACAACCATTGTGACTATGTGGAAAAATAATATGTACCAGTGTCTTGCTAACTTTATGTATCTCTTTGATTTCGTGAATAAATTTTTTTTCTCACAGGACTTGTTACCTTACTTTTTGAACCACCCTCGTACTTTAGGTCCTAGACCAAGTTGCTCTTATAAGTCTTTTTATTTTATGCTGAAAATTGGTCACTTTTTCTTTCACTTCATTCAAATGGGGCGTCCAGTATAACCTATGGTCTAAGATAATTCCTAAGTATTTGAGTTCTTTAGTATATACAATACGTTTATCATTCATCTTAATATTGAGTAAGCAAGTTATCAGTTTTCTATATAGAACATAGTACATCCTGTTTTATCTATACTAAATTCTAATCTATATTTATTTGTCCAATTTTGTAATTTCATAATTGTTTTAGTACCTATATCCCCAAAAAGGTAAGAAGCTGTTGCATTGATAATGACAGCAATATCATCCACAATGATATTGCTGTATCAATGCTTGCAATATCATCCGCATATGATATCTGAAAAGAAGAACTTTCCGTTTTTACTTTCCTTATATACATAATGTATAAGGAAAGTATTGTGACGGGGTCGAAAATTCGAATTCGAGTTTTCGACGGGAGAGCACGCTTCAAGCATCCCTGATATGATGTCTGTGTGTGTGTGTGAAAGTATGTGTGTGTGTGTGTGAAAGTATGTGTGTGTGTGTGAAAGTATGTGTGTGAAAGTATGTGTGTGTGTGTCAAAATATGTGTGAGTGTGTGCGAAAGTATGTGTGTGTGTGTGTCAGTGAGTCTGTGGAGACGATAACTGACGAACGAATGAACCGATTCGAATGAAATTTGGCTCACAATCCGTAAAAACTGGAAGTCTATTGTTTTTATACGCAATCGAATGTTCAGAACCCCCCTAAATTTTCGAGTAAAATTTTGAAAAAATCGACAAAAAATCAAAATCGCTAATAAAGTTACGCAAATAGACATTTCTTATGTAATTTTTCATCAGAAAACGATTGACATAAATTTTAGTACGCTAACATGAATCGTTCTCGAGATATTGCACATTTTTCAAAAAAATTATCAAACAGTTATATAAAAAAAAATATATATATATGTTTCCTATTGAGAAACATGTTCACTTTTCATACGTTATACCATGCGATGAATTTGGTGACATCATTCTTGTGGATCTAGCGCGTTCCATTCATGAAAAAAAATACTTTGAGTAATACTTTTGCATTTGAACGCCAATAGTCATGTCCCTGCTGTAAGGATAACTTATTTCTCCGTCTATAACGCTTGGCGAGATTTTGGCGACGAATTTGGCGTAATGTTGCCAACTTCGCGACATTTTTAATTTTTGCCAACTTAACGAAAATCTCGCCAAATTGATAAAAATGACGCTAAATCAATGAAAATGACGACTAATTGAAGAAAATTCAATATCTTGGAAATAATATAAGAATCTACTATAAGAATAACCTATTTTTTTGCTGTAAATGAAGTAAATTCATTGTATTATATAAAGAAAGTCATGTGCTGCTCACATCAGATTTTTTACAAAAGGGCCCGTAAAAATCGCCAAAATCTAAAATAAAAGACTACGCATGCTCAAATATATTCATTAAATGTTTGTTTCATACGTAACTTTTGAAGAGGAAGAGAATAAGACCCATCGCATTACTCTAGGACTCATCGTTCTCGAGATATTGTAGTGTTTTTTTTTTTTTTTGCATTTTTGCTACGCCTGCTTTGGAAGAATGTCCAGTTACCCAATAAAGCAAAAAATTGAATTAAATATGCCAATTCAGCGTTATTTTGTGTCATTCAACTCAATGATATATTGAAGAAATAAAGAGATAATGAATTTCAGTCTGTAGGGAAAGTCATATGCCCATGTGACGTCACGTGCCCATGCACCAATGTAGTTGGCGATTTTCGTATGCCAAATCCTCGCCAAAAAAGGACGATGTTCAGCCTCGGCGTTCGCCGCCGTCTTCCGGGAAGTGCGAGTCTGGGGAGCCACCGTAGTGTGGTTAATGGGCGTACGTGATCGGACTGCGGGATGCGGCCGGAGCACGCCCATCACTGCTCGGCCGTTTCGCCGCCGCACACACGGAAAAAAGGAAAGGGCGCGCTTTTGCTGCTGGATTTGATTTCGTCGGCCGTAATGGGACGCAAAATGGGGAGAGGGTTTTTGTTTCTTTCATAAGCGGTGTTCGGCTACGTGGTTTTGTATGGTGTCATCCGAGAACAGTAACACTGTGGGATGATCCGGCGGCTCAGTCGGTAAGAACCAAGCTGGAGATGTGCGCGAGCTTGTACTTGTTCCATGCATGGGCATCCATTGGCTGGACCTGACTATCGCAAGGGCATACGGGAGCCCCCAAATTAAACAATTACAACAACAAAAAATTAACGGCTGCTTTTTCAAAAAATGTACGCCATCGTGTCCTGTTTGTCCAGCGGATAGATTCATTTTGGGGATATATGGGGATTGCCCGCACTCATTTAGCATTTTGGAATCTTGACTATGATAAGAAAAGAAAGTTGCACATAATTTAAATTCCAGTAAAATATATAAACCACCTTTTGTATGAATTTTCCAGAATGCAATTCTGTTTTTGAAAAATAGTTTTGTTCATTTCATATACATCGAGAGGTGAAGTACCTTAGTGTCATCTGTTGGCTCCTATTCAAAATTGTTCTCTAAATTGATGGTGGCTAATTGGCAATGAACATTAAAGTTCTAAGCAGAACTGGCGATATTGTCATCTTCCAAATTCAAAAGGTGGATGTCTTTTGGCTCATAAACATTAAGTTCTTCAGCAGAACTGGTAATATCGCCCATTCAAAATCCCAAAATCGGCGGCCTATTTAGGCAAAAATATTGAAAGAACAGGATTGGTTACGATAACGGCAATTTTAGACAAAGTCTGTAAATGGCAAGTAAGTCTGCCCGGTGCAGTGCGTAAGTGTCTTGCCCCGGAGGAATGTCTGCCCTGAGACCCAATTGGGTGAAGTCGGGCCGTCCATAGGGAGGACAGGGGGTTTGCACTTTCTTCGGATTTCGGAAGCGAGTTGTGTGTGATTGGCTATTTTGTAAAGAAGTAAAATAGCATTTGTGGCTTTTCTGGGTGTGAAAATGAAGTCGCAGGATGCCAGATCTAGGACACTCAATTTGGAGCGTTTTGGTACCACTGGGCATGTGGTAACCTCAGACTCACGTCATGGGAAAGGATGCATGTACGGGTGTTTTCTCCGTCTGGTCTTCGAAAGAGACTGAAAGTGAAAGGGGTGGGGAAGAAGCGCCAGAGCATTTTACAAGTTCGTAACACTATACTATATATACTTGATATAATTTGATTATATTATCGATTAATATACTATTGAAGGTACATCGATTAATATACTGTTAAAAGTTTGCACATTACTGTAATATCATCGATTAACATCATCGATAATTTGCATATTACTGTAATATCATCGATTATGCTTAGCATTTTCAAGTTCCTCGGAAGCACCCTAACAACTTCGGAATAAAATCTCTGAGTATAAACACTAAGTAAAGTGATGATGCCCTGGAGCGAGAAATAAAATCTAAGTGGGGCTCGGGTGAAATACAAGAGGAGGCTCAGCAGCACTGAAGGAGGGAAAAAAATTGAGGGCGAGGGGGGGGGGGGGAGTTGGGTAGAAGAAAACGCACTAAAATATTAAATTTTAGTTAAATCGCTGTATTAAAAACGTATTTTAATTATAACTAAATATAGTATATCCTATAATATTAACTCTGTAACTGATCATCATAGGTATAACATGATAATATGTATATAACTCTATATAACTAAATTCTAGAGTTATATATTCAAAAGTAATACATAATCAGTTGATAATGCATAACTCTAGAATGTCTAATTATGAAAATCTAATTTTTTTAAATTCTATTGAAAATTTTAAAATTAAGTATATAAATAAATTTATGATCATTAATATAACCAGAAATTCAGCCGCTAATTTTTTAATTTCTGTACTATACAAAACGAAGTAATTTACACAAAAATTCTGAAAAAATGAACAGTTTTCTGTGTAAAATTTGGATGACATAACGTATGAAACTTCATACCACTGGGGAAGGGGGGGGGGGCTGAATACACCTCTTGAGGGAGGGCTCAGCCACCTCTGGCCCCCTGCCTGGCTACGGCTCTGGATGATGCCATGCCCGATCGGATAAAAGTGCGATTGCGGCACTCCTAGAGGAGAGTCAAAGAAGTTTAGAACGCGAACACATCAACAAAGAGAGATAGATATAAAATGCCAATTACGAAATCATTGAGCATTGTCCAATTCGTAGGAATCGCCCTTAAAACGGTTGTATGAGTCATTTATTTGACACAGTACCGTTACAGGCAAATTGCTGTTATATTGAGGAATGATATAATATAAACAACACTCATATGCACAGAAATCTCATATATAGTCCGTTGAAATGCCCTCCACCATCTGATTTAATTTGACAAAGAATATTATATACCATACTAAAAATATTTATGCTATGCCTCCAGCAACCGATAAAGTATAGGTATTTGATATTTATTGCCTTTGCCTTCCATCTACGCCTTCCTTGAATTACTAATGCTGATTTCTACCATGCCCTATACAAAAATGACATTCTGTAATTTTGTATCTCGCTTTGTTGGTGAGTTTATATTGCTAACTAGGGGTTGATACTGATTCCTCTACGGGGTGCCCATGGAAAGCTGTTTTTCAGCGAACCAAACATCAGCAGTAGCTGCTCATGCGAGTTCAGCCCTTCTATGGACTTTTGCTGTTAAGGCTAGGATAGGTCACATAGTCACCCAGGCCTACTTGAAGCCAAGACAAAACTGTTATTTTCGGAGGGCCTGTGTACTATCAGCTTGTATCCCCACATCGAAAATAAAGAATGTCCATGTTGTACATTTTAAACAGATGTCGATTAACTTGCGCACTAGCCTGGACGTAGATCAGAATATAGCAAAATGCTTCATCTTATCCTGGAGTGGCTGACTGCTAGAAGAGGTAAAAAAGGGGGCGGAGCGGAGCGAAAATCTAAGACTTAGGTGGAATATACCATGAAGTCCAATTTAATAGATAGGTTACCCTGGTACTGATTAGATTTTGATACGATTCGAGATAAAAGAATCTACTTTATACTTTCCTTATATACATAACGTATAAGAAAAGTATTGTGACGGGGTCGAAAATTCGATTTCGAGTTTTCGACGGGAGAGCACGTTTCAAGCATCCCTGATCACGAATCGAGCATTTTTGAAGTGATGTCTGTGTGTGTGTGTGTGTGTGTGTGTGTGTGTGTGTGTGTGTGTGTGTGTGAGAGTGAGTGTAGAGACAATACCTCACGAACGAATGGAGCGATTCGAATGAAATTTGGTACAAAAATCACAACCCGTGAATACTGGAAGCTTATTATTTTTAAACGTAATCGAATGTTCAGAACCCACCTAAATTTTCGAGTGAAATTTTGAAAAAAATCATCAAAAACTCAGAACCTTTAATAAAGTTACGCACATAGACATTTCTTATGTAATTTTTCCTTAAAAAACGATTGACATAAACTTTAGAACGCTAGCATGAACCGTTCTCGAGATATTGCACATTTTTCAAACAAATTTATCAAAAAATCCCATAAATAAAAAAAAATATATTAACTATTGAGAAACATGTTCAATTTTCATATGTAATATCATGCGATAAATTGGATGACATCATTCTCGTGTATCTAGCTTGTTCCATTCATGAAAAAAGATACTTTGAGTAATACTTTTGTATTTGAACGCCAATAGTCATTTATCTGCTTTAAGAATAACTTATTTCTCCGTCCATAACGCTTGGCGAGATTTTGGCGAAAAATTTGGCGGAATGTTGCCAACTTGGCGACTGTTTTAAATGTTGCCAAATGAATAAAAACGACGCTAAATCAAGGAAAATGACGACTAATCGTCGAACATTCAATATATTGGAAAGAATATAAGTATCTACTATAAGAAAAACCTATTACTTTCCTTATATACATAATGTATAAGGAAAGTATTGTTACTTTCCTTATATACATAATGTATAAGGAAAGTATTGTGACGGGGTCGAAAATTCGAATTCGAGTTTAAGACGGGAGAGCACGTTTCAAGCATCCCTGATCACGAATCAAACATTTTTGAAGTGATGTCTGTGTGTGTATGTGTGTGTGTGTCAGTGAGTCTGTGGAGACGATAACTGACGAACGAATGGACCGATCGAACAAAATTTGGTACAAAAATCACAATCCGTAAACACTGGAAGCCTATTGTTTTTATACGCAATCGAAAGTTCAGAACCCCCCTATATTTTCGAATGAAATTTTGAAAAAATCATTAAAAAATCAAAATCGCTAATAAAGTTACGCAAATAGACATTTCTTATGTAATTTTTCATTAGAAAACGATTGACATAAATTTTAGAACGCTAACATGAACCGTTCTCGAGATATTGTACATTTTTCAAAAAAATTATCAAAAAATCATATAAAATTGAAAAATATATATATCCTATTGAGAAACATGTTCACTTTTCATATGTAATACCATGCGATAATTTGGGTGACATCATTCTCGTGGATCTAGCTCGTTCCATTCATGAAAAAAGATACTTTAAGTAATACTTTTGTATTTGAACGCCAATAGTCATTTATCTGCTGTAAGAATAACTTATTTCTTCGTCCATAACGCTTGGCGAGATTTTGGCGACGAATTTGGCGGAATGTCGCCAACTTGGCAACTTTTTGAAATGTTCCCAAATTAACAAAAATCTTGATAAATGGATAAAAATGACGCTATATCAATGAAAGTGACGACTAATTGTCGAAAATTCAATATCTTGGAAAGAATATTAGTATCTACTATAAGGAAAACCTATTTTTTTACTGTAAAAGTAGTAAATTCATTACATTATATAAGGAAAGTCATGTGTTGCCCACATCAGATTTTTTTTTGCGAAATTGTCCGCAAAAATCATCAAAATCTAAAATTAAAGACTGCGTATGCTCAAATGCATCCATTAAATGCTTGTCTTAAACGGCATTTTTGACGAGGAAAAGAATAAGATCAACCCTGTTACTCTAGAACTAACCGTCTCGAGATATATATATATATTTTCGCATTTGCATTATGCCGTCTTTGAAAATACATGTCCAATGAAAATGAAAATTGAATTAAAAATGCAAATTCAGTGCTATTTATTTCAAATAATGATGCGTGTGATCTTGTGCCATCAAACTCAATATAATAAATTATTAAAGAAAAAGAGAGAGAAAATGGATTTGAGTCTGTAGGGAAAGTCAAATGCTGCCCACATCAGATTTTTTTAATCCAATGTAATTCACTCTTTGGGGCAATTTATTAGGTTAACATTCCTGAATCATTATTCGAATTCAAAGTACACATTTATTTCAAATAATGTGTTGTCTTAGTGAAATAAATTACATATTTATCTGTCTATTAAAGGCACTATCAAGACTATCTCTCCATACAGTTGTTAACTGAAAAGCATATTAAAAAATCTGATGTGGGCAGCACATGACTTTCTTTATATAATGCAATGAATTTACTACTTTTATAGTTAAAAAAATGTTATTCTTATAGTAGATACTTATATTCTTTTTAAGATATTGAATTTTCGTCAATGAATCGTCATTTTCATTGATTTAGTGTCATTTTTATCCATTTGGCGAGTTTTTCGTTAATTTAGCCACATTTAAAAAAGTCACCAAATTGGCGGCATTCCACCAAATTCGTCGCCGAAATCCAGCCAAGCGTTATGGACGGAAAAATAAGTTATTCTTACAGCAGATAAATGACTATTGGCGCTCAAATGTAAAAGTATTACTCAAAGTATCTTTTTTCTTGAATGGAACGAGCTAAATCCACGAGAATGATGTCACCCAATTTATCGCATGGTATTACATATGAAAAGTGAACATTTTTCTCAATAGGAATTTTTTATTTTTTTATATGATTTTTTGATACTTTTTTTGAAAAATGTGCAATATCTCGAGAACGGTTCACGTTAGCATTCTAAAATCAATCATCTATGTCAATCGTTTTTTAATGAAAATTTACATAAGAAATGTCTATTTGCATAACTTTATTAGAGTTTTTTTGTTTGTTGTTTTACGATTTTCTTCAAAATTTCACTCAAAAATTTAGGGAGGTTCTGAACATTCGATTGCTTATCAAAACAATAAGCTTCCAGTGTTTGCGGACTGTAATTTTTGTACCAAATTTCGTTCGAATCGGTCCATGCGTTCGTCAGTTATCGTCTCCACAGACTCACTGACACACACACACACACAGACATCACTTTAAAAATGTTCGCTTCGTGATCAGGGATGCTTGAAAAGTGCTCTCCCGTCGAAAACTCGAATTCGAATTTTCGACCCCATCACAATACTTTCCTTATACATCATTGTATATAAGGAAAGTAAAAATGCTGTTCACATCAGTACAAGTGCTGTTCCCATCAGTACAAGTGGTGTTCACATCAGTACAAGTGCTGTTCCCATCAGTACAAGTGGTGTTCACATCAGTACAAGTGGTGTTCACATTAGTACAAGTGCTGTTCACATCGGTATAGGTGCTGTCACATCAGTACAAGTGCTGTTTACATCAGTACAGGTGCTGTTCACATCAGTACAGATGTTGTTCACATCAGTATATGTGCTGTGCACATCAGTACACGTGCTGTTTACAGTGCCGTTCACATCAGATTTTTAATGTAGATGGAAGATCTTAATTTCGCCTATCGTGGGAACATTGTGAAATGATAATGGCAAGAAGGACATGACGAGGCGGACAGGCCCACCAAGCAGGACATTGTCATTTGTCACATCGAAATGCCCCATCTCGCTCTCCGATCGCCACGTCTTCTGGATGTTCCACTCCTCTGGCCAGAGAGCGTATACACGCGAAAGTGCCTCGACGTCGATATCATCGATGTTCCCAGAAAGCGATACGATCGTCGATTCCTGGAAGTGTATTTAAGTTATCGCGCGCTGCCATCACTTTCTGGCCAAATTGAATGGCACAATTGAATGATTATTGAGGGACGGAGCTCTGTATGTGTACAGCTGGATGTAATGACGCCAAATTGTTTCATCCACGAGAAATTGAAAACAGTCATCCATCATGCTGACAGACTGGATTTTCGAAGCTTTTGTTTATAAAGCACTGGTGAAATGTATCCATTAGACTGTTTCAAGATCTTGGTTCTGATCTTTGTATATATATATGAATGGCAACAGTGTCGACAATAATCGAGTCGTATACGACCCGGTGACTTGACAAAACGATGACTCGAAAACTATGCAGAGTCCACTTCAACGATAAGAGCTTGCATTTCGCCCCAGTAGCTCAGCGGTAGAGCGTCGGCTGACCAGTTCGGAGATCCAGGGTTCAATTCCCGGTGGGGGCAGCAAGGTTCGTTATAAAGGCGCACGAACAAATCAACCCTGTAGGTTAGTGCAAAGATGTCGGAGGTCTGAAGACCCCAGACCGTACGACTCACATAGTGGGTTTATAGTAGCTAGCTGCAAGGTCGGGAAAGGATACCTTCTGCACACAGGAGGCACCATAGGTATACCATCCCGTCAAACGAACATTTATTTAGGTCTGAAAAGATAACAACTGGTGAAAAATAGTGTGGTTCAACAGACAGTTTTACATTATATTTGAACTTGACAAATACGTCGATTTTACAAAAATGGGGAAAGGGTTATTGCGAATATAAGTAAAAAGATCATTGAAAAATAAAACTTAGAGTGAGGTATATTAACATAATGAAAAATAGATGAAAATTAAAGAACATAATAAAATTTTAAAAGTGAAATTTAGAAAATATATAAAAAAGAAAATATATGGAAAAGGAAAGGAATTTAGGCACATGGAAAACAATGTCGGAGGTCTGAAAGTGACCCTATAGTACGATTAGTATGGATGCAATGAACTCTGAAAAATGGAGAGCCGATTTCAAATTGAGAGGATAACGGCCCGGCAGGAGGCTAAACTGGGGTAAAAGTAGCAGGAGGTGGTCAGTCAGATTGTCACTGGCCGCCATTCTGACATTAGAGGGTGGAGAAAGCAGAGTCCACTTCGATGATAAGAGTTTGTATTTCACCCCAATAACTCAACGGCAGAGAGTCGGCTGGCCAGTTAGGAGATCCAGGGTTTGACTCCCGGTTGGGGCAGCAAGGTTCTTTACAACTCTAAGAACTTTTCTTAAAAAAAAAATCTGATGCGGCAACACATGACTTTCCTTATATAATGCAATGAATGTACTACTTTTACTGTAAAAAAATTAGGTTTTTCTTATAGTAGATACTTATATTCTTTCCAAGATATTGAATTATCGACAATTAGTCGTCATTTTCATTGATTTAGCGTCATTTTTATCCATTTGGCGAGATTTTCGGTAATTTGTCGACATTTAAAAACGTCGCCATGTTGGTGACATTCCGCCAAATTCGTCGTCAAAATCTCGCCAAGGGTTATGGACGGAGAAATAAGTTATACTTATAGCAGATAAATGACTATTGGCGTTCAAATACAAACGTATTACTCAAAGTATATTTTTCATGAATGGAACGAGCTAGATCCACGAGAATGATGTCACCGAATTTATCGCATGATATTTCATATGAAAAGTGAACATGTTTCTCAACAGTTATTATTATTTTTTTAATTTATGGGATTTTTTAATAAATGTATTTGAAAAATGTGCAATATCTCGAGAACGATCCATGCTAGCGCTCTAAAGTTTATGTCAATCGTTTTCTAAAGAAAAATTACATAAGAAATGTCTATTAGCGTAACTTTATTAAAAGTTTTGATTTTTTGATAACTTTTTTCAAAATTTCACTCGACATCACCTCAAAAGACATCACCTCAAAAATGTTTGATTCGTGATCAGGGAGGCTTGAAACGTGCTCTCCCGTCAAAAACTCGAATTCGAATTTTCGACCCCGTTACAATACTGTCCTTATGCATTATGTATATAAGGAAAGTAATAAATATAGATTTAGAAACTAAATTTCCTCATACATATTTTTGTCGTTTAATATTTATATCTACCTTTTACAGTTTTCAGAATATTTCGAGTGAAAGTGGAAAGCGTTAAAAAAAAGAAAACGTGTTCGAAAAGATACTTTATAAATTATTTTTCGAAAAAACTCATCTATCCAAAATCTGATTATATACACTTATATAGGGATTTCAAAGAGCTACACATTCTGGCTTATTGCTTATAGCTGTCGCCTCTAGTTTTTGAGATATAAAACATGACAAACTTAAACAAGAAAGGTCAATCATATATAAAGCATTGATTATAAAACACTTTCGAACTGAAATTTTATTTAAACATCTCTAAAATGCGATACATTCAGCGCGGATATATTTTTAATTATCACAGTTCTACAATAATTTATTATATTTGAAAACTTAATACTTCATCGAAAAAAATGAATTTTATTCATATCACGTCATAGAAATATAAACCGTCTGTCTCTCTATGTAAAAGCAGTGAATATTTCATTCATGCATTTTATTCCAGATTCCAGAGTTAAATCATTTTGCATGAAAAAAAAATTCAGCTATTCTTATACAATTCATCTTGCAATCACTTGTTTACATTCTGCATCCATTAAAATTAGGCTTCGTTGTAGAAATAATCAAAGTTTGAGAATCATTTAAACTAAAAAATATTGTAATTGTGTGGGCGCAGAATACAGATGCACAGAAAATACGCAAAAATAAAGGGGTTTTAGGACGGATGCAACACTAAATAGGAATTTAAAAAGACTTTAAAAATCACGATTTTTACACTGGGAAATAAAGATAGATGTCCTATTTTATTTTGAAGTGGGTCACGTGATCTCTATTATATGAGTGTCATTATTATGTTAATTTTCATTTTAAAAACTACTGAACCTATTTTGCTGAAATTTTTTTATCTATTTTATGTGATAATTTGAATATTTCCTAAAATTTTCGAAGCAATTTGGAATTTTAACTTCGCTTAAAAAATGTTTAAACAAGAAGGATCAATCATGCAGAAAGCATTGATTATGAAACACTTTCCAACTATAATGCAATTTTATTTAAATATCTCTAAAATGCGATACATTCGGCTGTAATATTTTTAAAATTATCACAATACTACAATAATTTATTATATTTGAAAACTCCATAAAAAAAAAATGAACTTTATTCAAATGATGTCATTGAAATATAAATTGCCTGACTCTTTATGAAAAAGCAATAAAAACTTCATTCATAAACATTTATTCTATTCCTTCCATTCATCACAATACTACAATAATTTATTTTATTTAAAAACTTAAAACCATGGAGGTAAAAGTAATTTAACTCTGTGCTTAAAACTTCAACGAAAAAGTCTTCTATAAAACCGTTTGTTCTCTATAAAATAATAAAAATAAAGCGGTTTTAGGACTGCAACACTAAATATGAATTAAAAAGAACTTTAAAAATCACAATTTTGACACAAGATGGATGCCATATTTTATTTTGAAGTGAGTCACGTGATCTCTTCATATAATGGTCACTTGATCTCTTCATATAAAAGGTATAATTATTATATTAATTTTTATTTAAAAACTACTGAATATATTTTGCTGAAATTTTTTTATATATTTTATGGGATAATTTGAATATTTCCTAAAACATTCAAAGCAATTTGTGAATGTTAAATTCGCTTAAAAGATGTTTGAGAGATTAGGTCCCATAAGGTTCAGTGTATTTTATTTTTTCAACCCGGGTTCAATCCAAAACTAATTGGGTGATATAAATCATTTATATTCCCATAGGTCTCACAGACCGTCTGAACAACATACTAAAATTTCATTTTAATAAAGTCATTTTTACGGCAGTTATCGTGCTAACAGACAGACAGAATGAACAAAGTCATAAACAATTTTCAACTATGTTGTAAAGTGTTAAAAATGAGGTCCTATAGAGTTTGTATTTCATATTTTTTCAACCTGAGTTCAATCCAAAACTAATTTGGTAATATTATTTATTTACATTTCCATATGTCCTACAGATCGTCTCAACAACATACTAATATTTTATTTTGATAAAGTCATTTTTCTGCAGCTATCGTGATAACGGACAGACAGAATGAACAAAGTCATAAACACTTTTCAACTATGGTGTAAAGTGTTAAAAACGGAAATTTTCAATCTACTCAACTTATCTAGACAATTACTCGAAAACTATAAGAGCTTTCCTTTTAAATAAATATAGATTTTTATACAAAATTCGCTAGTACACCTGTTTGTCGCCTACTATATATATATATGAATATATATATATATATATATATATATATATATATACATTATAAATATATAATGATCTTAAGATATATAAAAAACTGAAATCTCACTCGAATATCTCTACTCAGCTTGGTAGAGAAGATTAAGACATGGAAACCAAAATGGAACAGGAAGAACTAAGAGTACCAAAAGATGACCGGTGTGTGTGTGTGTGTGTGTGGGGGGGGGGGGGGTGATCCCCGCCGGTAATTAAGTTTTCTTTTCAAATCTTTCACCGCTCGCATACTTTATTCCTGCGCCGACGTGGTTGTCGAGTGGTCAAGGCAAGCGTTTCCGTAGCAATCGCTCGACCGCCACATTGTGGGTTCGAGCCCCACGTAAGGCATGGATGTTTGTGTTGTGGGCGCAATGTGATCCGCCCCCCCCCTCTGGTACGCCTGGGGCAACGTTAATGGACGGCTAAATGGTTCACTCTCTGGCCGCTGTAATAAAGGCGAATGACGAAAGTCAAAAGTGCCTGGCCATTTGAAAAACAAAAAAAAAAAAACTTTATTCGTGCGAGTCCATTCAAAACCCTGTTCTTTGCTATTGAGGTATATTTCGTTCGATTTCAAGAGACCAACAGCAAATGAATTATTCAAAGCTCGGCTTTTCAATAGTAAATATTTAGAATTTCCAATATGGGCAAAACTTTAATTGGTTGGGCTGACATCAATTTGCTCTGTGACGGGTTGATTGGTTGCTGACGAAAAGTTGGCAGAAACACAAAAAAGAACCCGAACGCTTTCCTCAAGATGTATTCCATCCCAAATGCCAACAGTAGCACCCCAGCATCTGTCGCAGGTTTCACGTTCACCACAACAGAGTTAATTACGTTCTGTTCACGACAGTTGTAAACCTGAACTGCAAGCACATGTTAAGGTACTCCACAAACCGTCAACCATATTGCACGCACACTATCATACATGCAAATGACCGATTCCAGAACACTTCGATTCGGCGTACACATGAAACTATTAATAAAAACCCATTATTAGCCCCATGATCTGGGTCCGAGCCACGTCCTCTAGCAGAAAGCCACAATCGCTAAACAACGGTGATTCTCTACGAATCAGTACTCTAACATTTTATTGTTAGTCTTAACTTTTAGAATATAACTTTTAATTAAAAATTTAAAAGTGGTATACAATTATTAAATTTCTTGTATTTAAAATTCGTTTAAATACGTCAACAATGGGATTGTTAACAATTCTCACTATCTCTCTCTGTATATATATATATATATATATATATATATATATATATATATATATATATATATATATATATATATATATATATATATATATTAAAATCGTAAATCCAATGGTAGAATGGAAGAAGTAACTCAAAATACACTATCTTAAAAAAAATTTTGCCGGCAGAATACAATGAAATACAAGAAAGATCAATCATGCTTAGAGCATTGATTATGAAACACTTTCCAAATTCAATGCAATTTTATATAAACATCTCTAAAATGCGGGTAATATTTTAAAAATTATCACAATACTACATTAATTTATTATATTTGAAAACTTAAACCTTAATCGAAAAAAATGAACTTCATTTAAATGACGGCATTGAAATGTAAATTGCCTGGTTTAAACATTTCTAAAATGCGATACATTCCTCGGAAATATTTTTAAAACTATCATAATACTACGATAATTTATTATATTTGAAAACTTCATCGAAAATAACTGAAATTCATTCAAATGACATCATAGAAAAAATAACACGCCTGGATCTCTCTATAAAAACAGCATTTCATTCATAACATTTTCCCATTCATTTCATTCATCATAATACTATAATAATTTATTTTATTTAAAAATTAAGACCATGGAGCTACAAGTAATTAAACTCTATGCTTAAAACTTCATCGAAAAAAATCGTCCTTCTCTTTGTAAAATCAATTAATATTTCATTCATATCAGCTATGCAGACTCCATGAGCTAAATACTTTTGCGTTAAAGAAATACAGCAATTCTTATACAACTCATCCTACATATTTTGTTGTTTGTATTTTACATAAGTGAAAAATAGGCTTCGTTGTTGAAATAATCAAATTTGGATGATCATTTAAACTCAAATATATTGTAATTGCGTTGTTTCAGTATGTAGATGCACAGAATTAAAGCAAAAATAAAGTAGTTTTAGGACGAATACAACACTCAATATGAATTAAAAAAAACTTTAAAAATCACGATTTTGAGACAAGAAGGATGCCATATATCATTTTGAAGTGGGTCATGCGATCTTTTCATATCCTGCTCACGTGATCGCTTCATATAAGCGGTGTAATTATTACTTTAATTTTTATTTAAAAAACAACTGAATATATTTCGCTGAAATTTTTTTTATATATTTTATGGAATAATTTGAATATTACCTAAAATTTTCGAAGCAATTTGTGAAATTTAAATCCGCTTAAAAAATGTTTGAAAAATTAGGTCCCATAGGGTTCAATGTATTTCATTTTTTCAACCCGGGTTCAATCCAAATCTAATTGGGTGATATTATTCGTTTATATTCCCATAGGTCCTACAGGCCGTCTGAAGAAATACTAAAATTTCATTTTGATTAAGTCATTTTTACGGCAGTTATCGTGCTAACGGACAGACAGACAGAATGAACCAAGTCATAAACACTTTTCAACTTTGTTGTAAAGTGTTAAAAAACCAAGAGATCCGCGATATTAAATCCATACAGAATGCAAAGAACTATACAATAGCCATTACTAAATAAAATAGTCATAAAAGTAAATACACAAAACTTTCCTTTAAAATACCCATTACATACATTAAACCAATAATATTCAATATAAATTAAAAAGAAAACGTACTGATCCTGTATCCACTCCATAGAGTGGATACAGACAATTTTTGAGGGCCATTTCGCAAAAAAAAAAGGCAGGTTCTTCTATCCCGAATCGTACTAAAAACTAATCAGCACCAGTGTCACCCACAAGTGACTTACCAACTTTTATGAAATTCGGTCCATTAGTTTTTGAGTTAGAGTGGATACGATACATACATTACACAGATAGACACACAGACACATAGAGAGACAGACAGACGTGTAGATCACGTGTAGGTTCGATTCCAGCCGCTGTCAAAACTGCCGCCGTGTTCACGCGGAGTACGATCACGTTAAACATGTGGGTCCGTAAGTCCTTCCAAGAGGTTGGTGGTAGGGGAAGGAGGGTACGGTCCCTGTGGATGCCTCCCCCACTGGGTTCCGGTCTAAATTGGGTGGCACTTCCCGGCCGTCCAAACAGTTGCCTTACACCTTTCTGGTAGGTCGGACGGTCTGGGTCTCAACAACAACAACATATACCTTGAATTCACGGCATGCAACCTATCTCCACTGTAAAGACAGTTTTAAAGGCAGCCATTGTTATTAATTGAATGTCCGGCTTGGTTATCTTTGGCAACACATTTAGCTGATCCATTTAGTGAAATATCTTTTAGAAATAGCTAGATTTTATACAGATTTATTAGGATTGATTACAGATTTATCTTGTATACAAGCTAATCATCGTTCAGTTAGAAAACATATCTGATGTGGGCAACACATGACTTTCCTTATATAATGCAATGAATTTACTACTTTTACAGTTAAAAAAAATGTTATTCTTATAGTAGATACTTATATTCATTCCAAGATATTGAATTTTCTTCAATGAGTCATCATTTTCATTGATTTAGCGTCATTTCTATCCATTTGGCGAGATTTTTGTTAATTTGGCAACAATTAAAATTGTCGCCAAGTTGGTGACATTCCGCCAAATTCGTGGCCAAAATCTCGCCAAGCGTTATGGACGGAAAAATAAGTTATTCTTACAGCACATAAATGACTATTGGCGTTCACCTACAAAAGTATTACTCAAAATATCTTTTTTCATGAATGGAACGAGCTAGATCCACGAGAATGATGTCACCCAATTTATCGCATGGTATTACATATGAAAAGTGAACATGTTTCTCAATAGGAAATATTTTTTTTTTTATTTTATGTAACTTTTTGATATTTTTTTTTTTAAATGTGCAATATCTCGAGAACGGTTCATGTTAGCGTTCTAAAATTTATGTCAATCGTTTTCCAATTAAAAACGACATAAGACATGTCTATTTGCGTAACTTATTAGCGGTTTTGATTTTTTGACGATTTTTTCAAAATTTCACTCGAAAATTTAGGGGGGGGGGGGTCTGAACATTCGATTGCGTATAAAAACAATAGATTTCCAGTGTTTAGGAATTGTGATTTTTGTACCAAATTTCATTCGAATCGGTCCATTCGTTCGTCAATTATCGTCTCCACAGACTCACTGACACATACACACACACACACATACTTTCACACACAGACATCACTTCAAAAATGTTTGATTCGTGATCAGGGATGCTTGAAATGAGCTCTCCCGTCGAAAACTCGAATTCGAATTTTCGGCCCCGTCACAACACTTTCCTTATACATTATGTACATAAGGAAAGTAATAAGTTCGCATGATACGAGTCAAAGCGAATTGGAAATACGCAATTATACTCATTAAATGTTATTACCTTCTTAAAGAGTTTGAGAGTTACTATTACTTCCCTACAATATATGGTAATGGATTGCAATCGTGTTGAAAATTTCAACTCGAATTTTCTACGGATCGACACATTTTGGGCAGGACTGTAGCCAGGGATAGACCAGAGGGGGTTAAGCCTCCCTAAGAGGTATATTCAGATATTCAGCCCATCCTCCTGATAAAAATATTAAATATTTAGTAGTGATGTGAAATTCCATCCAACATGTCATCCAAATTTTGCATAAAGATTTCTTTATGATATTTTTTTTCATAAATGATATTATTTAATTTCATAAATGATTATTTAATTTAGCTGAATGTGTGGCTATATTGATAATCCATTTATTTACATATTTTTAATATATTACTTTCCTTATATACAATAATGTATAAGGAAAGTATTGTGACGGGGTCGAAAATTCGAATTCGAATTTTTGGACGGGAGAGCACGTTTCAAGCATCCCTGATCACGAATCGAACATTTTTGAAGTGATGTCTGCGTATGTGTGTGTGTGTGTGTCAGTGAGTCTGTGGAGACGCTAACTGACGAACGAATGGACCGATTCGAACAAAATTTGGTACAAAAATTACAACCCGTATACTCTGGAAGCCTATTGTTTTAATATGCAATCGAATGTTCAGAATCCACCTAAATTTTCGAGTGAAATTTTGAAAAAATCGTCAAAAATCAAAACCTGTAATAAAGTTACACAAATAAATATTTCTTATGTAATTTTTCATTACAAAACGATTGACATAAATTTCAGAACGCTAACGTGAACCGTTTTCGAGATATTGCAGATTTTCCCAAAAAATTATCAAAAAATCATAAAATATTTCCTATTGAGAAACATGTTCACTTTTCATATGTAATGCCATGCGATAAATTGGGTAACATTATTCTCGTGTATCTAGCTCGTTCCATTCATGAAAAAAGTTACTTTGAGTAATACTTTTTTATTTGAACTCCAATAGTCATTTATCTGCTGTAAGAATGACTTATTTCTCCGTCCATAACGCTTGGGGATATTTTGGCGACGAATTTGGTGGAATGTCGCCAACTTGGCGACTTTTTAAAATGTTGCTAAATTAACGAAAAACTCGCCAAATGGATAGAAATGACGCTTAATCAATGAAAATGACGACTCACTGACGAAAATTCAATATTTTGAAAAGAATATAAATATTTATTATAAAAATAATCAATTTTTTTTACTCTAAAAGTAGTAAATTGATTGGATTATATAAGGAAAGTCATGTGCTACCCACATCAGATTTTTTAAAAATTAAGACAATAGTATTTGGAAACTTTGTATTATTGTGAGGTTCACTGTTACACATTATAGAGTCAAAATCAACTGATAAGTTCTTAAGAGTTAATATTAAGCGTTAAGTTGTATTAACGTTCAGGAATTTTCTTCGGTTCAATAACAGCTTTGCTATTAGTTAATGCTTATATTAAAATAATTGTAATTATTGTATATTAATATTTATGTATAGTAGATAAATGTATTTCCTAATCAACTTTTAGCTTACAAATATAAATATAGAATCATTTGTTAATCATTTATATGGATTGAAACATATAATAGTAACTATTATGATTAATAAATGCCAATGATTAACCATGTTTTTGGTGAGTCCCTTCTTCAAGATTGTTGAGCCCTTTTTAATTTCGTCTCTGGCTATGGCCCTGTTTTTTTGACCTCTAGAACAGGAAAAGCTATTTTTAGCGTGACGTCTGTGTTTGTGTGAGTTTCTGTCTGTGTTCATTCTAACTCAAAAACTAATGGACCCAATTTCATAAAATTTTGTAGGCAAGTCCCTTGTGGGTGGCCCTGGTGCAGATTAGATTTTGGTACGATTCGGAGTAAAGGAACCCTGCCTTTTTTATTTTTGCGAAATAGCCAAAAAAATTGCATGTATCCACTTTGGCTGAAAAAAGCTAACTTATCTAATATCACAAAATTGGGTAGATAAGTCAGTTGTAGGTTACCCTAGTGCTAATTAGATTTGGGTACGATTCGGTATATATGCCTGGTTGATTCCTTTGCGGGCGGGTCTGTGGTCTGCTGGGTGGGCTCTCCATTCGTCCTTGTCGGCTTTTCTTGCCGGGACTGGTGGCGTTCGGCCCCGCTTGATGGGGCGTGGGTCTGTTGTCCCCTGTGGTGTCCCGGCTGATGCGCTCGTTGCACGGTGGGGTCGGCGGTTTTTTCTGTCCGGTATGACTGCATGGCTCGTCGTTCCTGTTTTCAGTTGGGGATCGACAACTTTTCCCGTCCCGAGAACTTAGATGAGCCCTACTTTGGTGAGCCCTCGGGTCTGGGCTGCGGGCGGGATTCGGTATAACAAGAACCTGCTTTTTTACGAAATGGCTCGCAAAAATCTAAATTGAAACGCAATAACGCTATTGGGGTAGCAAAACATAATTAGCGTTGGACCCCCGAAATTGAACACCGCCACTAATCTCCATAAACGTCCCCAAAAAATGTGACTTATAATTTTTTTTTTTTGTTGCCATTGTAGGTACCGGCTATTCCATGCCGACGAACGTATAGCTCGAAACCAGTCCATGGATTCTGTTATCAGAGCGTTCCTTCACTGCAAGACATTCTGCAACCTTTGCTCAATTTCTTTTTCAGCTACTTTGTTGATCATTTTGGCAAACTATTAGAATAGCAGCCGCAATGACAGAAGTTCCTGAAAATTCCAACTTCATTTCTGAAATATTCAGCTAATGATCGTCTACCGAAGCATTATTTTTGTATTTTTCTATATAGTATCATAACTATCAGAAACTTTACTCTCCATGACTGACAGCTGATTCCCTGAAACTTTCAGTAACATACTTGCAAATGTTTTACAGTCTACGCAAAATGATATTAAGTATTCTATCCTATTTCTAAAGTTCCGCTACAGTAATCTCCGTGTCCAACTGTCCATTTCATTTGCATAACTTGTCCAATGCCCATTTACACGACCGCTGACGTGTGCCCGACCCTCCAAGAGCAAGTCATCCATGGTAATACGTCTCAGCTATATTTCAATTGTCAGAGAGACAATGGGTGTTATTAGGACGAATTCGAAGATAACGTTTGATATTTTATTGCTTTTGTGCGCGACCGGGGAGGGGTGGCAATAATGACAATTCTCAGCCTCTGTCATCTGGACGGATGGGAAATTACAATGGGGGGGGGGGGAGGTAGAAGACAAAGTAAAGAAATGAAAATTGTTTAGTTCGATGTTTGGTGTCAGAACCACTCAAGCCGAGCTGATCAATGAAGGTCTTGGAAGTTTACATCATTTAATGAATTTCTCATTGTATAAACTCCTAGCTACCTTTCATTTCCCGAACTACCCGAAGGTGTAAGGTATCTGCTTGGATGGCTGGGATAGTGCCGTCCAATTCAGACCTGAACGCAGTGGGGAGTGACCTACACAGGGACCGTACACTCCTTCCCCTATCACCAACCTCACGAAAAGACTTTCAGAACCAAATATTTAACGTGGCCGTACTCCGCGTAAACACGGGGACAGTTGGGGCAGAGCCGGGAATCTAATTAAGGTCCTCTGCGTGCAATCCCCGTGCCTTTATCACTGGGCTGTCCCGCCCCTAGCCGCGACTATCTATATATTGGACCCAGACCGTCCGACACACCCGAAGTGTAACCAATTTAGACCGAAAACTAGTGAGGGTTGCCTTTGCTGGGTCCGCATGCTCATTTCCTTACCACCAACCTCTCAAAAGGACTTTCGGATCCACATATCTGACGTGCCCGCACTCGGCGTGATCACGCAGACAGTTTGGACAGATCCGGAAATCGACACTAGTCCTTCGAGTGCAATCTCCGTGACTTTATCACTGGGCTATCCCGCCCGTTGTAGTGACTACCTTATTACCGACCCAGGCCGGGAGCTTGCCTATATATGCTCAGCGAGTACCTTATGTTACTCGGAATTCAACATGCAAACTTGGTGCACTGGAACATGCAGCAAATTCTAGGAAACCAAACAACGCTTTAACGATTCAACCTCTTGGAACACAAAACTAAAAAACCCGCGTGGGCAAAATATACCCAGAAAAAGTGCCTAAATACCCTCTTAGATAGCCGAGCGAATATTACACGGCCCAAAGAAGTGTGCGGGGTAAGAACAATTCGATACTCAACCTTTGCTTGAAGCTAAGAAACATAAACTGAGCTCTAACATAATTAGAAACTGAGATATAACCAAAACAGTGAAATGCCTGAAATATTTAAGAGGTGGGAGTAATAGTTAATAAAATATGGTCTATAACCTCGTCCTAAAAGGAAATTTGTTGTTCCATTTTCATAGATAGTTTCAGAACCTATGCTAAATATGTAGCAATTTTTAGAATTCTATCTTGGTTACACCGAAAAAGAATCCTGACCTTCCCTCCCCCTCCATGCAGAAATGTAGAGGTTTTTGGTTTTTTATATTTATTTTTATCTTTTATTTTATTTATTTATTTTTTCTTTTTTTGGTGGGGGAGGGGGTGAGTTTCAGTACCTAAGCTATATGTGTTGTTTAAACCCAGACCGTCCGACCTACCAGAAAGGTGTAAAGTA
Source organism: Amaurobius ferox (assembly GCA_951213105.1). Taxonomy (NCBI): domain Eukaryota; kingdom Metazoa; phylum Arthropoda; class Arachnida; order Araneae; family Amaurobiidae; genus Amaurobius; species Amaurobius ferox. Next base: position 975,111 of record OX578154.1, read on the forward strand.
ACTGTTTGGACGGTCGGGAAGTGCCACCCAATTTAGACCGGAGCCCAGTGGGGGAGGCAACCACAGGGAGCGTACCCTCCTTCCCCTACCACCAACCACTCGGAAGGACTATATGTGTAGCAATTTTCAATCTAGTCTGTCTAGAAGTTACTTAGAATTTGCGTACGTAAATACATACATGCAAATTTTGCCTGTTATGTATTACACTCTATTTAAAGCCGGCTGTGTGGTAGGGACTTTATTTGTCGATGTCCATAGAGGTTCATGAATCGTGGCACGTAGCAAGTCTTCTTACTCCCATTGCAAGTATTAGCTATTCCATACTAATAATCGCGAAATATAAGTATAGAGATCCTTATAAGAAATATAAAACAAGTAATAAAATTTGGTGACATCACTCACTGTAAAACATATGCAAACATGTTGCTGAAAGTTTCAGAAGAATCAGCTGTTCGTAATGAGGAGAAAGATTCCTAATAGTCATGATAATATACAGGGTGTCCCAAAAACATTAACCTCGGCTTTTATTCCTTAAATATTAATCTTAGACATATACTATAATAAATTACAAAGTTGCGTAAAAAAGGTACAGAATTTTATGAAATCGATAAAAATTTTCGGGGATTAAATTTGAAAAAATGCAAAATTTAAATTTTTATACGGACTCCGTACAAAAACATTTCCAATGAGTAAAATGTGCCCCATACACTAATAAGGCGATGTACAAAATTTCATCATTTTATAATAAAAAGTCCCAGAGAGATGTTTAAACAAAGTTGGTGAGGGATTAATCACATATTAAAATGTAATTGTTTACATCAAGAGTGCAAATGACGTAATGCAGAAATGCATCATAGGCAAGTAATATCTGCCTTTTTAATGGGTATTCGGCATGGATGGAAAACATTTTGAACAAGCTTTGTAATCTTTATGTAAAGTTGTTACTTCTACACAGTGTAGATACTTTTGTACCAATAAATAGCAAAATTATTATTACTTTCCCTGCAATACATGGTAATGTATAGGGAAAGTATTGGAATCATACCGAAAATCACAACTCGAGTTTTCGACGGATCTACACGTTTCGAGACCTCTAGAATACGAAAAAACAATTTTTAGCGCTACGTCTCTGTGTGTGTCTGTGTGTCTGTGTGTCTGTCTGTCTGTCTGTGTGTCTGCCTGTGTGTCTGTCTGTCTGTCTGTCTGTCTGTGCAGATTTTGTATCCACTGTAACTAAAAAACTAATGGACCGAATTCCACAAAATTTGGTAGGTAAGTTACTTGTGGACGAGTCTGGTGCTGATTAGTTTGGGGTACGATTCGGAATAAAAGAACCCGCCTATTTTTACGAAATGGCCCGCAAAAGCTTGTATCCACTCTAACTAGAAAACTAATGAACCGAATTTCACAAAATTCGGTAGATGAGTCACTTCTGAGTTACTCTGACGCTGATTAGATTTTGGTACGATTCGGAAAAAAATAACCTGCCCTTTTTTGCAAAATGGCCCGCAAAAATCGTCAAAATCTAAACTGAAGAACTAGATGTACTCAAATATATCCAATGAATGCTCGTTTAATACGTATTTTTTAGCGACGAAAATAATAAGACCAACCCCATTACACAAGGACTAGCCGTTCTCGAGATAATTTAGTTTTTCGTATTTTCTCTACGCCACCTTTGAAAATAAGTCCGGTTACCGAATGAGAACGAAAATTGAATTAAAAGTGAAATAAATTTAATTAAAATAAAGAGAACGTGAATATAAGTCTGCAGGGAAAGTCATGTGCTGCCCACATCAGATTTTTTTATTACTGTAATCATTGTTTTCTTTCGTAATTTGTGTATGACCCCTGAAACGCAATCTGCAGACATGATTTTCCCCCTCTGATAACCCATGGCGATGCATCGAAAAGTGGTTTAAGTCAGCATTTTTTGTCTTTTCATATCTCTGAGACTTTTTATGATAAAATGCTGAAATTTTGTACATCACCTTATTAGTGCATGAGGCACATTTTACTCATTGGAAATGTTTTTGTACGGGGGCCGTATAAAAATTTAAATTTTGTATTTCTTGAAATTTAATTCGATGAAAATTTTAATCGATTTCATAAAATTCTGTACCTCTTTTTACGCGACTTTGTAATTCATTATATAAGTCTGATAATCAAATTTAAGAAATAAAAGCCGAAGTCAATATTTTTGGGACACCCTGTATATAGTATATATATATATACAAAAATAACAACAGACGATAATCAGCAGACGATAATTAGCTGAATATTTCAGAAATGAAGCTGGAATTTTCATGAACGCCTGTCATTGTGTCTTTTCTTATCAGTTTGTCGGAAATGATCAACAAAATAACCGAGAGAAATGAGCAAAGGTGTAAAATGTTTTATAGATGAAAAGGTTGAAATTAAACTATCATATTGCTTTGAAAATTATATCTAGGTGTCTATAGTTTTAATGCAGGCCCATCTGTGACCATTTGACATAATAGGAAGACGTAGTGTTTATAGTATATGTATTTTTGATTCTTATTAAATTAAAGTTTCCTTATTATAAGTATAATAAGAACGTATTTTCAAAGCTGGCATAGCAAAAGTGCGGCAAAGCCAAAATATCTCGAGAATGGCTGGTCCTAAAATAGTGTCGTGGTTGTTATTCCTTTCATCGTTAAGCATTGCGTATAAAACAAGCATTTAATACATTATAAAGATACATTTGAGTATACGTAGTCTTTTATTTAATATTCTGACAATTTTTGTGGGTCATTTCGCAAAACAGGTAGATTATTTTGCCCCGAACGTTATGCTAAAAATAGATTTTTCGTGTTCTAGAGGTCTTAAAAACATGTCAATCCGTCGAAAATCGCGTTACGATTTTCTTCACGATTCCGATACTTTCCCTACACATTACAATGTATTGCAGGGAAAGTAAAAATCTGATGTGGGCAGCACATGACTTTCCCTGCAGACTCAAATTCATTTTTCTTTATGTCTTTAAGAACTCATTAAATAGAGGTTAATTGCACAAAATGACACTAAAAATGCATTTTTAATTCAATTTCCGCTTTTATTTGGTAATTGGACATTTTTCCAAAGTCGGCATAAAAAATGCAAAAAATCTCAAATATCTCGATAACGGTTAGTCCTGGAGTAATAGAGTTGTTCTTATTCTTTTCCTCATCAAAAATTACGTACAAAACAAGCATTTAATTGATACATTTGAACATACGTAGTCTTATTTTAGATATTGGCGATTTTTGCTGGCCATTTCGTAAAAAAAGGCAGGTTGTTCTTTTCCGAATCGCACCAAAATCTAATCAGCACCAGAGTATCTCACATGTGATTTATCCACCAAATTTTGTGAAATTTAGTCAATTTGTATTTCAGCAAGTGTGAATATATGAGATTTTTGTGGGCCATTTCGCAAAAAAAAGGCGGCTTCTTTTTTCTGAATTGTACCAAAAACTGATAAGCACCAGGGTCACACCAAAGCGTCTTACCTATCAAATTTTATGAAATTCGGTCCATTAGTTTTTGAGTTAGAGTGGATACATACATTGTACAAACACACAGACAGACACACACACACAGACGTCACGGTAAAAATAGTTTTTTCATATTCTAGAGGTCTCGAAACGTGTAGATCCGCCGAAAATTCGAGTTGCGATTTTCGACATGATTCCAATACTTTTCCTATACATTACCATGTATTGCAGGGGAACTAAAAATCTGATGTGGGCAGCACATGGCTTTCCCCGCAGATTTATATCCACGTTCACATTATTTTATTTAAATTTAAGTCACCTTTAATTCAATTTTCGTTCTCATTTGGTAACTGAACTTATTACTTTCCTTATATACATAATGTATAAGGAAAGTATTGTGACGGGGTCGAAAATTCGAATTCGAGTGAAAGTATGTGTGTGTATGTGTGTGTGTGTGTCAGTGAGTCTGTGGAGATAATGACTGACGAACGAATGGACCGACTCGAACGAAACTTGGTACAAAAATCACAATCCGTAAACACTGGAAGCCTATTGTTTTTATACGCAATCGAATGTTCAAAACCCCCCCTAAATTTTCGAGTGAAATTTTGAAAAAATCGTCAAAAAATAAAAACCTCTAATAAAGTTACGCAAATAGATATTTCTTATGTAATTTTTTATTAGAAAACGATTGACATAAATTTTAGAACGCTAACATAAACCGTTCTCGAGATATTGCACATTTTTTAAACAAATTATCAAAGAGTCATATAAAATAAAAAAAAATATTTCCTATTGAGAAACATGTTCACTTGTCATATGCAATATCATACGATATATTTGGCGACATCATTCTCGTGTATCTAGCTCGTTCCATTCATGAAAAAGGATACTTTAAGTAATACTTTTGTATTTGAACACCAATAGTCATTTATCTGCTGTAAGAATAACTTATTTCTCCATCCATAACGCTTGGCGAGATTTTGCCGACGAATTTGGCGGAATGTCGTCAACTTGGCGACTTTTTTAAATGTTGCCAAATTAACGAAAATCTCGCCAAATTGATAAAAATGACGCTACATCAATGGAAATGACGACTAACTGAAGAAAATTCAATATCTTAGAAAGAATATAAGTATCTACTATAAGAATAACATTTTTACTTTCCCTGCAATACATGGTAATGTATAGGGAAAGTATTGGAATCATGCCGAAAATCGCAACTCGAGTTTTCGACGGATCTACACGTTTCGAGGCCTCTAGAATACGAAAAAACTATTTTTAGCATGACGTCTGTGTGTGTGTCTGTCTGTCTGTGTGTCTGTTTGTCTGTCTGTGCAGATTTTGTATCCACTCTAATTAATTGACCGAATTTCACAAAATTTGGTAGGTCATTTATGGGCGAATCTATTGTTGATTAGTTTTGGGTACGATTGGGGATAAAAGAACCCTCCTTTTTTTGTGAAATGGCCCACAAAAGCTTTTATCCACTCTAGCTTAAAATCTAATAGACCGAATTACACAAAATTTGGTAGATAAGTCGCTTGTGAGTCACTCTGGTGCTAATTGGATTTTGGTACTATTCGGAAAAAAATAACCTGCCTTTTTTTGCAAAATGGCCCGTAAAAATTGTCAAAATTTAAAATAAAAAACTACGTATGCTCCAATATATTCATTAAATGCTTGGTTTTTACGTAATTTTTAACGATGAAAAGAATAGGACCAATCCCATTACACTAGGACTAACCGATCTCGAGAAATTTTAGTTTTTTCCTACCTATGCTCAAAAATGTCCATTAAATGATTTTTAATACGCAATTTTTAACAAAGAAAAGAATAAGACCAACCCCATTACACTAGGACTAGCCGTTCTCGAGATATATTAGCTTTTTTTGTATTTTCTCCACGCCACCTTTGAAAATAAGTCCAGTTATCAAATAAGAACGAAAATTGAATTAAAAGTAAATTAAATTTAATTAAAATAAAGAGAACGTGGATATAAGTCTGAAGGAAAAGTCATGTTCTGCCCACATCAGATTTTTTACTTTCCCTGCAATACATGGTAATGTATACGGAAAGTATTGGAATCATGCCGAAAATCGCAACTCGAGTTTTCGACGGATCTACACGTTTCGAGACCGCTAGAATACGAAAAATCTATTTTTAGCATGACGTCTGTGTGTGTATCTGTGTGTCTGTGTGTCTGTGTGCCTGTCTGTGCGTCTGTCTGTCTGTGCAGATTTTGTATCCACTCTAACTAAAAACTAATGGACCAAATTCCATAAAATTTGGTAGGTTAGTCACTTGTGGGCGAATCTGGTGCTGAATAGTTTTAGGTACGATTCGGGATAAAAGAACCCGCCTTTTTGCGAAATGGCCCGCAAAATCTTGTATCCACTCTAGCTGAAAATCTAATGGACCGAATTTCACAAAATTTAGTAGATAAGTCGCTTGTGGGTCACCCTGGTGCTGATTAGATTTTAGTACGATTCGAAAAAAATAACTTGCCTGTTTTTGCAAAATGACCCGCAAAAATTGTCAAAATTTTAAACAAGAAAGATCAATCATGCTTAAAGCATTGATTATGAAACACTTTCCAACTTCAATGCAATTTTATTTAAAAAAGTCGAAAATGCAATACATTCCTCGGTAATATTTTAAAACTTATCACGATACTACATTGATTTATTATATTTGAAAACTTAAACCTTCATTGAAAAAAATGAACTTCATTCAAATGACGGCATTGAAATATAAATTGCGTGGTTTAAATATCTCTAAAATGCAATGCATTCCACGGTAATATTTTTAAATCTATCATAATACTACGATAATTTATTATATTTGAAAACTTCATCGAAAACAACTGAAATTAATTCAAATGACGTCATAGAAAAAATAACACGCCTGGATCTCTCTATAAAAACAGGATTTCATTCATAACTTTCTCCATTTCATTCATCACAATACTATAATAATTTATTTTATTTAAAAATTAAGACCATGGAGCTACAATTCATAAACTTTATGCTTAAAACTTCATCGAAAAATATCGTCCTTCTGTTTATAAAATCAATTAATATTTCATTCATATCAGCCATGCAGACTCCATGGACTGAATTATTTTGTGTTAAAGAAATACAGTAATTCTAATACAACTCATTCTACATATTTTGCTGTTTACATTTTACATAGGTGAAAAATAGGCTTAATTGTAGAAATAATCAAATTTGAATGAGAATTTAAACTCAAATATATTGTCATTGTGTTGTTTTAGTATGTAGATGCACAGAATTTAAGCAGAAATAAAGTAGTTTTAGGATGGATACAACACTCAATATGAATTAAAAAGAACTTTAAAAAATCACGAATTTGAAACAAGATGGATGCCATATCTCATTTTGAAGTGGGTCATGTGATCGTTTCATATCATGGTCACGTGATCGTTTCATATAAGATGTGTAATTATTATTTTAATTTTTATTTAAAAAACTACTGAATATATTTAGCTGAATTTTTTTTTATATATTTTATGGAACAATTTGACTATTACCTAAAATTTTCGAAGCAATTTGTGAATTTTAAATCCGCTTAAAAAATGTTAGAAAAATTAGGTCCCATAGGGCTCAATGTATTTCATTTTTTCAACCCGGGTTCAATCCAAAACTTATTGTGTGATATTATTCATTTATATTCCCATAGGTCCTACAGATCGTCTGAACAACATACTAAAATTTCATTTTGATTAAGTCATTTTTACGGCAGTTATCGTGCTAACGGACAGACAGACAGACAGACAGACAGACAGACAGACAGATAGACAGACAGAGAGACAGACAGAATGAACAAAGTCATAAACACTTTTCAACTTTGTTGTAAAGTGTTAATAAAAAACTACATATGCTTGAATATATTCATTAAATGCTTGGTTTATACGTAATTTTTAACGATGAAAAGAATAGGACCAATCCCATTACACTAGGACTAACCGATCTCGAGAAATTTTAGTTTTTTCGTATATTCTATACGCCACCTTTGAAAATGAGTCCAGTTACCAAATGAGAACGAAAATTGAATTAATAGTGAATTAAATTTAATTAAAATATTAAAATAAAGAGAATGTGTATATAAGTCGGCAGGGAAAGTGATGTGCTGCCCACATCAGATTTTTTTAACTGTAAATATAGTAAATTCATTGCATTATTGAAGGAAAGTCATTTGTTGCCCACATCAGATATTTTTCAAAGGTGGTGTAGAGAAAATACAAAAAAACTAAAATATCTCGAGAACGACTAGTCCTAGTGTAATAGAGTTGGTCTTATTCTTTTCTTCATTAAAAATTACGTATAAAACAAGTATTTAATGGATATATTTGAGCATACGTAGTTTTTTTATTTTAGATTTTGGCGATTGTTGCGGACCATTTCGGTTGAAAAGGCAGGTTGTTCTTTTCCGAATCGTACGAAAATCTAATTAGCACCAGATCATTCTACAAGTAACTTATCTACCAAATTTTGTGAAATTTGGTGAATTAGTATTTTAGATAAAGTGGATACATGGAATATTTACGAGTCATTTCACAAAAAATGTGGGTTCTGTTTTCACGAATCCTACCAAAACAAATCTGATGTGGGCAGCACATGACTTTCCCTGCAGACTTATATTAACGTTCTCTTTATTTTAACTAAATTTATTTCACTTTTAAATCAATTTTCGTTCTCATTCGGTAACCGGGCTTATTTTCAAAGGTGGCATAGGGAAAGTACGAAAGACTAAAATATCTCGAGAACGGCTAGTCCTAGTGTAATGGGGTTGGTCTTATTCTTTTCGTCGTTAAAAATTACGTATTAAATCAGCATTTAATGGATATATTTGAGTATACCCAGTTCTTTAGTTTAGATTTGGACGATTTTTGCGGACCATTTTGCAAAAAAAGGCAGGTCATTTTTTCCGAATCGTACCAAAATCTAATCAGCACCAAGGTAACCCACAAGTGACTCATCTACCGAATTTTGTGAAATTTGATCCATCAGTTTTTCAGTTAGAGTGGATACAAGCTTTTGCGGGCCATTTCGCAAAAAAAGGCGGATTCTTTTTTTCCGAATTGTACCCAAAACTAATCAGCACCAGACTCGCTCAAAAGTAACTTACCTACCAAATTTTGTGAAATTCGGTCCATTAGTTTTTTAGTTAGAGTGGATACAAAATCTGCACAGACGGACAGACGGACAGACACACAGACACACAGACACACAGACAGACACACAGACACACACACAGACGTCACGCTAAAAATAGTTTTTTCTTATTCTAGAGGTCTCGAAACGTGTAGATCCGTCGAAAACTCGAGTTGTGATTTTCGGCATGATTCCAATACTTTCCCTATACATTACCATGTATTGCAGGGAAAGTAATAATCAGCACCAGGGTCTCACCCAAGTGACTTACATACCAAATTTCACGAATTCGGTCTATTAGTTTCTTAGTTAGAGTGGATACATACATTGCACAGACACACAGACACACACACAAACTTCACGCTAAAAATAGATTTTCGTATTCTAGAGGTCTCGAAACGTGTAGATCTGTCGAAAACTCGAGTTGTGATTTTCGGTATGATTCCAATACTTTCCCTATACATTACCATGTATTGCAGGGGAAGTAAAAAGTACTTATCAAAGAGGAAAATGTAACCGATTTTCCTCTTTTCAGTTCCTTCAATAGGTTGCGTTTGTAACTTGTTCAATGATCAAGAATATGAATATTGTTATAAATATCTAAAACTATCCGAGCTTAGATGGCGCGTTTTAGATGGCTGGTGGTCAATTAATGTGACACATACACGCTTTATTAATATTAAAGCTGTTGATAACCGGTTTCATTTGTTGGCAGAAAAAGGATATCAAATTGTGTATTATTTGGTTTTGAGCGACAAAATGGTGTAAGTGGTTTTTTTTTAATCCCTTTGTATTATCACCGCCAATTCGAATTTTCGATTTTTTTCGTTAATCTGGAAGCTGAGACACCTCTGTGATTCAACTGAACAGGAAAGTTACCTGTATTATCGAGAGTTCATCCCAATTTAAAATTCAGAACAATGGATTGAGAAAGACCTGCTTCCTCCTTTGCTTGCAAATTCACTTTCTAAACGATGCAATTAATGCTTATAAATATATTATTTGGAGATAAAATGTATGGCCATGAAATTTAGAAGGAGGAGGTAGTCCGTACTATGACCGGAAATTAAAAACTTGAAATGAAACGTGTGAGGTATTAAGCTTGATAAATTCCATTGTTAGAAGGTCTAGGGAAGCGCCAATGAATTGCATTGCTAGATAATAGTATCGTATGTATGATTTGATAGAGAGTCGTATAAGAAATAGTATTATTGAATGTAAGGGGTGCATGGATCGTGGATATTAGGAGCGAATGGGAGGGTCGACGGGAGTGGAAATCCGCCGGTTCCTGTTTTTCATGCATGGCCGCGGTGTACTTGGACAGACGTAGCGCACAGACTTTGCTGATTTATTGAATATTAAGTGATAGGTATGTTTAACGCTTTTTTAAAATAAAATTAATTTGATTGATTTTTATAAATAACGGAAAGTAATGACCTCCTCCCCCCCCCCCCCTCCACACACACACACGACTAAGAGTGAAATTTTTCCTATAATGCAGCACTGAGTGCTAAAAGGTTGGAAAATAATTAATTTAGCAATTTAAAGTAACATCATCAAGAACTGCAAACGAGAGTTCACTGATCTTTTTCTAAACGAGGGATTCTAAATACGGTTACGGGTGGCCGTTCCCCAAAGTCCACCCCAACCGTGGACACCCAGTCGTGGGTCTGGAAGCCAAACAACAGCTCCAGCGGAAACCACCATCCAAAGTTCACTCGTCTTTTTAGAATTCCTGGACGACTACTAAAATAAACCCTGTCCCTGACGCATGATCACCTGCCTAAAACTAATCCGCAAACTAAAACCACGTCGGGTGCTGGAACGGCTATAATGAAGGTGTATCTCTTGCTGGTGGTGTAGAACGCGCACCACCTTATATTGAATCAGACATAAAGGGTTGATACGCAGTCTGCGTTCGGTAAGATTCCTCTGCAAACTCATTTGGTATGTCCCATTGCGCCTCAGTTTTGCGGTGGTGATTTCCGCAAGCAGAAGGGTCACTGAATTGTTGGTTGGCATTCGCTTCCTCGTTGGTCAGTGTTGAGTCACCGGCATGAATGGCGTAAACTGAAATTTGAAACAGACCAGACGTCCAAAAATAAGATGTAACGACCAGCCACAGGATAAAGTTAGTACTCACCTTAAGGCCCCTACAAGCCCAGGAATTTGTTTCAATACCCTATTTATAGAGCGGGACATGACTGCCGCTCCTCGGGGTCTGATCAAACCAAACCGGGCCCATGACTGGGTGTTCATCTGGGGCCCCATACGCATATTAAACACATGCAAAACATCAACACCTAACAAATTTAGAGGTCCAGGGTCCCAGCCCAGGAGGCTATTTTGTACATATACAAAACTTTCAAACTTTTTATTTCAAAGAAATATATTAAGACTTTAAAAGGATATATAATATTTAATAAAAGGATACATAATATGATATTTAATTTAAAATGATATATAATATTTAAAAGGATATATAATATTTAAAACTATTAACGTATTTTATAATTTAAAATAAAAACTAATATTGCCAGTTGTAAATTAATTTAAAAAATATTTCTGCTTACATTTTTATCCAATATAAAATTTAGGGGCCCCTTAATATTTGGCGGTCCAGGACCGCGGTCCCGTTGACTCCTGCGTTGATCCCGCTCCTAGGCAGTATATGTCAACCCTAGATATTATACATATGTTGCTCCAAAACACAAACATACGTATATTATGTCTCTATAAGAACTGAAAACGATTAGTTTTTACTTTCCCTGCAATACATGGTAATGTATAGGGAAAGTATTGGAATCATGTCGAAAATCGCAACTCGAGCTTTCGACGGATCTACACGTTTCGAGACTTATAGAATACGAGAAAACTATTTTTAGCGTGACGTCTGTGTGTGTGTCTGTGTGTCTGGATTCTGAGCATTCGATTGTGTTTAAAAACAATAGGCTTCCAGTTTTCACGGACTGTAATTTTTGTACCAAATTTCATTCGAATCGCTCCATTCGTCCGTGAAATATCGTCTACACAGACTCACTGACACACACACACACACACACAGACATCACCTGAAAAACGTCTGATTCGTGATCAGAGATAGTCTCCCGTCAAAAACTTGAATTCGAATTTTCGACCCCATCACAATACTTTCCTTATATATTATACTATGTATATAAGGAAAGTAGTAAGAATATGATTATTTAAACAATGAAGTTATAGAGACTTACTTTCTGCTTCATCTTCAAATTCGCGTTTTAAACAATGCAATGAATGCAAACGTTGCTTATAGATTGATGGGTTATGGAGCTAAATGGAATGAACCATAAATTTAGAGAGAGTGGGTTCCTTTACTTCCATGGTATAACCAGAAATTGAGAACCTGAGATTAAAAGTTTGAGGTACGAAATTGGATCAATTCGTTGTTACTCGGGGTCTGAAGACCCCAGACCGTGCGACTCACATAGTGGGTTTAGAGTAGCTAGTAGCTGCACGGCCGGGAAGGGATACCCCCCTGCACTCAGGAGGCACCCAAGGTTAGTGGAGGTCTAGAGAAACGTTGATTAATTGAGTTATGTTAGCGAATAGTACGAGGATCACACTGAAATTTTTGAGACAGGGGCAAACGATATGCGCTAAAAAAAAATTATTGGTCGGATGTTTAAATTTGAACCCTTTTATGTCCGCAGACGATAATGTGTGGCAACAATTACCATTTAGCTATAGTAGAATAAATTTTGAAAGAAAAGACAAGAAAGATCAATCATGCTTAAAGCATTGATTATGAAACACTTTCCAACTTCAATGCAATTTTATTTAAAAAAGTCGAAAATGCAATACATTCCTCGGTAATATTTTAAAACTTATCACAATACTACATTGATTTATTATATTTGAAAACTTAAACCTTCATTGAAAAAAATGAACTTCATTCAAATGACGACATTGAAATATAAATTGCCTGGTTTAAATATCTCTAAAATGCAATACATTCCACGGTAATATTTTTAAAACTATCATAATACTACGATAATTTATTATATTTGAAAACTTCATCGAAAACAACTGAAATAAATTCAAATGACGTCATAGAAAAAATAACACGCCTGGATCTCTATAAGAGCAGGATTTCATTCATAACTTTCTCCCATTCATTTCATTCATCACAATACTATAATAATTTATTTTATTTAAAAATTAAGACCATGGAGCTACAATTCATAAACTCTATGCTCAAAACTTCATCGAAAAAAATCGTCCTTCTGTTTATAAAATCAATTAATATTTCATTCATATCAGCCATGCAGACTCCATGGACTGAATTATTTTGTGTTAAAGAAATACAGTAATTCTAATACAACTCATTCTACATATTTTGCTGTTTACATTTTACATAGGTGAAAAATAGGCTTAGTTGTAGAAATAATCAAATTTGAATGAGAATTTAAACTCAAATATATTGTCATTGTGTTGTTTTAGTATGTAGATGCACAGAATTTAAGCAAAAATAAAGTAGTTTTAGGACGGATACAACACTCAATATGAATTAAAAAGAACTTTAAAAAAATCACGATTTTGAAACAAGATGGATGCCATATATCATTTTGAAGTGGGTCATGTGATCGTTTCATATCATGGTCACGTGATCGTTTCATATAAGATGTGTAATTATTATTTATATTTTATTTAAAAAACTACTGAATATATTTCGCTGAATTTTTTTTATATATTTTATGGAACAATTTGACTATTACCTAAAATTTTCGAAGCAATTTGCGAATTTTAAATCCGCTTAAAAAATGTTTGAAAAATTAGGTCCCATAGGGCTCAATGTATTTCGTTTTTTCAACCCAGGTTCAATCCAAAACTAATTGGATGATATTATTCATTTACATTCCCATAGGTCCTACAGACCGTCTGAACAACATACTAAAATTTCATTTTGATTAAGTCATTTTTACGGCAGTTATTGTGCTAACGGACAGACAGACAGACAGACAGACAGACAGAATGAACAAAGTCATAAACACTTTTCAACTTTGTTGTAAAGTGTTAAAAATGGAGTTGAAGCGAAAGCATTATCGAACTATGATTTTCTATGATTTTAAAGTGGGGATAAATCAAGAAGAATGTCTTCAACGTCTACAATTAGCATATGGAAATGATACTCCATCTCGTGCCACTGTATTCAGATGGTTTACAGAGTTTAGAAGAGGTCGAAATTCTCTCCTGGATAAAGAACACACCTTTGTCAGCTGTAGTGCCAAAAGAATGTGTCGGCCATTCAAATAATGTTAATAGATGATAATCGTTCTACCCACCAAATGATACAGAAGGAACTTAACATGAGATCCGCAGTTATACATAAAATTATTCATGAAGAACTGCATATGAAAAGATTAGTTTGTCGTTGGGTCCCCCATAATTTAACAGAACACCAAAAAGCGGAGCGTGTCAGAATCAGTAAAGAAACCCTAAAATTACTTAATGATGGTAGACATCGCATTATTTCTAAAATTTTAACTGGTGATGAAACGTACATGCCGGGTTTTGACGTTCCACCACGTCAAGAAAGTAAAATATGGGTCTTTGAAAATGACTCCAAACCAAAAAGTGGTGAAACGACAACGAGCAATGAAAAGAGTAGGTAATGTATGCCGTGTTCTTCAGAAGTACAGGTCTGGTCAAAGCCCTGAAGACAGCAGACAGTTGAAGCTAACTGGTGCACCCTAAGTGTCTTTCAGAAATTCTTCAGGAAGTGAATGCTAGGGGACTCATGCTTCACCATGACAATGCATCTTCTCATTCAGCAAGAATGACAGTCGAATTTCTTGAACAAAAAACTATCAAAGTGATATAACAACCACCCTATTCTCCTGATATTGCTAAGTGTGACTTTTGGCTATTTTTTAATCTAAAAAAAAAATTACGTGGGCGTCGTTTTCATTCCGAAGATGAGATTGATGCGGCTGTAAAAGCATATTTTTCACAAATTCCAAGAAATGGATAGCTTGAAGCATTTAATCTTTGGAAAAGTCGCCTACAAAAGTGCATCGATGTTGGAGGGGAGTACTTTGAACACTCCTAAGAGTTGGTAAGTTTAACTTGTACCACTTAGCCGTATCTCCAAAATTTCAGTGTGATCCTCGTATAATATGTGTATTTTTCGTATAATAAATAATAATATTGAATGGAAGGAGTGTATGGCTCGACAGCGGAAGCGCGGAGTGAATGGAAAATATTTTTCAACTTTATGGATAGCGAATCCGAGATAATCTTTTACAGTCTTATCCAGTCTTATGGGCTTATACCAGTCTCACAGGCTTATCTTTCTAGTATATAATATAAAGAAACTTAAAATTCACATTTATGTACAAACTCCTGTAGTATTTTTAACAGCATTGTTATTTAAATCATGCTATTAAAATATTTAATTTAATTCTCCTAAAGAGAGGCAAAAAAATATCAATTCTAGTTATACAATATTATCTTCATAGGTAGTTCTAAAACATAAACACTCTGGCCCTGCTTAGAAACAAATTTATGCCAAATCTTTAAAACCGAAGACCGTAATTTATATAATCCAACCGAAAATAAAATACCGTTCATTTATGAAATTTATCTTTATATCCATTTTTTAACACTTTACAACATAGTTGAAAAGTGTTTATGACTTTGTATGTTCTATCTGTCTGTCGTTCGTACGATAACTGCTGTAAAAATGACCTCATCAAAATGAACTTTTAGTATCTTGTTGAGAGAGAGAGAGAGAGAGAGAGACAATCTGTGGAACATATGGGAATATAAATGAATAATATCACCTAATTAGTTTTGGATTGAACCCGTGTTGAAAAAATGAAATACATTGAACCCTATGGTATCTCATATTTTAAATACGTTTTAAGCAACGTTAATATTCACAAATTGCTTCGAAAATTTTAAGAAATACTCAAATTATCCCATCAAATATATAACAACATTTTTAGCAAAATGTGTTCGGTAGTTTTTTAAATAAAAATTAAAATAATAATGACACCCACATAATTTTAAGAGATCACGTAACCCACTTTAAAATAAAATAGGGCATCCATCTCTTTCTCTCAAAGTAAAAATTGTGATATTTAAAGTTCTTTTAAATTTATAGTTAGCGTTGCATCCGTCCTAAAACCGCTTTATTTCTGCGTATTTTCTTTGCATCTAGATTCTGTGCCAACGCAATTACAATATTTTTTACTTTAAATGATCATCCAACTTTGATAATTTCTACAACGAAGCCTAATTTTAATGGGTTCATAATGTAAACAAGTGATTGTAAAGATGAGTTGTATAAAAATTGCTGAATTTTTTCAAGCAAAATTATTTAACTCTGGACTCTGGAATAAAAGTGTATGAATGAATTATTCACTGTTTTTACATAGAGAACCAGGCGATTTATATTTTGATGACGTCATTTGAATAAAGTTCATTCTTTTCCCGATGAAGTTTTAAATTTTCAAGTAAAATAAATTATTGTAGTTCTGTGATAATTAAAAAAATATCACCGCTGAATGTATTGCATTTTAGAGCTGTTTAAATGTAATTGCATTTCAGTTGGAAAGTGTTTCATAATCAATGCTTTATGCATGATTGATCTTCCTTGTTTTTTATTTAAAATCGGAAAAAAATAATAAAAATCGTCTGCTATATAAATCCAATTATCGTATATAAATTAATTGCGTTGCTGAGCAATGTGATATAACTTTCTTCCAATAAATTTATGGAAATATATCGTCTGCTTTATGTTAAGATGGAAGTTTCGTTTCTTATTAATATCTTGACAACCGGTTTCTAGAAATGGACTTAATTTTACTATAACGGCTAGTCCTAGAGTAATGGGGTTGGTCTTAGTCTTTTCATCCTTAAAAATGACGTATAAAACAAGCATTTAATGGATACATTTGAGCATACTTAATTTTTAATTTCATATTTTAACAATCTCTCCGGATCATTTCCCCTCAAAAAGGCAGGTTCTGTTCTCCCAAATCGTATCAAAATCTAATCAGCACCAGAGTAACCTATACAAGTGACTTATCCACCCAATTTTGTGAAATTTGACAAATTAATTTTTTAGCTAGAGTGGATGCATACGGTTTCTCCAGACCATTTCGAAAAATCTGATGTGGGCAGCACATGACTTTCCTTATATAATGCAATGAATTTACAACATTTACAGTAAAAACAGGTTATTCTTATAGTAGATATTTATATTCTTTCAAGATATTGAATTTTCGTCAATGAGTCGTCATTTTCATTGATTTAGCGCCATTCTTATCCATTTGGCGAATTTATCGTTAATTTAGCAACATTTAAAAAAGTCGCCAAGTTAGCGAAATTCCACCAAATTCGTCGCCAAAATCTCTCCAAGCGTTATGAACGGAGAAATAAGTTATGCTTACAGCAGATAGATGACTATTGGAGTTCAAATACAAAAGTATTACTCAGAGTATCTTTTTTCATGAATGGAACGAGCTAGATCCACGAGAATGATGTCACCAAATGTATCGCATGATATCACATGTGAAAAGTGAACATGTTTCTCAATAGGTAATAGTTTGTTTTATTTTATATGATTTTTTGATAATTTTTTTGAAAAATGTACAATATCTCAAGAACAATTCATGCTAGCGTTATAAATTTTATGTCAATCGTTTTCTAAGGAAAAATTACATAAGAAATGTCTATTTACGTAACTTTATTAAAGATTTTGATTTTTTGACGATTTTTTCAAAATTTCACTCGAAAATTTAGGGGGGTTCTGAACATTCGATTGCGTATAAAAACAATAAACTTCCAGTATTCATGGATTGTAATTTTTGTACCAAATTTCGTTCGAATCGGTCCATTTGTTCGTCAGTTATCGTCTCCACAGTCTTACTGACACACATATTTTCACAAACGCACACATATTTTCACACACACACACAGACATCAACTCAAAAATGTTCGATTCGTGATCAGGGATGCTTGAATTGTGCTCTCCCGTCGAAAACTCGAATTCGAATTTTCGACCCCATCACAATACTTCCCTTATACATTATTGTATATAAGGAAAGCAAAAAAAAAATCTTTTATCCCAAATTGTAACCAAATCTAATAAGCAGACGGACACACGCACGAATACACGATTCTCGACATGATTCCAATACCAGCAAAGAAAATAATAATGAAGTCAGCCATTCCGGGGATAAGCTCTCCCCCCACCCCACCCCCACCCCCCACCCCACCCCACCCCTCCCAAGTGTACGCCACACTCGTGGACTGATAAAGGTTAGGTGTATCCCAACTCTTGGTATAGTTTGACGACTATAGTATAAAATTGAATGTGGGAGGTCTTCAGCACGACTGACGCGGCTTGAAATTACCGTTATATATGATCTAATGTTACAACCATGCTTATACGCGCCACTGCTTTTCCACTTTCCGATTACCAAAAAAACCAATCATATTTAAAGCAATTACAGAAAAAAAACCCGTTTTAAACAGGAAGCATGCACGTGCGGCGCGTTGTTTCCTGCTTTATAAGACACGTCGTCCGCACTAACAGGGGGTTTCCGCTAATTCGTAATGACGCGCTGTTCGGTTTATTTTATTATAGGTTATACGCAGCGCCCAAACTACACCTATGTTTATTTTAGGGAATATAATGCAGGATGAAAAATCATATGTTTGGATTAACGATTTTTTTTTATTATTATTATTACAGCTATTGAGCAATTTCAATTTTTCTGAGTTCTTGTATGTTATCGGGTGTCGTTTGAGAGTTTCTCAAAGCGACTACCCCATTATTATATTAAGTTAATAGTCCCTACAACTTCAAACGCGCTGTCACGTTTGCTGTTTTTATTACTTTCCCTGCAATAAATGGTAATGTATAGTGAAAGTATTGAAATCATGCCGAAAATCGCAACTCGAGTTTTCGGTGGATCTACATGTTTCGAGACCTCTAGAATACGAAAAAACTATTTTTAGCGTGACGTCTGTGTGTGTGTCTGTGTGTGTCTGTCTGTCTGTCTGTGCAGATTTTGTATCCACTCTAACTAAAAAACTAATGGACCGAATTTTATAAAATTTGGTGGTAAGTCAAGTTGGGCGAATCTAGTGCTGATTAGTTTTGGGTACGATTCGGGATAAAAGAATCCGCCTCTTTTTGCGAAATGACCCGCAAAAGCTTGTATCCACACTATAGCTGAAAAACTAATGGACCGAATTTCACAAAATTCGGTAAAAAGTCACTTGTGGGACACCCTGGTGCTGATTAGATTTTGGTACCATTCGGAAAAAATAACCTGCCTTTTTTTGCAATATGGCCGGCAAAAACCGCCAAAATCTAAAATAAAAAACTACGTATGCTCAAATATATCCATTAAATGCTTGTTTAATACGTAATTTTTAACGAAGAAAGAATAAGACCAACCCCATTACACTAGAACTAGCCGTTCTCGAGATATTTTCGTTTTTTCTCTACGCCACCTTTGAAAATAAGCCCAGTTATCAAATGAGGACGAAAATTGAATTAAAGGTGAATTAAATTGAATTAAAATAAAGAGAACGTGAATATAAGTCTGCAAGGAAAGTCATGTGCTGCCGACATCAGATTTTTCTTTCCCTGCAATACATTGTAATGTAAAGAGAAAATATCAGAAGCGTGTCGAAAATAACAACTCAAGTTTTTGACGGATCGACTCGTTTCGGGACTTCTAGAACACGAAACGCTATTTGTAGTGCGACGCCTGTGGGGGGGGGGGGGGGGGGGGGCAATGCATGTATCCACTCTAACTCCACTAATGGACCCGATTTCTTAAAAATTACTGTTAAAGCAATTATTGCATCATAATTTCCAGAATGGAGTTCATATGCAATTGATGAATATCGCTGAATATATTACTCTTAAAGCGATTTTTGCACAATTTCTAAAATGTAGTTCATAAATTTGATAAATATCATGAAATTTCATATAGTTTTAATCAATTAACTTATGGATAAAAAAAAATTAATAAAATGAATCAAAAATACATTTTACTTTCCTTACAATACATGGTAATTTTATAGAGAGAATATTGGAATCGTGTCAAAACTGGAGTTTTCTACGGATCTACACGTTTCGGGACCTCTAGAACACGAAAAACCTATTTTTAGAGTGACGTGTGTGTGTGTGTCTGTATGTGTATCTCTATGTGTGTGTGTGTGTGTGTCTCTGTGTGTGTGCGTGTGTGTCTGTATGTGTATCTATGTATGTGTGTGTGTGTGCGTGCGCGCGCGCGCGTGTGTGTCTATATGTGTATCTATGTGTGTGTGTGTCTGTATGTGTATGTGTGGGCGTGTTTGTGTGTGTATCTGTGTGTGTGTGTCTGTGCAATGTATGTATCCACTCTAACTCTAAAACTAATGGACCGAATTTCATAAAATGTTATAGCTAAGTCACTTGCGGGTAACCTTGCTGCTGATTAGCTTTTGGTATGATTCGGGATAAAGAAAAACAACCTTTTTTTGCGAAATGGCCAGCAAAAATCGTATATTTCCACTCTAACTTATAAAGTAATTGGCCAAATTTTCGAAAATTTGGTAGTTTATTTACTTGTGGGGTACTCTGGTGTTGATTAAATTATGGTATGATTCGGGAGAAAATCCTGTCCTTTTTTTTTTGTTTTTACGTAAATGGCCCGCAAAAATCCTCAATATCTAAAATAAAAGACACGTATGCTTAAATGTATCCATTAAATGCTTGTTTTATACGTAAATTTTGACGATGAAAAGAATACGACCAACCCTATTACGATGCTATGATCAACCCATGTGTTATTTTGAAATCAATTTAATAAAATTTCAAAGAAATAAATAGAAGATGAAATAACAAAGTTTGTAGCGAAAGTCATGTGCTGCCCATATCAAATTTTTTTTTTATTTTGTTTTACTAATATTAGAACGATTTCATGAATATGAAGAAACTAAGAAAAATCTGTTTCAGAACCCATTATTAGAATTATGCGTGTCGTGTAAAATGGAAGGTGGGGCGAAACAATTTCTAAAGTTTTTAATCCTTCAGAGACCCGGTGGGTTTACAGCTATGTACAGCTCGCTAAGTGGAATGAATGCATCGATTCTACAACGGTGGAAAAGAAAAGGGGAAAACTGATGTGGGCAGCACATGACTTTCACTATTTACAGGCTTTAATTAATTTTCTCATTATGTCTTACATAATTCATTAAATTGAGTTTTATTGCACAAAATAACACTGAATTATTATTTTTTTTTTCTTAACTGGAAAATTTTTCAAAGGCGGTGTAACAAAAATGCAGAAAATCTCAAATATCTCGAGAACGGTTAGTCCTATAGAGTAATGGGATTAATCTTATTCTTTTCCTCATTAGAAATTACGTATAAAACACGCATTTAATTCATGCATATGATCATATACGTAGTCTTTTATTTTAGGTTTTGAAGATTTTTGTGGACCATTTTGTGAAAGAGGCAGGTTCTTTGTATCGTAAGCTTTTGTAAGCTTTTTCTTTTAAATTGCAATAATTTTTTTTATGAAAATTAACATAGCAGTTTCGATATATGAATTGTTCTGGCAAACAAATCGACTATTTTCATCGGAATATATGTGTGTGCCGCCGAGTGCTCGTCTACCAGTAGGAAAAAAAATCTGATATGAGCAGCACGTGACTTTCCTCACAGACTCGAATTCACTTTCTATTTATTTCTTTATTAAATCATTAAATACAATAAATCATCAAGAGTTTAATTGCTCAAAAAAGCACGCTAACTTGTTTGAAATGGCATTGAATTGGCACTTTTAATTTAATTTTCGTTTATATTGGGTAACTATACACGTATATTCAAAAGCGGTGTTGTAAAAGTACGAAAAATCTAAGATATCTCGAGAACGGCTAATGCTAGAGTAATTGAATTTATCTTATTCTTTCTATCGTCAAACATTGCGTATAAAACAAACATTTAATAGATACGCTTGAGAATACGTAGTCTTGTAATTTATTTTTTAACAATTTTTGACGGCCATTTTGCATAAAGAGCAGTTTTTGTTTTCCCGAATCATACCAAAATCTAATCAGCACCAGCGTCACCCACGAATAATTTCTCTACCAAATTTTAGGAAATTTGATCAATTATTTTTTCACGGTAACGGGACATTTTTCCAACGGTGGCGCAGCGTAAATGTGAAAAATCTAAATTATCTCGAGAACAGCTAGCCCTAGAATAGTGGGGCTGGTTTTATTATTTTCATTGTTAAAAATTACGTAATAAGCATTTAATTGATATATTTGAGTATACGTAGTATATTATTTTAGGTTTTGACGATTTTTGCGAGCCAATTCGCAAAAAAAAGGTACCAAATCGTAACAAAATCTAATCAGCACCAGAGTAACCCACACGTGACTTATCTACCAAATTTTGTGAAATTTGATTTATTAGTTTTTTAGCTAGAGTGAATACAGGCAATACTCGCAAAAAAGGCAGGTTGTTTTTTCCCGAATCGTACCAAAAACTAATCAAAACCAAGGTCACACACAAGTGACTTACCTATCAAATTTTATGAAATCCGATCCATTAGTTTTCGAGTTAGAGTGGATACATATATTGCACAGACAGACACACAGACAGACACACACACTGACGTCACGCTAAAAATAGTTTTTTCGTATTTTAGAGGTTCCAAAACGTGTATATCCCTCAAAAACTCGGGTTGCGATTTCCTGCAGGATTCCAATACTTTCCCTATACATTACCATGTATTGCAGGGAAAGTAAAAATCTGATGTGAGCAGCACATGACTTTCCCTGCAGACTTATATCCACGTTCTCTTTATTTCAATTAAATTTAATTCACTTTTAATTCCATTTTCGTTCTCATTTGATAACTGGACTTATTTTCAAAGGTGGCGTGGAGAAAATACGGAAAAAACTAATATATCTCGAGAACGGCTAGTGCTAGTGTAATGGGGTTGGTCTTATTCTTTTCTTCGTTAAAAATTACGTATTAAACAAGCATTTAATGGATATATTTGAGCATACGTAGCTTTTAAGTTTAGATTTTGACAATTTTTGCGGGCCATTCTGCAAAAAAGGGCAGGTTATTTTTTCTGAATCGTACCAAAATTTAATCAGCACCAGGGTGACCTATACGTGGCTCATCTATGAATTTTGTGAAATTCGGTTCATTAGTTTTTCAGCTAGAGCGGATACAAGCTTTTGCGGGCCATTTCGCAAAAAAGGCGGGTTCTTTTATCCCGAATCGTACTCAAAACTAATCAGCACCAGACTCGCCCACAAGTGCTTTACCTACAGAATTTTGTGAAATTCGGTGCATTAGTTTTTTAGTTAGAGTGGATACAAAATCTGCACAGACAGACAGACACACAGACAGACAGACACACAGACACACACACAGACGTCAAGCTAAAAATGGTTTTTTTCGTATTCTAGAGGTCTTGAAACGTGTAGATCCGTCGAAAACTCGAGTTGCGATTTTCGACATGATTTCAATACTTTCTCTATACATTACCATGTATTGCAGGAAAAGTAAAAAATCTGTTGTGGACAGCACATGACTTTCCCTGCAGAATTATATACACATTCTCTTTATTTTAATTAAATTTAATTCACTATTAATTCAATTTTCGTTCTCATTTGATAACTGGACTCATTTTCAAAGGTGGCGTAGAGAAAAAATGAATAAACAGAAATATCTCGAGAACGGCTAGTCCTAGTGTAATGGGGTTGGTCTTATTCTTTTCGTCGTTAAGAATTACGTATAAAGCAAGCATTTATTGGATATATTTTAGCATGCGTAGATTTTTAATTTAGATTTTGTCGATTTTTGCGGGCCATTTTGCAGAAAAAGGCAGGTTATTTTTTTCTGAATCGTACCAAAATCTAATCAGCACCAGGATCATCCACAAGCAACTTATCTACCAAATTTTGTGAAATTCGCTCCATTAGATTTTCAGCTAGAGTGGACACAAGCCTTTGCGGGCTATTTCGCAAAAAAAAAGGCGGGGTTCTTTTATCCCGAATCGTACCCAAAACTATTCAGCACCAGATTCGC
This sequence comes from Amaurobius ferox, assembly GCA_951213105.1. Lineage (NCBI taxonomy): Eukaryota > Metazoa > Arthropoda > Arachnida > Araneae > Amaurobiidae > Amaurobius > Amaurobius ferox. The sequence goes on from OX578154.1 coordinate 998,888, forward strand.
CCACAAGTGACATACTTACCAAATTTTATGAAATTCGGTCAATTAGTTTTTTAATTAGAGTGGATACAAAATCTGCACAGACAGACACACAGACAGACGTCACGCTAAAAATAGTTCTTTCGTATTCTAGAGGTCTCGAAACGTGTCGATCCGTCGAAAACTCGAGTTGCGATTTTCGACATGATTCCAATACTTTCCCTATACATTACCATGTATTGCAGGGAAAGTAAAATGCTTGCATGAGAAAGATACTATATAAAATATCCCTGAAAATTTAGTCCTTGGAACTGATTTCGAAAAGTATTTTTGTGTGAATGCGTCTACGGTAAAAGTGAAAAATACGGTGGTTATGCATCATCACCACTCACCCTGTTGAGTTTGATAAATCACTTTCATATACTGCGAATTAATGCATACTCGCCTGTTCGTAGTGGTAAATATGATAAATAGTTACTTAATTAATCAAGTTTACCGGACATTATACATAACCGTCAGTCTAGGATGGTCAATTTGATATATTTCAATCAAGTGAAAATGCAAGAAAAATAAAGAAATTATGTAACACAAAATGTAATGATAGTTTCCCATATTTGAATAAGCAGTAAGAATTATTAGAGTTCTATATTTTTCCCAACAAATTTTTTTGATAATTTTGTACATATAATTCTAATAATAAACTTAAACAGATTTACCTTAGTTTTCATGAAATCGTTCTAATATTAATAAAAGAAAAAAAAATATTTTTGATTCATTTTATTATTTTTTTTATCCATAAATTAATGTATTAAATCAACAAAAGGTGGAAAATTTCATGATATTTATCAAAAGTATTAACTACATTTTAGAAATGAGGCAAAAATCGCTTTAAAAGTAATATATTCCGGGATAATTATCAAACTTACCAAATTCATTCGGGAATTATACATAATCGCCGGTTAAAGTGAGAAATTCTGGCAACTGTTTCAAATCTACAAACTTTAATCTACAAACTTTAATCTTCAAATCTACAAACTTGGGAATTATGTAAAATCGCAAGTAAAAGAGAAAGATTGAATGAAATGTGTCAAACTCAATAAGATGACTGGTGATTATGCATAATCACACCAATTAATCACTTTTACCATAGCATATACACCCTTTGGGAACATATAAACACTTTTGTGACATATAAACACTTGCAACATTTTAAATAATTTTCATGAAATACTAATAAAAACAAAATTTAGTATTTTAATATCTTATTATAAATACTAAAATAACATTTTAGTATTTATAATAAACATTAGTATTTTAACTATAAATATTAATGAAAATAATTAAAATTGTACTAAATTGCAAAAAAAGAAAAATAAATAAACTTCTAGATATTGGAAAATAAGCAACTTTTGTTGGCACAATTGCTTTCGAACACACCATTAAATAATTCAATATATGTACAATAGTTAAAGAATAAATTATCATAAAAAATTAACTGTCTGACTCACCTCAACTTTCTCGTACCCGAATTCATTTTTTTAATCAAATTTTACAAGAAAAATTTTGAAAAATAGGTATTGTTGGCCCAAATGATACAATAAAATCTTTCGATTGATACCATACTTGACAATGTATCCTCGGGGGGGGGGGGGTGCCCCCAATGGAGGCTAATAACGGCACAAATAAAAATATTGTATCGCGGTTGTTTATCACAACAATGATTGAAACTATTGTCTCGTGATCATTGAGAGATAAATAAACCCTTTCATGCATGATTATGTCAAATTTCGTCCTATGCTTCCATGTTAAAAAATCTGATGTGGGCAGCACATGACTTTCTCTGCAGACTTATATACACGTTATCCTTAATTTAATTCAATTTAATTCCCTTTTAATGCAATTTTCGTTCTCATTTGGTAATTAGACTTATTTCCAAAGGCGTAGGGAAAATATAAAAAAACTAATATATCTCTAGTCCTACTGTAATGGGGTTGGTCTCATTCTTTTCTTCGTTAAAAATTACGTATCAGACGAGCATTTAATGGATATATTTCAGCATATGTGGTTTTTTATTTTAGATTTTGTGGATTTTTGCTGGCCATTTTGCAAAAAAAGGCAGATTATTTGTTTCCGAATCATACCAAAATCTAATCAGCACCAGGGTGACCCACAAGTGACTTAGCTACCGAATTTTGTGAAATTCGGTGAATTAGATTTTTAGTTGGAGTGGATACAAGCTTTTGCGGGCCATTTCGCAAAAATAAGCGGGTTCTTTTATCCCGAATCGTACCCAAAATTAATCAGCATCAGATTCGCCCACAAGTGAGTTACGTACCAAATTTTATGAAATTCTGTCCATTAGTTTTTTAGTTAGAGTGGATACAAAATCTGCACAGACAAACAGACCCATAGACATACACACACACAGACGTCACGCTAAAAATAGTTTTTTCGTGTTCTAGAAGTCTCGAAACGTGTAGATCCGTCAAAAACTCGAGTTGCGATTTTCGGCATGATTCCAATACTTTCCCTATACATTACCATGTATTGCAGGGAAAGTAAAAAATAATAAATTTAGAAAAGAATTAAAATTTTTCGCTCGAATTTAAAAACATATCTATCTAGTTCTAGATTTCCGCCGGATATAAAGTTTCGTGAAAATCCATTGATATTTGTGGCTGATATCGCGTACCACAGACATCAGACAAACAAACAGACGGACATCACTCCAAAAATGGACAAAACGTGTTCAGGAGGTCTTAAAAAGTATATTGGCATTAAAATCTCGAAATCGAAAATTTTCGAAAAAGTTATTCTTTCTCAATACTACGTAGGAGAAAGTAATTAATGCTTGTATGTTCATGAAAGTCGAAATATACAGATACATATATGCACACACGCTTACTTATACATGTAGACATAATCACAAAATTTCGGAATATGCAGTAATACATTACTTATTCTCTATGTGGAAGATATGGTCACACTCACATAAACGTGAAAGCTAAACCACACAGTATGTGTCTATTGTACATTTAGTGTGTTGAAGACCCAGACCACACGACCAGCCTGAAGGCTTATGGTAGCTAATTGTGTGGCCGAGTACATTTAGTGTGTGTAACTTCTTGAACGAACTTTCGCAACCGCAAAGATAGCACAATTTCTTGACTGTAGCTGACCAATCAGAACACTCACTGTGTATGACGTCATGATTTTTTCTTTCTTACTTTCCCTGCAGTACACGGTAATGTATAAAGAAAGTGTTGGAATCATGTCGAAAATTGCAACTCGAGTTTTCGACGAATCGACACATTTGGGGACCTCTAGAACACGAAATAACAATTTTTAATGTGATGTCTGTGTATGTGTCAATGTATCACTACCCGTTTCGCCAGCAAGAAGAGTGAGTGGAAATGGCTAGTCTTCAGGACGCAAGTGGAGTTGAAGAATTAGGACGCAAGAGGATGCAATGTGTATAATTGAAAATCTGTCTGTATATGCATATGCGTGTTTATCTCATCATTACAAGAGAATGGACGCACCGAATTCGATGAAATTTTCGGAATAGACTTGGAATAAACCCCAACTAAAATTGAGTCCATGTTTCGAATTTCCAGGACACGGAGTTATCGATATATTAATAACAAAACGCACTATTAAACCTTTGAGGTAGCATTATGTAAACAACATTTGTTCGGCAGAATTATTTGGGGAAAAAAATATCTTGTTTATGAGCAACGGAATTAAACCCAATGAGTTAATACATCTGCAATAAAACTTTTTGATTTAAATTATAAAAATCTGATGTGGGCAACACATGACTTTCCTTATATAATGTAATGAATTTTATACTTTTACAGTAAAAAAATAGGTTTTTCTTATAGTAGATACTAATATTCTTTCCAAGATATTGAATTTTCGACAATTAGTCGTCATTTTCATTGATTTAGCGTCATATTTATCCATTTGGCGAGGTTTTCATTAATTTGGCAACATTTCAAAAAAGTCGCCAAGTTGGCGACATTCCGCCAAATTCGTCGCAAAAATCTCGCCAAGCGTTATGCACTTAGGAATAAGTTATTCTTACAGCAGATAAAGGACTATTGGCGTTCAAATACAAAAATATTATTCAAAGTATCTTTTTTCATGAATGGGACAAGCTAGATCCACGAGAAGGATGTCACTCAATTTATCGCATGGTATTACATATGAAAAGTGAACATGTTTCTCAATAGGAAATATTTTTTTTTTATTTTATATGACTTTTTGATAATTTTTTTGAAAAATGTACAATATCTCGAGAACGGTTCGTGTTAGCGTTCTAAAATTTATGTCAATCATTTTCTAATAAAAAATTACATAAGAAATGTCTATTTGCGTAACTTTATTAGTGGTTTTGATTTTTTAACGATTTTTTCAAAATTTCATTCGAAAATTTAGGGGGGTTCTGAACATTCGATTGCGTATAAAAACAATAGGCTTCCAGTGTTTACGGATTGTGATTTTTGTACCAAATTTGATTCAAATCGGTCCATTCGTTCGTCAGTTATCGTCTCCACAGACTCTCTGACACACACACACACACACAGACATCACTTCAAAAATGTTTGATTCGTGATCAGGGATGCTTGAAACGTGCTCTCCCGTCGAAAACTCGATTTCGAATTTTCGACCCCGTCACAATACTTTCCTTATACATTATGTATATAAGGAAAGTAAAAAAAGGTGTATTTAAATATATTTTATCTGAATTGCATTTTTGGTTGAATTATATATTTTTATTTACAGTACGACCTATGGGTTTAAAGATTTCGGGGATTGATGATATTTTCGAATTTTTACGTTATCTGTTTTATTTTGGTGAACGATTTCTCCTCACCCAAATACAACGAAAACAGGGATTCTTAAACTTCATTTCAGGAGTATTAATTTAAATATTTTAATAGAATGCTTTGAATAACAACGTCATTTCGAATACTATAGGGTTTACACAGGATTGTAAATTTCAAGTTTTTTTATATTGTATATTCCGTACAATAAAAAGATGTTCTGCTAATCTGGTATATGAATGCATGAAAAAGTTGGCCAGAGCTTTACACTCTGAAAATTCTAAATTTCTAGCGAAAATGCAAAGGTACAGACTCATCACAAATTCTTACTCGTAACTAATCAACGGAAACTGATTTCTGATATCGGCAAGTATTTTATCAGATGTACTTATTTTTATTCTTACTATTAACTCGTTCCATAAAATAAAAGCACAAACGTACTTGGCAGTCATAAAAATCCAATCTGAAGCTACATAAATAAACACGGCACCACAGAAACCATTTAAAACCTCGTAAAACAGAAACATTCAATTGTTCTCCGATCCATTGTGTAAGATCCTTTTATTGAACTTCAGCCATCAAAAAACAATCAACGCCAACAGTCGGTATTGTTTATAAACCAGAAAATTGGGCGCTAAATGTGGGCATTTTTGCGTGTTCTTTTCGTGGCCATTTTTCGAGCTATTGTAACTAAATTGTTGCCGTCGACGCAAAGAATGATTTGGGTATATATTCGAGTTTGTCTCGAGTTTGGCTTTTGGGTATCGTAGTTTGGCTCTGCCCGTGGAGTTAGAAAGAAGAAGATAAAACTTCTATGGATAAAACGCTTGTAAATGCCATAAATGCTTTGACAATTATATCTAGGTGTCGACAGTGTTAGTAAAATACCTTATATTGTTGGTTGACACAACAGAAAGGCGTAGTACTGAGCATACAGGGTGTCCCACAGAAAGCGAAAAGTGGAAGATTTTTCATAATCAATATATGCAAAATAAAAGCGTTAAATTGCATTGAACCGTACTACTTACATATTCGCGAATATTAGAAGATATACCCGTATATTAGTAGAAGATTACACATACTACAAAATAGGAGTTTCTAAAATCTTTGACAAAATAAAAAATCTAATGTGGGCAACACATGACTTTCCTTCTATAATGCAATGAATTTACTACTTTTACAGTAAAAAAAATTGGATTTTCTTATAGTAGATACTTATATTCTTTCCAAGAGATTGAATTTTCGACAATTAGTCGTCATTTTCATTGATTTAGCGTCATTTTTATCCATTTGGCGAAATTTTCGTTAATTTGGCAACATTTAAAAAGTTGCAAAGTTAGCGACATTCCGCCAAATTCGTCGCCAAAATCTCGCCAAGCGTTATGGACGGAGAAATAAGTTATATTTATAGCAGAAAAATACTATTGACGTTTAAATGCAAAAGTATTACTCAAAGTATCTTTTCTCATGAATGGAACGAGCTAGATCCACGAGAAAGATGTCACCAAATTTATCGCATAATATTACATATGAAAAGTAAACATGTTTCTCAACAGTTAATATTTTTTTTTAATTTATGGGATTTTTTGATAAATTTATTTGAAAAATATGCAATATCTCGAGAACGGTTCATGCTAGCGTTCTAAAGTTTATGTCAATTGTTTTCCAAGGAAAAATTACATAAGAAATGTCTATTTGCGTAACTTTATTAAAGGTTTTAATTTTTTGATGATTTTTTCAAAATTTCACTCGAAAATTTAGGGGGATTCTGAACATTCGATTACATTTAAAAACAATAGACTTCCAGAATTCACGGATTGTGATTTTTGTACCAAATTTCATTCGAATCGCTCCATTCGTTCGTGAGATATCGTCTCCATAGACTCACTGACGCACACACACACACACACACACGCATACTTTCACACACACACACACACAGACATCATCTCAAAAATGTTTGATTCGTGATCAGGGATGCTTGAAACGTGCTCTCCCGTCGAAAACTCCAATTCGAATTTTCGACCCCGTCACAATACTTTCCTTATATATTATATGTATATAAGGAAAATAAAAATAGGTTATTCTTATAGTAGATACTTATATTCTTTCCGAGATATTGAATTTTCGTCAATAAGTCGTCATTTTCATTGATTTAGCTTTATTTTTATCCATTTGGCGAGATTTTCATTAATTTGGCAACATTTGAAAAATCGCCAAGTTGACGACATTCCAGCAAATTCATCACCAAAATATCGCCAAGCTTTATGGACGGAGAAATATTCTTATAGCAGATAAATGACTATTGGCGTTCAAATACAAAAGTATTTCTCAAATTATCTTTTCTCATAAATGGAACGAGTCAGATCCACGAAAATGTTGTCACCAAATGCATCGCAAGATATTACATATGAAAAGTGTACATGTTTCTCAATAGTTAATATTTTTTTTAATTTATGGGATTTTTTGATAAATTTATTTGAAAAATGATCTTGAAAACGGTTACCGATCTATGTATAAATCTTAGCAGATCTTAGCAGTTATTGACTTAGATCCTAGCAGATAAATGACTATTGGCGTTTAAATACAAAAGTATTTCTCAAATTATTTCTCATGAATGGAACGAGCTAGATCCACGAGAGTGGTGTCACCCAATTTATAGCATGATATTTACATATGAAAAGTGAACATGTTTCTCAACAGTTAATTTTTTTTTTAATTTATGGGATTGTTTGATACATTTATTTGAAAAATGTGCAATATCTCGAGAACGGCTCATTCTAGTTTTCTAAAGTTTATGTCAATCGTTTTCTAAGGGAAAATTACATAAGAAATGTCTATTTGCTTAACTTTATTAAAGTTTTGATTTTTTCTGAATTTCTCAAAATTTTACTCGAAAATTTAGGGGCGTTATGAACATTCGATTACCTTTAAAAACAATAGGCTTCCAGTATTCACGGATTGTGATTTTTGTACCAAATTTCATTCGAATCGCTTCATTCGTTCCTGAGATATCGTCTCCACAGACTCACTGACACACACACACACACACACACACATACTTTCACGCACACACACACACACATATACACAGACATCACCTCAAAAATGTTTGATTCGTGATCAGGGATGCTTGAAACGTGCTCTCCCGTCGAAAACTCGAATTCGAATTTTCGACTCCGTCACAATACTTTCCTTATACATGATGTATATAAGGAAAGTAATAATGTAAACAAAAGCTGGCTCGTAACTTTTTGACCCGGCTCCTAGTGTGAGAAAAAATTTGACCAGTCCTGATATAAATAATAATGCATAAGATCAGAAGAATGTCTTTTGTATTGAATTAATATCGCATACATTAAAATCGGACGCATATGGTAACTCATTTGTCCAAACAGAAATTCTTTTCATACTTTCGTGCAAATTCCTCTTGAAAATGTAATAGGCATTTAATTCACATCTCGTGAAATAAATGAATACGGGTGTCACAATACCAGAACTATTACAAAAAGTGTATTCTCTTGTAAATGAAACGAACTAGATCCACGAGAATGGCGTTAGCAGATTGAATGCATAATACTGTACATGAAAAGTGAACACATTTAATTATACTCCTTTAATCTTATGTAATTTTCTTGATATTTTTTTAAATGTGCAATATCTCGAAAACGTATTTATTGTTCCTTATTAAAGAGCCTGATTTTTAAAGAAATTCCTTTGAAAATTAAGGCGGTCTTTCACATTCAAGTACTAATATTGAATCAATTACGTTTAACATGAATGGGGCCCAGAACTGTAATAATGATTGTATTAATCGCTCTACATTATTTTCGAAACACTGCAGTCGTTCGTGAGATATTACTTTTAGGGTAACACACATTAGCATACATACATACATACACACACACAAGCAAGCATACATATACACACACAAACATACATACACCACCAGCATACATACACACACGCACACACTAGAATACACACACTGTCATACATACATAAACTAACATGCACACATTAGCATACACATACTAGAACACACACACTAGCATACACATACTAGCACACAATCACACTAGTATGCATACATTAACATACATACACACACTCACACACTTACACACACTAACATACATACACAAACAAAACTAACATGCACACACACGCACACACACTCACGCGCGCACATACACACACTCAAACATACACATGCACAAATACCAATATACATACACACGCTAACGTATTAACGTATACACACTCTCACACTCAAATACTAACATACATACACACATTCACACGTACACTAACATACATAAACACACACTCAAACATACACACGCACAAATACTAATATGCATACACACACTAACAAATACACACTCTCACACTCGGGGGCGGTAGCCCAGTGGTTAGCGCGCTGGAGTTGCACTCGGTAGGCCCGGGTTCGATTCCAGCCGCTGCCAAAACTGCCGCCGTGTTCACGCGGAGTACGATCACGTTAAGCATGCGGATCCGTAAGTCCTTCCGAGAGGTTGGTGGTAGGGGAAGGAGGGTACGGTCCCTGTGGATGCCTCCCCCACTGGGTTCCGGTATAAATTGCGTGGCACTTCCCGACCGTCCAAACAGTTACCTTTCACTTTTCTGGTAGGTCGGACGGTCTGGGTCTCAACAGCAACAACACTCTCACACTCCCAACGGCCCTACCGTGCAGAAAACACCGGTTCTCGTTAGATCACCGAAGTCATGCAGCATTGGGCGCGATTAGTACTTGGGTGGGTGACCACCTGGGAACACCGCTTGCTGTTGGCACATTTCGGGCTCGGTAGCCCTGTGGTTTGCGCGCTGGATTTGCACGCTGCCACAACTGCCGCCGTGTTCATGCGGAGTACGATCACGTTAAACATGTGGGTCTGTAAGTCCTTCCGAGAGGTTGGTGGTAGGGGAAGGAGGGTACGGTCACTGTGGCTGCCTCCCCCACTGGGTTCCGGTATAAATTGGGTGGCACTTCCCGGTCGTCTAAACGGTTACCTTACACCTTTCTGGTAGATCGGACGGTCTGGATCTCAACAACAACAACACTCTCACACTCAAATACTAACATACATACGCATACTCGCACATATACACTAACATATATAAACACACACTGACACACAATAACATGCACTCACACACTAATTCACGCACACACTAACATCATGCACACACACTAACATACATACACACACACTAACATACATATATGCACTCACACACTAACATACATATATGCACTCACACACTAACATACAATCACACACAATATTACGTGCACACATTAACACACATATACTAGCATACATACACACACTAACACACACAAACATATATGCACACACTTATACATATACTAACATACATACACTACCACACACACTAATCTACATACACATACTAAAAAACTAACATACATACACACACTAGTATAAATACACACTAACACACACTCACTAACATACGTACATACACTAGCATAAATACACACACTAGCATACATACACACACACTAATCTACATACACATACTAAAACTAACATACATACACACACTAGTATAGATACACACTAACACACACTCTCTAACATACGTACATACACTAACATAAATACACACACTAGTATACATACACGCACTGACCTACACACACACTAGCATACATACGTTGTAACCCACACATACACACAGTCATTATTTCAAAAACGTTTGATTCCTGTTTTGGCTGATAAAAGAGTGCTGCTCCGTCGAAAAGTCGAATTCAAACTTTCGACTTCGTCGCAATTCTTGCCCTATATATTGTACTGTGTATATAGAGAAAGTAGTCACAGGATGGGGGTGGGTAGTCGTATGGATCTGAATTATTTGCACTTCGATACGAAGGAGGAGAATAGAACCTTTTCAAGGAAATTTAAACGTACCATAGATCAACGGATAGATATTTTTACAGCACTGTGGCTTGTTGCCTTATTAAATATCCCCTCTCCCTGCTACAATACCGAAAACACTAAAAAAATGTACGCCGTTAACCTCTTCGCTAACCCTATAAATGTCACTTATCTTTTGTTAAGTTATAGAGTAAAGATGAATACCAGCCTTCTAATATGCCGTGCCTTCATTTAAGAAAACTTGTATGCAAGATATACTCCTTCTGTGCTTCTTTATAGAAGGACAGATTGGTTGGTGCTTTCTTCATTTAGCTCTCATTATTATTCAACCGTCTCCCAATTTAACGATCTCGGGTGGGGCCCCTCCTACCTGGACTCTTCTTTTTCCTAATTGTGATCTATGTTCTTCGTGATGGGGTGAAGTTTCGAGTCCTTCAGGGATGGTTCAATTGGATCGATCCGATGATAACTACCTGATGTGGAAGCGCATGACTATTTATTCTTTATTTAATTTCAGTTCTATGGCATAAAATAATACATTAAATGGATGCTTGAAGTCAGTTATCCAATTTTCAGTTATAATAAGATCTGATGTGGACAGCGCGTGACTTTCCCTACAGACACAAATTCGTCTTTTCTTCATTTATTTTTTCACAATTCTTTAAATTGAGTTCAATTGCACATTTTAATGAGTTTAATTGCACATTGAGTTCAATTGCACATTTTAATAAATTTAATTGCACATTTTATTGAGTTCAATTGCACATTTTAATGAGTTTAATTGCACATTTGAGTTCAATTGCACATTTTAATGAATTTAATTGCACATTTTATTGAGTTCAATTGCACATTTTAATGAGTTTAATTGCACATTTTATTGAGTTTAATTGCACATTTTAATGAGTTTAATTGCACATTTTATTGAGTTCAATTGCACATTTTCATGAGTTTAATTGCACATTTTATTGAGTTCAATTGCACATTTTCATGAGTTCAATTGCACATTTTATTGAGTTCAATTGCACATTTTAATGAGTTTAATTGCACATTTTATTGAGTTCAATTGCACATTTTATTGAGTTCAATAGCACATTTTAATGAGTTTAATTGCACATTTTATTGAGTTCAATTGCACATTTTAATGAGTTCAATTGCACATTAAGTTCAATTGCACATTTTAATGAGTTTAATTGCACATTTTATTGAGTGCAATTGCACATTTTAATGAGTTTAATTGCACATTTTATTGAGTTCAATTGCAAATTTTATTGAATTCAATAGCACATTTTAATGAGTTTAATTGCACATTTTATTGAGTTCAATTGCACATTTTAATGAGTTCAATTGCACATTTTATTGAGTTCAATTGCACATTTTAATGAATTTAATTGCACATTTTATTGAATTCAATTGCGCATTGTAATGAGTTTAATTGCACATTTTATTGAGTTCAATTGCATATTTTAATGAGTTCAATTGCACATTTAGTTATTAAGTTCAATTTTACACATTTTTATTGAGTTCAATTGCTCATTTTTATTGAGTCCAATTACATATTTTAAATGATACCGATTTCACAGTTTTAATGCAATTTACTTTTTGATTGAGCGATTGATCGTATTTTCAAAAGCGACGTATTAAAAATTCGAAAAACATCAATATCTCGAGAACTGTTAGACCTAGAGTAATGGTAACGATTTGACACCCACCCACTGACCGACAAAAGTCATTTTTAGTGTCTAAGAAAACTCGAACACCATACTTTTCTTGGGCTACATCGGTAAAGTTATAAGTTCGCTTAATCGACTATTATAAAGCATACAAAAAAAAAATGGTAGAAATAACATTCACTAACACCATATTTCCCTCTGCCTTAACGCGAGGATAATAAAACTGAAATGTCTAAAAAACGGTTTTTCCTACAGTAATGAGCCCCCCCCCCCCCCCCCCGTTTATTCACTAAAGGTTACCTATAAAATAATCACTTTCGGCAAAGGAAAATGAACTCCAGAGTAACGCACAAATGGCTTCACTACTAATATTCAACTAGGCTTAAATACCAATTTTGAGATTTGTACATATATTGCACAAATGCACACACACACACACACACATTTTGAAGTAGGTCACGTGATCTTTTCATATTATATGGGTTTCATTAATATTTTTATTTTTATTCAAAAAACTACCGAACCTTTGCTGAAATTTTTTTTATATTTTTTATGGGATAACTTGAATATTTCCTAAAATTTCCGAAGCAATTTGTGAATTTAAACTTCACTTAAAAAATGTTTGAAAAATAAGGTCACATAGGGTTCATGTATTTCTTTTTCTAAACCCAAGTTTAATCCAAAACTAATCGGATGATATTATTCATTTACATTCCAAAATGTCCCACAGACCGTCTCAACACCATACTAAAATTTCATGTTGATAAAGTCATTTTTACGGCAGTTATCGTGCGAACGGACAAACAGACAGACAGAGTGAACAAAGTCATAAACACTTTTCAAATATATTGTAAAGTGTTGAAAATGGAGCGCTTACATATTAATGGAATTTAAAGTACTGGCAACTTTCTTATCCTAGCCAAAAAGCCAACATACTCTAAATCTTGAACGAGTACAGCCATATATTTCCCTAAAATGAATCTTTTCACTGAGAAAACCAATTATGATTGCATATTACTTTCCTTATATACATAATGTATAAGGAAATATTGTGACGGAGCCGAAAATTCGAATTCGAGTTTTCGACGGGAGAGCACGTTTCAAACATCCCTGATCATGAATCGAACATTTTTGAAGCGATGTCTGTGTGTGTGTGTGTGTGTGTGTGTGTGTGTGTGTGTGTGTGTGTGTGTGTGTGTCAGTGAGTCTGTGGAGACGATGTCTCACGAACGAATGGAGCGATTTGAATGACATTTGGTATAAAAATCACAATTCGTGAATACTGGAAGCCTATTGTTTTAAAATATAATCGAATGTTCAAAACCCGCCTAAATTTTCGAGTGAAATTTTGAAAAAATCATCAAAAAATCAAAACTTCTGATAAAGTTACACAAATAGACATTTCTCATGTAATTTTTCCTTAGAAAACGATTGACATAAACTTTCGAAAGCTAGCACGAACCACTCTCGAGATATTGCACATTTTTCAAATAAATTTATCAAAAAATCCCATAAATTAAAAAAAATATATTAACTGTTAAGAAATATGTTCACTTTTCATATATAATATCATGCGATAAATTGGCTGACATCATTCTCGTGGATCTAACTCGTTCCATTCACGAGAAAAGATACTTTGAGTAATACTTTTGTATTTGAACGCCCATAGTCATTTATTTATCCGCTGTAAGAATAACTTATTTCTCCGTCCATAACGCTTGTCGAGATTTTGGCGACGAATTTATCGAAATGTCGCCAACTTGGCGACATTTTTAAACGTTGCCAATTTAACGAAAATCTCGCCAAATGGATAAAAGTGATGCTAAATCAATGAAAATGGCGACTCATTGAAGAAAATTCCATATCTTGAAAAGAATATGAGTATCTACTATAAGAATAACATTTCTTTTAACTGTAAAAGTAGTAAATTCATTACATTATATAAGGAAAGTCATGTGCTGCCCACATCAGATTTTTTTTATTTCAGAAAGCAGTTGCTAATTTTTCAGTGTTGGAATAGTTTCATTTGGGGCCCCTCTAACGCGGGGGCCCGGGAAAGCTCCACCGCATGTCCCTCCGGTAGTCAGGCCCTGCCCATAAGCGTCGCGCCGAACTTAGTGCTACTTACGCCAATGCTTCCACCATCTCCTAATGAGCCGTTCTCCTGCTCATTAACCCTAGGCCTTCGATACTGATGCTATCGAAACGCGCGTGCACGGATTCGAAGGAAAAGTTGCAGGATTTGCACCGTGGTGGATAATGCTACGACAGAATGAATATCTTGGTTTCAACGGCAATCCATCCTGCTCTGCTGAGACCGCTAATTGTGGCGTTGTAATCCTTTTAGTATGGATTTGACCCCAAGAATCTCAAGTCAGCGTGTAAACGATAGGGTTGTGGAAGTAAAAGGTTCGTGATACAGTTTGTTTAGATCTGATCTCAATTGAGGAAAGGAAGTAGCTCATCGTGCAAACTAAGGCTCCGAAATATAATACAGGCTATTTTACAGAGATTTGAATTTTTAACACTTTACAACATAGCTGAAAAGTGTTTATAACTTTGCTCATTCTGTCTGTCTGCCCTTCCGCGCGATAACTGCAATAAAAAAGACTATCAAAAGGAAATTTTAGTATGCTGTTGAGATGGTCTCTGGGACATATGTGCGGCAGCAAAGACATCTGATCAAAGATGCTTGGAACCTGTACCCGAATTATAAGAACGGAGCCGAAGCTAGCTTTTGCTCAGTGATTATAATGTCGGTCTAGTAAGCAAAGGGTCCCTGGTTCGGGGTCCGGCGACTCCTAATCGCCACATATGGGAATATAAAAGAATAATATCGCCCAATTAGTTTTGGATTGAACCCGGGTTGAAAAAATGAAATACATTGAACCCTATGAGAGCTCATTTTTCAAACATTTTTTAAGCAAAGTTAGAATTCACAAATTGCTTTTAAAATTTTAGAAAATATTCAAATTATCCCATAAAATATATAAAGAGAATTTGAGCAAAATAGATTCGGTAGTTTTTAAAATAAAAATTTAAAAAAATAAAAATTAAAATAATAATTGCACCCATTTTATACGAAGAGATCACGTGGTACACTTTACAATAAAATATGGCATCCATCTTTTATCCCAGTGTCATGATTTTTAAAGTTCTTTTAAATTTATAATAAGTGTTGCATCCGTCCTAAAACCGCTTTATTCTTGCATATATTCTGTGCATATATATATACTGCGCCAAAGTAATTACAATATTTTATAGTTTAAATGATCATCAAACTTTAACGAAGCCTAATTTTAACGTATACAGAATGTAAACAAATCAAGCTGTAAGATGAGTTAAATAAGAATTGCTGAATTTTTTTAACTCAAAGTTATTTAGCTCTGGAGTCTGGAATATAGGTGATATGAATAAAATGTTCGTTTATTTTACATAGAGAAGCAGACGATTTTATAGCATTGCCTTTCTCGATAAAGTTTTAAGTATGGAGTTAGAAAGTACTTTTACCTTCATAGTTTTAAGTATTTAAGGACACCATTTAAATAAAGTGAAATTTGAATAGTGACGCCATTTGAATAAAGTTCATTTTTTCCGATGAAGTTTTAAGTTTCCAAGTGAAATAAATTATTGCAGTTCTGTGATAACTAAAAAAATTTTAACCGCTGAATGTATCGCATTTTATAGATGTTTAAATAAAATTGCATTGTAGTTGGAAAGTGTTACATAATCAATACTTTGTGCATAATTGATCTTTCTTGTTAAATATAAGATTGTAATGTTACTACTATAAGCATTCTCTGAAAAAAATCACTGTATTTTGATAAAAACGTACTTCGACTTTTACACTTATTCTTCATATTGCTCAAAATTAAAATTTTTTTAAAAGAAAAAATGTTCGAGATACGATCTTCAAAATATGTCATCGTAAAGTCTTAGATCTTCGAAAACTTTTATTAATTTTGTTATAACTTCATTTTTCTTTTAATTAAATTAAGTTTTGGTAACTTGCATATTAAAGTGATGTATTGCTCAAAATTTAAAAAAAATTTCCAAAAAATAAAATTTCGAGTTACGGTTTTTAAAATGTACCATCGTGAAGGCTCAAATCTTAGCTCCACGAAACTTCAATGCATTTTGTTGTCACTTTAATTGTTAATTTCTTTTGCAATTAAATTCAGGATTCAATAATTTCATCCGGAAAGTCTCTATCTGAGAAAGTATGCATCCTGTCTACTTCTGCGTTGGTGTGGGGGAATATGATTTTTTATTACAGGAATTTTTATTTTGTGCTGTTGTTTGTTATTCTTTCTGTTGGTGGAGGGGGAGGGCGACCATTGTTCAATTGGGGCGGAGACCGCAGCGACCAATATAAAGGCGCTGTGAGAGGGGGTGAGGAGGGCTTTTTATCATCTGCGTTTAGAAAAAGTTAATAGGGGACTATGAGAGGGGGCCCTTTTAAAATATCTTAGTTTCTAAAAAGTCCATTGTTGTTCCGATTTTTATACAATTTTCTACTTTGCAATGGACTCACTCGACCTACTCAAGCTAAGCTTAAATCCTTTTTTACTTTCTTTATATACATAATGTATAAGGAAAGTATTGTGACGGGGTCGAAAATTCGAATTCGAGTTTTCGACGGGAGAGCACGTTTCAAACATCCCTGATCACGAATC
Source organism: Amaurobius ferox (assembly GCA_951213105.1). Lineage (NCBI taxonomy): Eukaryota > Metazoa > Arthropoda > Arachnida > Araneae > Amaurobiidae > Amaurobius > Amaurobius ferox. The sequence continues at coordinate 1,015,966 of OX578154.1, forward strand.
AAACATTTTTGAAGTGATGTCTGTGTGTGTGTGTGTGTGTGAAAGTATGTGTGTGTGTGTGTCAGTGGGTCTGTGGAGACGATAACTGACGAACGAATGGACCGATTCGAACCAAATTTGGTACAAAAATCACAATCCATAAACACTGGAAGCCTATTGTTTTTATACGCAATCGAATGTTCAGAACCCCCTAAATTTCTGAATGAAATTTTGAAAAAATCGTCAAAAAATCAAAACCACTAATAAAGTTACGTAAATAGACATTTCTTATGTAATTTTTCATTAGAAAACGATTGACATAAATTTTAGAAAGCTAGCACGAACCGTTCTCGAGATATTGTACATTTTTCAAAAAAATATCAAAAAGTCATATAAAATAAAAAAAATATTTCCTATTAATAAACATGTTCGCTTTTCATATGTAATACCATGCGATAAACTGGGTGACATCATTCTCGTGGATCTAGCTCGTTCCATTCATGAAAAAAGATACTCTGAGTAATACTTTTGTATTTGAACGCCAATAGTCATTTATTTGCTGTAAGAATAACTTATTTCTTAGTGCATAATGCTTGGCGAGATTTTGGCGATGAATTTGCCGGAATGTCGCCAACTTGGCGACTTTTTGAAATGTTGCCAAATTAGCGAAAATCTCGCCAAATGGATAAAAATTACGCTAAATCCATGAAAATGACGACTAATTGTCGAAAATTCAATGTTTTGGAAAGAATATTAGTATCTACTATAAGAAAAACCTATTTTTTTACTGTAAAAGTAGTAAATTCATTACTTTATATAAGGAAAGTCATGTGTTGCCCACATCAGATTTTTTTTTTCTTTTTTTGCTTAGCAACTTCGCGCTTGCGCAAAAAGAGGGGTGGGACGGTGCGGGCTTAGAACTTGCTAAAAACTGATTACTACAAAAACTGATTGCTACATTTAGTGACCGCTAGATGGCAAAGCCAGCTAGTTATGCAAGAAAATGTGAAAGTCGAGGCACTTTCAATTTCACAATGCTAGAATGCAATGCAAAATATTACTTTCCTTATATATATAATGTATAAGGAAAGTATTGTGACGGGTTCGAAAATTCAAATTCGAGTTTTCGACGGGAGAGCACGTTTCAAGCATCCCTGATCACGAATCAAACATTTTTGGAATGATGTCTGTGTGTGTGTGTGTATGTGAAAGTATGTGTGTGTGTGTGTGTGTGTCAGTGAGTCTGTGGAGACGATAACTGACGAATGAATAGACAGATTCGAACCAAATTTGGTACAAAAATCACAATCTATAAACACTAGAAGCCTATTGTTTTTATACGCAATCGAATGTTCAGAACCCCCCTAAATTTTCGAATGAAATTTTGAAAAAATCGTCAAAAAATCAAAACCGCTAATAAAGTTACGCAAATAGACATTTCTTATAGTAATTATTCATTAGAAAACGATTGACATAAATTTTAGAACGTTAACATGAACCGTTCTCGAGATATTGTACATTTTTCAAAAAAAATTATCAAAAAGTCATATAAAATTAAAAAAAAAATATTTCCTATTGAGAAACATGTTCACTTTTCGTATGTAATACCATGCGATAAATTGGGTGACATCATTCTCGTGGATCTAGCTCGTTCCATTCATGCAAAAAGATACTTTAAGTAATACTTTTGCACTTGAACACCAATAGCCATTTATCTACTGTAAGAATAACTTATTTCTCCGTCCATAACGCTTGGCGAGATTTTGGCGACGAATTTGGCGGAATGTCGCCAACTTGGCGACTTTTTGAAATATTGCCAAAGTAACGAAAATCTCGCCAAATGGATAAAAATGACGCTAGATCAATGAAAATGACGATTAATTGTCGAAAATTCAATATCTTGGAAAGAATATTAGTATCTACTATAAGAAAAACCTATTTTTTTACTTTAAAAGTAGTAAACTCATTACATTATATAAGGAAAGTCATGTGTTGCTCACATCAGATTTTTTTTTTATTCTATATTCATGCTGAAGAATGCCCGAAAAAGAGAGATATCATAAATGATAGCGTGAGCATTATAAGGTTAAATGAACTGTCACGCCTGCATACACGCACAACTCATTATCGGCTCAGAAACCAGAAAAAAATATCCCTTTTCACCCTACGAACACCACACGGCACCCAAATTTAAAGCGATCACAAATTTACTTTGACGCTTATATCGCGTCCTCACGTGCGATTAATGGGGGCGTGTCTCGCAAAGTGAGAGTCGGCCAAGCGGAACCTCTCCAAACAATCGGGGCCATTTTCGTGTAAACAGATTCCTCCGAACACGCCATTCCTCATCTAGGAACAATTGTATTTTCTTAGATCTTCGACGTAGAGAGTGGCGGATCAACTATTTCGGGGCCCTACGCTGAACGTTATTCGCGGGCCCCGATACAGAGTCGTAGCCTCGCAGGGGCCAGAGGGGGATAAGCCCCCCTCCAAGAAGTATATACTCAGTCCCCTAATAAATATATTAAATATTTAGTAGGAATATGAAATTTCTTCCAACATGTCATCCAATTTTTGCATAAAATATTCCTTTATGATATTTTTACTTTCCTTATATACATAATGTATAAGGAAAGTATTGTGACGGGGTCGAAAATTCGAATTCGAGTTTTCGACGGGAGAGCGCGTTTCAAACATCTCTGATCACGAATCAAACATTTTTGAAGTGATGTCTGTGTGAGTGTGAAAGTATGTGTGTGTGTGTGTGTGTGAAAGTATGTGTGTGTGTGTGTCAGTGAGTCTGTGGAGACGATAACTGACGAACGAATGGACCGATTCGAACGAAATTTGGTACAAAAATCACAATCCGTAAACACTGGAAGCCTATTGTTTTTATACGCAATCGAATGTCCAGAACCCCCCTAAATTTTTGAATGAAATTTTGAAAAAAATCAAAACCTTTAATAAAGTTACGTAAATAGACATTTCTTATGTAATTTTTTTCCTTAGAAAACGATTGACACAAACTTTAGAACGCTATCATGAACCGTTCTCGAGATATTGCACATTTTTCAAATAAATTTATCAAAAAATCCCATAAATTAAAAAAGAATATTAACTGTTGACATGTTCATTTTTTATATGTAATATCATAAGATAAATTGGGTGATATCATGCTCGGGGATCTAGCTCGTTCCTTTCATGAGAAAAGATACTTTGAGTAATTCTTTTGTATTTGAAGGCCAATAGTCATTTATTTACTGTAAGGATAACTTAGTTCTCTGCTCATACCGCTTGGCGAGATTTTGACGACGAATTTGGTGGAATATCGCCAACTTGGCGACTTTTTTAAATGTTGCCAAATTAACGAAAATCTCTCCAAATAGATAAAATTGACGCTAAATCAATGAAAATGACGACTCATTGAAGATAATTCAATACCTTGGAAAGAATATAAGTATCTACTATAAGAATACCATTTTTTTAACTGTAAAAGTAGTAAATCCATTGTATTATATGGGGAAAGTCATGTGCTGCCGACATCAGATTTTTTTTATCATGTCATGATCAACAGCAGTGAGGCATATACACCGGTAGCCAGAGGCGCAAACTTCGTGGATTCGAGACACATTTTGCATCCTCAATCATTTTGTTGGGAGTTCCTTGAAGCCCCTAATACAATCGAACCTGCCTTAAACAGAATTTCAGGGAATTCGAAGAATTTTCAGTCTTGAAAAGGTTTCCGTTTCATGCAAGTCATTCCGGGAAAAACGAAGTTTAAAGTTTAGCTGGAAATGCAGATAGCCCATACATATGTAATGACTCACCTATACGTCAGACTGAAAATTCCGAAATATGTATTTAGATATATCTGATTAATACTACATTTTACCATTATAGCTCATTTAATTATTTTAAATATGTGTATACGTACATTTTTGCATACTGCGATCACAGGAGTAACCTAGAAGAATTGACTTATATGCAAAATATTACTGCTTACTATAAAACATAAAATCTGATGTGGGCAGCACATGACTTTCCTTATATAATGCAATGAATTTACTACTTTTCCAGTAAAAGAAATAGATTATTTTTATAGTAGATACTAATATTCTTTCCAAGATATTGAATTTTCGACAATTAGTCGTCATTTTTATATATTTGGCGAGATTTTCGTTAATTTGGCAACTTTTCAAAAAGTCGCCAAGTTGGCGACATTCCGCCAAGTTCGTCGCCAAAATGTCGCCAAGCTTTATGGACGGAGGAATAAGTTATTCTTATAGCAGATAAATGACTATTTTGCGTTCAAATACAAAAGTATTACTCAAAGCATCTTTTCTCATGAATAAAACGAGCTCCACGAGAATGATCTCATCAATTAATCGCATGGTATTACATATGAAAAGTGAACATGTTTCTCAACAGTTAATATTTGTTTTTAGTTTAGGGGATATTTTGATAAATTTATTTGAAAAATGTGCAATATCTCGAGAACGGTTCATGTTAGCGCTCTAAAATTTATGTCGATCGTTTTCTAATGAAAAATTACATAAGAAATGTCTATTTGTGTATGAATTTTCGTCAATGAGTCGTCATTTTCATTGATTTACCGTCCTTTTTATACATTTGGCGAGTTTTTCGTTAATTTAGCAACATTTAAAAAAGTCGTCAAGTTGGTGACATTCCACCAAATTCGTCGCCAAAATCTTGCCAAGTGTTATGGATGGAGAAATAAGTTATTCTTACAGCAGATAAATGACTATTGGCGTTCAAATACTAAAGTATTACTCACAGTATCTTTTTTCACGGATGGAACGAGCTAGATCCACGAGAATGATGTTACCCAATTTATCGCATGCTATTACATATGAAAAGTGAACATGTTTCTAAATAGGAAATATTTTTTTTTATTTTATATGATTTTTTGATAATTTTCTTTGAAATATGTGCAATATCTCGAGAACGGTTCATGCTAGCTTTCTAAAATTTATGTCAATCGTTTTCTAATGAAAAATTACATAAGAAATGTCTATTTTGGTAGCTTTATTAGATGTTTTGATTTTTTGACGATTTTTTCAAAATTTCACTCGAAAATTTAGGGGGGTTCTGAACATCTGGTTGCGTATAAAGACAATAGGCTTCCAGTATTCACAAATTGTAATGTTTGTACCAAATTTCGCTCGAATCGGTCCATTCGTTAGTCTGTTATCGTCTCCACAGACTCACACACACAGACACCACTTCAAAAATTTACGATTCGTGATCAGGGATGCTTGAAACTTGCTCTCCCGTCGAAAACTCGAATTCGAATTTTCAACCCCGTCACAATACTTCCCTTATACATTATTGTATTAAGGAAAATGAAAATAAATTAAAAAAACAGATGGTTTATTCAGATGAATTTAAAATAATCCAGCATGGTTTCTTGGACATGTGTGTTACTAATGGTTCGACTTTTAGTTAAAAATCGTGGATTGATAAACATTTCTAGCATTTCAGAATATCCCTGATTAAATGAAAATTCTTAAAGTGCTAAAACAGCTTTCAGAAAATTGTGATATAATTTAATAGAAAGTTCTTTGAAAAAATGGTTCTCTTAGAAAAACTATAGCTAAAACAGTTGAATATTCTTTTCCATTTGTTCGCTACAACAGATGATTTTATTAACAAAATGTTTTAAATAGGCCGCCCGTTTCCGCGTTGTGCAAGTTCTGTTTTACACAGAAAATGACATAAATTTTCTATATTTTTGAACGTGGCTAAAAATATTCTCCACTTATTACAATATTCCGCTTCTTACAGGTTTGACTGTATTACTTTCCTTATGTACATAATGTTTAAGGAAAGTATTGTGACGGGGTCGAAAATTCGAATGAGTTTTCGACGAGAGAACACGTTTTAAGCATACCTGAACCCGAATCAAACGTTTTTGAAGTGATGTCTGTGTGTGTGTGTGTGTGTCAGTGAGTCTGTGGAGACGATAACGGACGAACGAATGGAGTAATTCGAAATTTGGAACAAAAATTATAATCCGTAAAAACTGGAAACCTATTGTTTTTATACGCAATCGAATGTTCAGAACCCCCCTAAATTTTCAAATGAAATTTTGACAAAATCGTCAAAAAATCAAAACCTCTAATAAACTTACACAAATAGACATTTCTTATGTAATTTTTCATTAGAAAACGATTGACATAAATTTTAGAACGCTAACATGAACCGTTCTCGAGATATAGCACATTTTTCAAAAAAATTATCAAAAAATTAAATAAAATAAAAGAAAAATATTTCCTATTGAGAAACATGTTCACTTTTGATATGTAATACCATGCGATAAATTTGGTGACATCATTCTCGTGGATCTAGCTCGTTCCATTCATGAAAAAATATACTTTGTGTAATACTTTTGTATTTGAACGCCAATAGCCATTTATCTGCTGTAAGAATAACTTATTTCTCCGCCCATAACGTTTAGCGAGATTTTGGCGACGAATTTGGTGGAATATCGCCATGTTGGCGACTGTTTTAAATGTTGCTAAATTTACGAAAAACTCGCCAAATGGATAAAAATCACGCTAAATCAATGAGAATGACGACTCGGTTCGACTCATTGACGAACATTCAATATCTTGGAAAGAATATAAATATCTACTATAAAAATAATCTATTTTTTTTACTGTAAAAGTAATAAATTCATTGCGTTATATAAGGAAAGTCATGTGCTGCCCACATCGGATTTTTTAGTTTGGGTAAATGTACTCATAAATGCATTATTCATTTACGCTTTGCAATATATATAAAGTGTGTATAAAAATTTACCCCTTAGACCGTTTATCGTATTGTGAATCCACAATTTCAACTCAGAAATGATTCAAAGATAATTTTTTTTCTGACATTTTTACGGTAAAAACATCTGAAAAAAATCTAATGAGGGCAACACAGGACTTTCCTTATATAATGTAATGAATTTACTACTTTTACAGTAAAAAAATAGGTTTTTCTTATAGTAGATTCTTATATTCTTTCCAAGATATTGAATTTTCGACAATTAGTCCTCATTTTTATATATTTGGCGAGATTTTCGTTAATTTGGCAACATTTCAAGAAGTCGCCAAGTTGGCGACATTCCGCCAAGTTCGTCGCCAAAATGTCGCCAAGCTTTATGGACGGAGAAATAAGTTATCCTTATTGCAGATAAATGACTATTTTGCGTTCAAATACAAAAGTATTACTCAAAGTATCTTTTCTCATGAATGGAGCGAGCTAGATTCACGAGAATGATCTCATCAATTTATCGCATGGTATTACATATGAAAAGTGAACATGTTTATCAACAGTTAATATTTTTTTTTAGTTTATGGGATATTTTGATAAATTTATTTGAAAAATGTGCAATATCTCGAGAACGGTTCATGTTAGCGTTCTAAAATTTATGTCGATCGTTTTCTAATGAAAAATTACACAAGAAATGTCTATTTGTGTAACTTTATTAGAAGTTTTGATTTTTTCAAATTTTCACGCAAAAATTTAGGGGGGGTTCTGAACATTCGATTGCGTATATAAACAATAGGCTTCTAGTGTTTACGGATTGTGATTTCTGTACCAAATTTCGTTCGAATAGGTCCATTCGTTCGTCAGTTATCGTCTCCACAGACTCACTGACACACACACACATACTTTCACACTCACACACACATACTTTCACACACACACACAGACATCACTTCAAAAATGTTTGATTCGTGATCAGGGACGCTTGAAACGTGCTCTCCCGTCGAAAACTCGAATTCGAATTTTCGACCCCGTCACAATACTTTACCTTATTGTATATAAGGAAAGTAATAAATTTTACATTTTTGTTATTTTAATAAAGATAATTGAGTTGGAAATTCACAGTATCTGTATATTGTATATAATAATGTTGCGCTTATACAAAAGCAAAATAAATGAAATAAATAATTATTTGGAGAAAAAAAAAATTATTTTTCATTACTGAACTATATTTTGCTTCATTTTAGTATTTAAGACGTCTTATTGCACCAAATGTACGGGTCATGCGATTTAAAATTTCTGGAATCCCCCATAATGCCTCAAATCAACGCCTATGCCAGTAGCGAAACGTGATAAAAAAAATCTGATGTGGGCAGCACACGACTTTCCTTATGCAACGAATTTACTACTTTTACAGTAATAAAAAAATAGGTTATTATAGTAGATAGTTATATTTTTTCCAAGAATTTGAATTTTGGTCAATAAGTCGTCATTTTCATTGATTTAGCGTCATTTTTATCCATTTGGCGAGATTTTTATTAATTTGGCAACATTTAAAAAAGTCGCCATGTTGGCGACATTCCACCAAATTCGCCGACATGTTTCTGTCGGCGAGGACGCCAATGCCTGAAAAGGGGGATCGAACTGTTTGGAATAGGGTAATGTCAAATACCCGTCTTTTTGGGAGGTTCTTCGTTTGGGATAGACGCTGTCCCACCCGTAAGCAAAAAGTTAAAATTTGCCTATTCTATTAGCAGCGAGAGTTGATTTGAATATTTCCCAAATGTACCTCATAAACTAGCGCCCTCGTGCGGTCATTGGAATGTTTCAAGAAGTTCATAATTTCAACAATATAAAAACGCGCGCTAAATTTTTGCTAATTTATTTTTATTTTGTTACAACTTTTTGCCTGCAGTTAGCAAAATTACTACAAAAATTTTGAAGCCAGGTCAGGACCTTTAAACCCTGGTCAGGATATATTTTTTTTGCTCGTGACGTCATTAGCTCCCACTTGGGGGCACGTTACACACCCTCAGGGGAATACATCGTCAAGTATAGTATATATCGAAATATTTTTTTAAGCCCTTTAAAGTGAAGGGTAACAGGCTATAATTGTAATCATTTGTACCCACAATACTGATATTTTCAAACAAATTCTTGAAAAATTTAATAATAAAAAAAACTACTAACAAGAAAGATCAATCATGCAAAAGGCATTGATTATTAAACACTTTCCAACTGAAATGCAATTTTATTTAAACATCTTTAAAATGCGATACATTCAGCGTTGATATATTTTAAATTATCACAGTACTAAAGTAATTTACTTTATTTAAAAACTCAAAACTTCATCGAAAAATCATGAACATTCGAATGACGTCATCGAAATATAAATCGCCTGGTTCTCTATGTAAAAGAAGTAAATATTTCATTCATGACACTTTTATTCCAGATACCAGAGCTTAGATTTTATTTCAGATACCAGAGCCTTCAGCAATTCTTATACAATACGTCTTGCAATCACTTGTTTACATTTTGCATCCATTAAAATTAGGCTTCCTTGTAGAAATAATCAAAGTTGGATGATTATTTAAACTCAAAAATATTGTAATTGCATTGGAGCAGAATATAGATGTCCAAAAAATACGCAAAAATAAAGTGGTTTTAGGACGGATGCAACCCTAAATATAAATTTAAAAGAACTTTTAAAATCACGATTTTGATTCTGGAAAAAAAGATGGATGCCCTATTTTATTTTGAAGTGGGTCACGTGATCTCTTCAGATAATATGGGTGTCATTATTATTTTAATTTTTATTTTAATAACTACCGAACTTATTTTGCTGAAATTTTTTTTTATCTATGTTATGGGATAATATGAATATTTCCTAAAATTTTTGAAGCAGTGTGTGAATTTTAACTTCGCTTAAAAAATGTTTGAAAAATGAGGTCCCACATTGATGTATTTCGTTTTTTCAACCCGGGTTCAATCCAAAACGAATTGGATGACATTATTCATTTACATTCCCATATGTTTCACAGACCTTCTCAACAACATACTAAACTTTCATTTTGATGAAATCATTTTTACGGCAGTTATCGTGCGAACGGACAGACAGACAAAATGAACAAAGTCATAAACACTCTTCAAGTATGTTGGAAAGTGTTAAAAATGAATTTTGATATGAGAAATTCCAGTTGATCCACACTCCAGTTTATTTTATTTTACTTTCCTTACATACATAATGCATAAGGAAAGTATTGTGACGGGGTCGAAAATTCGAATTCGAGTTTTCGACGGGATAGCACATTTCAAGCATCCCTGATCACGAATCAAACATTTTTGAGGTGATGTCTATGTGTGTGTGTGTGTGTGTGTCAAAGTGTGTGTGTGTGTGTCAAAGTATGTGTGTGTGTGTCAAAGTATGTGTGTCTGTGTGTGTGTGTGTGTGGAGACGATATCTCACGAATGAATGGAGCGATTCTAATGAAATGTGGCACAAAAATCACAATCCGTGTATACTGGAAGCCTATTGTTTTTAAAAGTAATCGAATACTTAGAACCCCCCTAAATTTTCGAATGAAATTTTGAAAAAATCATCAAAAAATTAAAACTTACGCAAAAATAAAATTACGCAAATAGACATTTCTTATGTAATTTTTTCTTAGAAAATGATTGGCATAAACTTTAAAACGCTAGCATAAATCATTCTCGAGATATTGCACATTTTTTAAATAAATTTATCAAAAAATCCCATAAATTAAAAAAATATATTAACTGTTGAGACACATGTTCACTTTTCACATGTAATATCATGCGATAAATTTGGTGAACATCATTCTAATGGATCTAGCTCGTTCCATTCATGAGAAAAGATACTTTGAGTAATAGTTTTGTATTTGAATGCCAATAGTCATTTATCTGCTATAAGAATAACTTATTTCTCCGTCCATAACGCTTGACGAGATTTTGGCGACGAATTTGGGAGAATGTCGCCAACTTGGCGATTTTTTGAAATGTTACCAAATTAATGAAAATCTCGCCAAATGGATAAGAATGACGCTAAATCAATGAAAATGACGACTCATTGTCGAAAATTCAATATCTTGGAAAGAATATAAGTATCTACTATAAGAAAAACGTATTTTTTTTACTGTAAAAGTAGTAAACTCATTGCATTATATAAGAAAAGTCATGTGTTGCCCACATCAGATTTTTTTTTTTTAAATAATAAACTCAAACCTTTCTTTCAGAATTAGCATAAGTATAGTATTAAGAAATTGACATTTCCATCATGTTCATTTCGATAAGATAATAACAAGTGGAAAGCTTTTTTTTCGCGCCAAAAGGGAACCTCCGATCCTATCGTCGGGCCAGAACCGAAAGCGGATTATAGTGATCAGTGTCATTGAATAAATGTTGAGATTGCCGTCGTACATTGTTCTTCAGCCGCCTGCCTTTACGTATAGTCACAGGTCTTCATTAGAGCACATTAACGCAAAACTACTGCTGCTCAAGTCGTGACCGCCATTTTTTAAATCGTTGTGAAGATTCTAAATATGTTATGGGATCGTACAACTGACAAGCGTTGCTGAAGTCGTATTGTTTAAGATCCCGCTTTCGTTAACAACGGGGAGACAGATGGTTTCAGTTTTCCGTCCAGAAACAGAGACTGGTTTTGTTCCCGTTAGAACTCATCAGCTCAGCACTGAATTGCCATTGAACTGTGGTGAAAGGAAACTTGGCAACTGCAAACAATACCGCTCATAAGGAAGGGACGGACACCACTCTAGTGGCTTACCCAACCACCAGAGGGAGACCTTAGTCGCTGTGTTTAGGGAGGTGAAGACGTGAACGTTTCGCAAAGATGGGAAAATCAAATTTAAACCAGGGCCCATGATAAATGCCTTTTGTGGTTGGGGGGGAGGAAATGGATATATGTTTTACAATCTTACGATTCTATAGTAGGGAAAAAATAGGCAGAATCCAGGCTCTACCAATTACTTCTCGCGTGAGTTTTCATGCCTACGACATTATCATGCCTATGCTCCATGTAAATACGAGAGTTGAGGCGGCGTCTAGACTCGAACCCGAAACCTCCGAATGCGATTCCCATGCCTTAACCACTGGGTTATCCCCGCCCGTCTCGCGTATCTATAGTTGAACCACAGTCGTGATGATACCTCACAGGGTGAACTCCCACCACCACCACCACCCCCTTTCTTCTGCGTTTTTGTAAAGATAATTGGAATATTTTCTTTGCCGCTGTAATTGTTCCAAACCTCCCAGTCCTCAACCTCTCGCGTTTTACAACCTCTCTCCGTTTCCTCAACCTCTCGCCGTTTAAATACCGCCATTTCCATACACCTAATGATAACAACCTCGCTTCGGGTCCATACAGTCATTCCAACAGTCCTCATTACAACTTTATTCCTAAAAATACAAATTTCGTACCTACGTATATGCAAGAAGGGGAAGGGAGGGTGAAAAGAAAATACGTATCTTGTTAACTTTCCTAATAGCGGCACCAACCTCAAAGCCCCCCTCTTCGCTATTAAAACACTCCTATAAAGCAGTCGTTCAGTTTACCAACCTCACGCCATACCCACAGACTCCCGAGCCCACGGTAAAAGACTTGTCTGGTCTGTAGAGAGCTAAAGCGACAGGTCACGCAAAAAAGTCTTAAAAACGCAAAACAGGATTCTGGCGTTGGGGGGGGGGGGGCGTCACTTTTTAGTCTTTTGCGTTGTTGTTTATTATTTCCATCTTGCCGTGCCACCGTCCAATAACGTCTTAATTAACGTTTTCTTGGGGAAAACTAAAGGGCGTTAATGTTAGGCGGTAACGAGAAGAGAGGTGAGGTACCCGAAGCGGCGAGCTTTTGTAGAATGTGTGCCGGTATTGGTGCGTAAAGTTCTGCCAAACTTAATTGGAAGATAAGAAATATGTCTGCAGATGTATATGTGGTTTTTTATTGTTTTCTTTTATATATTTTGTAAGAAATACATACAATACAGGGTTCCTGGGGAAAACCTTAAGTATTCCCAATAACTTTGTAAGGAAATGTGCACGAGTTCAAGGGAAAAGAGCAATTGCAAAGTTGTAGATCATTGTCTATAACGTAGGAGTCAACAATAAAACCGTAATCAAAAGTGTGTGTGGGAGGGGGGACAGATCCCCGATGGTGGGGGATCGTGCAGTCCCTACAAAAGTATTGTTATGGAGTATCTACTTATTCAGTTCAATGTGACCTAACTTCAAATTTTAGATTAAGTGACACAGAGGCCTTACGGTCAGGGACAATAACACACTAATTCAGAATATTAACATGTATTCTGCACACCATCATAATAAAGCAGCTGGCTGCATGAAATAAAGGTAGACGTAAACCAACAACCAGTATTGCAACTGAAAGATCAATATTGAATTGTGGCCGGGCCTGGAGATAACCGATTCTTACCAAGCTGCATCCGAGATCTTATCTAAAACCAGGGTTGGTTTTGGGATGTCCAAAACACGGTTTTAGACAGGACATGTGGTTTTCACCGCCCAAAACTGTCCGAACCTGTCCAAAAGCGTACTATAATGTCTACAAGCTAACGCTGTCAAAATATGAAAAATTTCACATGAAAACCAGTAGATTTTCCTAGAATTATGCTAACCATCGAGGTAGTATATATGGAGAGAGCTTAGGGTTGCAATCGTCGTCAAAGATAAAGGGAGTTGTAGTCAGGACGATTTTCCTCCGAACCCGTTTTCTTCTGACTCTCACTCTGTACATTTCAATGGAGATTTCTGACCGAGGGCGTATTTGAGAAATATAAATGGTAAAATAATGGTTATGTACTGCTGTGCTTACGGCTGCAATGAAAAGCATGTAAAAGCATGTAAAGCATGTATGTATCTCCATTGAAATGTACAGGATCGCAGTCAGAAGAAAACGGGTTCCGAGGAAAATCGTCCTGACTACAACTCCCTTTATCTTTGACGACGATTGCAACCCTAAGCTCTCTCCATATATACTACCTCGATGGTTGTTATATAAAAGGCTGAGATGTCCAGTGTCTACGTTTTTGCTGGTTTTTTGTTAGTCATAATCGTTTGAAATTGAAAAATGTGAGGTATACTTCAGTATTTGTGCCATCCCAGTCAAAATTATTTATTTTTACAGGAATATTTCTTTGGAAATACCTAATAATTTTAAATTGTTGGTTATGTAATGTAATTTAATATTTTAGATAAATTAAATTTCTGCCTCGCACTCTCTATTTTAATACTTTCCAACATAGTTGAAAAGTGTTTACAATTTTAGTCATTCTATCTACCAGTCTGTCCGTTCGCACGATAACGGCCGTAAAAATGACTTTATCAAAATGAAATTTTAGTATGTTGTTGAGACGGCCTGTGGGACGGGAATGTAGATGAATAATATCACCCAATTAGTTTTGGATTGAACCCGGGTTAAAAACGGGAAATACATTCAACCATATGGGACCTCGTTTTTCAAACATTTTTTAAACAAAGTTAAAATTCCCAAATTACTTTATAAATTTTAGGAAATATTCAAATTCATAAAATGTATAAAAAAAAAAATTAAGCAAAATAGGTTTGGTAGATTTTTAAATAAAAATTAAAATAATAATGACACCCATATTATATGAAAAGATCACGTGACCTACTTCAAAATAAAATAGGGCATCCATCTTTTTTCCCAATGTCGAAATCGGGATTTTTAAAGTTCTTTTAAATTTACATTGAGTCTTTTAAATTTACATCCGTCCTAAAACAGTGTTTTTGCGTATTTTCTGTGCATCTATATTCTGCGCCAACGCAATTTCAATATTTTTCAGTTTAAATGATCATCAAACTTTGATTATTTCTATAACTGTGACAACCAAAAGAAAGTTATTTAACTTTAAATTTATAATTAACATTATTATACTACTACGTTGTGTTCGCAATAACCCTCCAATTATTTAATTTTCGCGCGAGTTTTGTAAAGGAATTATTAATTAATATAATACTAAATGGATCACACCATTTAAACTTTAACAATAAAACATTTATTAACAACATAAACACTTATTAATTCATTACACAATTAATTATTAGTTTTGGCGGGGGAACAAATAACAAAACCTCATTTTAACGTATGCAGAATGTAAACACATCAAGCTAGATGCGTTGTATAAGAATTGCTGAATTTTTCTTACGTAAAATTATTTAGCTTTGGAGTCTGGAATATAGGTGATATGAATGAAATATTCATTGATTTTATATAGAGAACACAAACGATTTTATAGCATTACCTTTTTCGGTGCAGTTTTAAAGAGTTAGAAAGTACTTTTACCTCCATGGTTTTAAGTTTTTAAGTAAAATACATTATTGTAGTACTGTGATAATTTAAAGAAGATTACCGCTGAATGTATTGCATTTTAGAGATGTTTGAATAAAATTGTATTGCAGTTGGAAAATGTATCGAAATCAATGCTTTATACATGATTGATATTTCTTGTTTTCTTATTAATTGCTTTTTTCAATCTGTTTGCCTTCTTATTAATTTCTTTTTTCAATAGAAGGCTCAGAAATTTTGTAGGCCTTAGGCACTGTGCCTACAACGCCTAAAGTGATATCCGGTCCTGGTGGATACTATATCCTTCCAATTATTCTATAACAGCACTATTATCTCATATACACACGTAGACTTTCTCACACAGCGGATCAAACTTCACGCAATCTTAACTTCAAATCAACTCCCAATCTCTATCACGATCCGAAACTTATCCTGCCGATCTGCAGGGCAGCAGAAATGTTACTTGGTTCAGCGTTTGATCTACATAACTGAACCAATCAGATAGTGTTACTATAAAGTGAAACATAAATTAAAACGTAACTGAGCGAAATAATGACTGACCTCACCCACTGAATAATGATATTTTCCTAGAAGTCCCCAGGTGTCGAAGAGAAAGATTTCACCCCTGTTGTATAAGTATTCTGGTGATATAAGAACATAAAAGATTTGGAATGACAGCATTTATACAAATTACGAAATTCTAAATTGCAATTATTTTCCCTACTCTCCCCACAGTCGTCCCTTTCAAAAGTGGACAATGTGGATTTTCTTTCCTTAAACTGAATAGCATTAAAAAGTATATAACAGGTTGTCATTATTGGTTGTCTCGAATTTTAATGATCTATTGTTATTTATGTGTATACTTTGTAATTTAACTATTTGTGATTGGTATCGGATTTTCCGACTATCCATATGCGTCCTGTGCATTAGAGCTCATATCCGTCACATCTTAAACAATTTACATCACCACAGACTTAGGACGCTGTAGCATCCGAAAGCGCTAATTAAATGTAATTTAATGTACATCATTGATGGTGTTAACACTTTGAAAACCGGTCACAAGTATGCTCGTGTTTGCATGGTCGAAAGTTGCTGACCGGTCATGACTCGTGTTTTCACGTCACCCTTTTTTAGAAAAAATAATTACTTGCAGGGGGGGGGGGGGGATATTCCAAAAGAAAGCGTAGCGAAACTCGATATGTTTGTAAAATGTGTTGTGTACCATCATTTCACGTAGGTAAATGCTTTACAATATACCATACCCGAAAATATTATTTAATATGTAGCAAGTTTCATTTTAACGCATTTTGTATAAATAAAGTTTATTGGAGCTTATTTAGATGTTCTCATTTTATATTCAACTGTGGAAAAGTGGCGAGCTAAACGAAATATCAGTGTTTCTTTCAGGATTTTTTGGCCGAGGAGGGGGGGGGGGTGCGAATGAAATTTTAGATGGGGGGCAAGTTTTCTATTTGCCCTATTTTAATATATGTAGATGCTGTGTCACAGAGCTCCGGCGGGACGAATACTCTTCTCCGGGAAGTCTTCGCCCCCCCCCCCCCCTCCCCGGAGGTATGCCTGAAAGGAACACTGCGAAGTATAGTTTTGGCTTGAAATTGACGGTCAGCAATGTGTTATTAGTAAAGATCTTTTAACCAAACGCTTGGTTGTCTTTGTTATATATTTTGAAGTATATAACAGTTTTTATTAAGGCTCATATATCCTAATAATTTACAATTAAATGCAAGTAATAATGACTCTAATGTTGCAAACTTTTTTTGATTTAAATTTAGATTTACAAAATTGTAATCTGGTTATATAAACTTATATGATAAAATACAAGATTTTAAATTTAATACATCAAAAATTCAACACTTTGACTCTTGATTGCATATATCAGTTTTTAGAAATATTATAATAAACCAGGTTCCTAGAATCAATAAAATTTGTGATGAAAATTATAAATTAGCACATTTTATGGAATTATTGAGTACAGTGACTGATAATGCATATCCTTCCAAATTCGTTATTAAAATTATTAACTCAGTGTATTAACTTACACTCGATAACATCCAAGACAACTTTCCCAATTATAGTTCCTAATAATATGGAGACGAAAAGAAAAAAAATTATAATTAGTTATTAATTATATAATAAAATAAAAATGAATAATAATAAAATAAATTAAAAAAATTAGAAAAATAAAAAATCGGAAAATAAGATACATTAATATTAATGTTTTTAATTTTATTTTCGCTAAAAAATTGTGTTGTTGTTGTTATTAATCTTAACTGGTCTTGCCAGTAGGCTAGACCAGGTCCATGAGATCAAAAACACTCAAAAAGTCCAAGACAAGGAGGGGACTCAGTGTCAAATCCTCCTTGGCAAGTTCCAGGCAGGACAGAAGATGATCAGGGGTGGAATGATTGATGTTACATTTCCTACAAATGGGGAAGATCTTATTGCCCTGATCAAATTCAAGGCATTTCAAGTGACCACTTAAGAGTCTGGACAAAGCAGTCTGCTGGACACGATTGCCCACAAAAGCAATAGCTCCACCCTGCCGCTTGCCACAATACCAGCCATGTGCTGGAGGAGAACGCCAAGAAGTGGCGGTTGTAGATTTTACTCTTGAGCAGATCTCTAAAAAAGTCAAGATGTTAGAGGTCAAATCCATTGAAGTTCCCTCCTTAGCCTTGGTATCAGCCATCTCATTGCCGCTAAGTCCAATATGCAATGGGATACACTGCAAATGAATATTATGTCAGTATAAGAGTTCCCGCAGTGAAGTAAGAATAGAGATTGGGGTTCTATCACCAGCACGAGACCAATTCTGAAGGTGTTGGATAGAGCTGCGGCTGTCGGTCAAAATCCAGGTGTCTTTATAGGTGGAGCAGGAAGCTGCAGCCTTTAGACCTTCTTCAATTGCTATTAGCTCTGATCGAAAGACAGAGCAATGGTCTGGATTTCGAAATTTGATAGTGAAACTACTCGAAGGTGTTTTCACCAAAACTCCACTACCACAATTGTTATACTCATTTTTACTGCCATCTATAAAACTTCGAAGGGCATTGGAGGGAATACTGTTAAGTGTTTCCAAACCAATATTTCGAAGATACTCTGGCAAATCTGTCCTTTTATTGGTAAAGAAACAAGGTCTGTTTTAAAATGAACTCTGGGAAGTCCCTCCAAGGGATTGACAGATAATTTCAGAGAGTGTCCCTCAACACTAGTTTCCATATAGCCCATCAAATAATCCAAAGAAAAGGGGCTGTTTCTTTTTAAGCTCTGATTCCCTGTCCAATCTTGGAGAAACACAGAGGTACGATTGTAAGTACCATAACTGCATAGCTTTTTGAAGTATTTTGTCAGTCTAACCTTGCGCCTCAGGTTCAGTGGTTGTAGATCACTTTCATAAAGAACTATTTCACCTGGGCAGCTGTCACGAAGGCCAGTAATTAAGCGGGCTGCACTCAACTGGACACGCTCCAGCCTAAGTAAGGTGGTAAATGAGGCACAGGAATAAACTTCTGACCCATATTCCAAAATAGGCCTTATAAGAGTGACATATGTGGATCTGAGAGTAAATGCGTCTGCCTCCCAGTCAGTACCAGAAATAAATTTTAGGATATCTAGTTTTTTCCTACCTCTTGCAGCAAGATTTTCGATATGCTTATTGCTTAACAATTCTGGATCGAGGCAGTTGCCCAAATATTTAGGATGCTTATTGTACGGCAATGACTGTCCCAGCATAATGATTTCAGGTTGCTAGTTGTATAGTTTTCGATTTGTAGTAAAGAAACTCACATAAGATTTAGAGGTGTTGAATTGTAATTTATATTGGTCAGCATATCTCACCACCTCAGATAAGGTAAGTTCAATAAAACGATGTCATCAGCAAATAATCCGGATTCACATCTTTGGGCAATAATTCTCTCAATCCCCGTCAAATACAGCGAGAAAAGCAGTGGACTCGATACAGAACCCTGGGGCAAGCCTTGGTTCAATCTAAGATCCCTAGAAAGGGATTCATTAAAATTAACATAAAAAGATCTGCCCTTCAGAAAATCATCAATCCAGGCAAGAGCCCTTCCATTGACTTTAATATCAAAAAGCTTCATGAGCAGCTTGTTAGTCCAAACTCTGCCAAAATCCTTGGTCAAGTCTAAAAACACTGCCACTGCATGATTAGTGGGTTTCAAGTTTTGTGAATCTCTGATTCGTTGTCCGAAGCATAAAATCTGGTCGATAGTAGAATATCCTTTTCTAAAACCATATTGTTCTCTTGGTATTAAATTAGTATAGAGTCCAAATAAAAAGTCAGTCTAAGTAAAATCATCTTTTCCATTAGTTTACAAGAAAAACTTATGAGCGCAATGGGCCTATAGATGTCAGGAGAACCGGCTGGCTTATTTGGTTTCCTAATTGGAATAATTATAGCTCGTTTCCAATCACGAGGGAGTCTACCAAGCTTCCAAGAAGCATTAAAAATTTCCATACAGAGACTCTACCTCTAGGATCAAGATTATACATAATCTTCCCGTGAATGTTGTCGGGACCAGGAGACTTAGATAGATCTAGTGTTCTCAGAGCAGCGTCCATCTCCTCCAGAGAAAATACTCTATATACTTTAAAAAATGTAACTTTAGCCAGTTTGATACTACGATTTGAGCGCCCTTATAATAGTGTATAGTGGCATTATCGTTTATCCATTTCTTCTATGAATCAGTTGTTTAGTAAGAATTTTCATCTAAGCTTCATGTTCATATTCTGTTTTACTTATATGGGTAATTGTCCTGTCTCCTGCTCTGACTCACTTGAAGGGTCTGGGAGGGTCGCTGGGAACGTCTGTTCTGCCTCCTAGGCTATATTTCGTCATGTTCATTCCGGTGCTTCTCGATATATTTCCTACTGTTGCGGTTAATCACACACGTGGTGAAAGAAAAAGGGTTCTTGCCTCATGGTAATACTAGATTTCCTAATTTTTTTTTATCTTCAATTATTCATCTTTTGGTGCTTGTAGTTTCAGTTTGTGCATTTATAGTAATGTACTATTGCCCAATCTGAAACAGGCATTTGTTTGGGTTAATTAGAACTAAATACTCAGACCTGAAGATGAATTTAATTCTGGTTAATCTTCGAATTTGGGTCGGTGCTGTTCTTTTCTATTATCGGCATTATGGCCGTGGTTTTGCTTCTATGGTGATGTTAATATTTCACAATTACTTGAATTGATTATATTTATTATTACATTTTTCTAATATATATATATATATGTATATAATTGAAGAATTTTTATTTTACTTGTATTATATATACCTGAGATTGATCATTAATAGAAAATGTTCTGTAAAGCTAAATGAAAGGAAGATGGGCTGAAATGTAAATGTGATATCAAAAAGACTATACGACTAAGCTGTTGAATATTTTAAAAAAACGTGATAAGTAAATATTATAAATAAAAAAGGTACTAAATTGGTATAAAATACCCCTTTTTCTCTGTTCCATATATAAGTTAAGGTATGGAATAAGATATACATGTGGTAAAGAAGGATGAAAAAAAAAATTCTAACTACACATTTAGATGAAAGTATTTTTATAAATCATATATGTAATGCAGGTACTTAAGGTACTAATCCCCTTGTTCCCTGCATAAACATACAAGGTGTAAATACAAGAATATGTGTAAGATGAAGAGTTGCAAAACAGAAATATTGTTTTGCAGGATGCGCTAAGCATTGTCTAACTCCTAATAAAAATTTTAAATTGAATAAATTGAATAGTATATATATATATATATATATATATATATACATATATATATATATACATATATATATATATATATATATATATATATATGTATATATATATATATATATGTATATATATATATATATATGTATATATATATATGTATATATATATATATATATATATATATATATTTAAGAGCTCAAAGTTCTTATTCGTATCGACAGAATAAGAGCTTTTTAAGCTTTTTCGCTTTGTTCGTCTAGCAATCCTGTCTCTAAACAATCCATCCAAACTATCTATTTAAAATGACTAAATAGTATGGTACAGTTTTACAGTAGTTTCTACAGTTTTACAGTAGTTTTTACAGTTTTACAGGCAGGCAATGCGTATATACGGAAAATAAAATTTTCAATTTATATTCAGGCAAAATAGCATTTCACCCTATGAGATTTGAATTACCAAGAAATTGCCCAAACAGCTAAAATACCTGTTACAGGAGTATTTCAAAAGTTATCGTTTGTGTCTGTCAGATTTTTCCTGCGATAGCGCGCGGAATTAAGTGGCTGACATAAACTAGCTTAACGATCAAGAGACAGACGATTTCGGCACATAAAAAGGCCGAACTGTGTGCTTCGAACTTGTTTCGCATACCCAATAAGCCCTACAAAAGAACCTTCTCTCTAGTTTCGAACATTATTTTTTTTTTATCTCTTCACTTAAAAGATAAAATGTTCTATGTCATTTGTACAAATGCTGTAACAGTGTAAGCAATAAATATGAAGACTGACATCTGTCTATTTTCCGGCTGAGGTATACTATTGCATCCGTTAAATTTATACTTAACCAGGCCGTCCGACTTACCTGATAGTTTTGAAGTACCAATTGGACAGACGGGATTTATTTAAAAATTTTGAAGCTTATAGCGGAAGAATATATTCCCAATACAGTCTATAAGAGAATAAACAAAGACGATAGCACTATAGCAAATTAACAATATCACAAACATATATGAATCGAAATAAAACAAAGAGAACAAGAACAATTCAGTACATCAAAACAAGATCCCCAAAAGAAGACATAGTTTTATTGATCAAAAAATCTGATGTGGGCAGCACATGACTTTCCTTATATAATGCAATGAATTTACTACTTTTACAGTAAAAAAATAGATTATTTTTATAGTAGATATTTATATTTTTTCCAAAATATTGAATTTTCGTCAATGAGGCGTCATTTTCATTGATTTAGCGCCATTTCTATCCATTTGGCGAGTTTATCGTTAATTTAGCAACATTTAAAAAGTCGCCAAGTTGGCGACATTCCACCAAATTCGTCGCCAAGCGTTATGGATGGAGAAATAAGTTATTATTACAGCAGATAAAGGACTATTGGCTTTCAATTACAAAAGCATTACTCAAAGAATCTTTTTTTATGAATGGAACGAACTAGATCCACGAGAATGATGCCACAAATTTATCGCATGGTATTACATATGAAAAGTGAACATGTTTCTCAATAGGAAATATTTTTTTTTATTTTATATGATTTCATATAATAACGATATAATTAATAACGAAATAAACGAGAATGCCACTATACACCATTGTAAGGGCGCTCAAATCGCAGTTTCAAACTGGCTAAAGTTATAATTTTTTAGCGAAAGTAAAATTTAAAACATTAATATTAATGTATCTTATTTTCCGATTTTTCTATTTTTTTTTTAATTTTTTAAGCTTATTTTATTATTTTTCATTTTTATTTATTTACATAATTAATAAATAATTATCCATAAATGTGCTAATTTATAATTTTCATCACAAATTTTATTGATTCTAAGAACCTGGTTTATTATAATATTTCTAAAAACATATATATACAAACAAGAGTCAAAATGTTGAATTTTTGATGTATTAAATTTAAATTCCTGTCTTTTATCATACAAGTTTATAACCATATTACAATTTTGTAAATTTAAACTTAAATCTAAAAAGTTTGCAACATTAGAGTCATTATTACTTGCATTTAATTGTAAATTATTAGGATAAAAATTAAATACTATAGGGATATTGTTAAGGGATACACATAATATGTCACCTAAATATTTAAACATGTACATATTATGCAAGCTTGGATTAATGTTCTTTTCATAAAAGAATAAATACAGATTAGCTAACAATGATGAGGCACACATCCCTTGTGGGATACCAAACTGTTGTTTAAAGAAAGTACCACCATGTTGAATATACAGTATACTCTCTCTATTCTGAACACTCATGGGGAGCGACCAAAATGTTCAGATTATGGGGATGTTCATTATAGAGGAAGATTGGGAAATGCATGTACGTAGTGAGTTTATAGACTCTATAGAATACTTAACCTGGTTAGCCATGCCAGTTACAGAGAGATGGAGGTGCTGAATTTAGATTTGGCGGCTAGTTCAATGTCAAACTAAATTCAGTCGGACCTGTACTCTACCATTTCATTTTTTTTTTTTTTATTAAAATGTTTTACTAAACACACAATAAAATTACATAATTACAGTATACACTTATCACAGTACATAATTAATTATTTCATGAAAAATTGAGTAATTTTAGGCTGTTTTTGCATTGTGTATGCTCGTGCAACGTACATGTTATCTGGTTGTTTAAGAAGTGGAAATGCTTCCAGGTGATGTTCAGCTGCATAGTTCATCAGGTCCTGAATCCCTTGTCCATATTGCTTGAAGGTAATCGTACTTCTTCTTTCATCGGTCTCTTCCGGTTCTGCTTCTTCTTCACTATCCTCTTTCTCTTCAGCGGTGTTGTTGTGGCAAACCGGAAGGCTTCCGTCGGCTTCGAGATAAGCTCCAGGTTCAATTTCAGTATGAAGCTACTGAAGAATTGACCCCAAGTCACTCACAGTTGTTGCTTCTTGGTCCTCTGTTATTGATTCCTCCTTCTTACACGGGAATCCTGCTTTGTAGAAGCATCTTTGAATGGCGTAGGGGGTTACTTTATTCCAAGCCATTGATATCCAATGGACAGCATCCATGATGTTGACCTTCTTCGTTAGTTGGGTTGCCGAATTTGCCTCCTCCATCACCAGAGTCATTTTCTTCAGAAAATGAATTCGGTAGTGAGCTTTAAAGGTCTTGATCACTTCTTGATCCAGTGGTTGGATTATAGAAATACAGTTCGGTGGCAGGAACTTCAAGCTCACGTTGCTCAACTGCATGATTCCATGGGATGTGGTATTATCCACAAAAAGAAGAATTTCTCTTCCTTCTCTCTTCATCATCTCGTTAAAGCCCTCTAACCATTGTGAGAAAATTGTTTATGTCATCCAGGCTTTTCGATTTGATTGATAGAGTACAGGCAATGATGCGATCTTCACATTTTTAAAGCATCGTGGTTTTTTACTTTTTCCGATCACAAGTGGTTTGAGCTTCTCACCCGTAAAACTGGCACAGAGCATGATGGTAAGCCTTTCTTTCGACATTTTCCCGCTTCTTTGTGCTAGGGTTTTACTTGGAAGAGCTCTAAAAAACAGGCCGGTTTCGTCGGCATTGAAAATGTCAGCGGCGTCGAATATTTAGTTTTCCAAGAAGAATGAAAGTTTAGTTTTCCATTCCTCCACAGTCTCCATATTTACGTCTGCAGCTTCACCATTGATTACTTTGAATTCGATGTTATGCCAACTTTTGAAGCGAGTCAACCATCCTTCCGATGCCTTGAATTCCGTGATTTTCTCCTTTTCTGCAAAATCCAGAGCAATCTGCTTTAGCAGGGGTCCAGTGATAGGAAGATGCTTCGTTCTCATTTGGCAAAAAAACTTCCACACGTGATTGTTTATGTTCTCGTTTCCTGTTTTCTTTTCGAAAATTCTACACTTTGAGGAAGGTTCATTTGTTTCAAAAGCGGCTATAATTTCTTTCTCTTTCTTGCTGATGGCGTTGACTTGGCCTACTGAAATTCCAAACTCAGATGCAATTTTCGCTTGACTTACTTTTGATTTTAATTTTTGAACAACTTCGTATTTTTCCTGAAGCTTCAGTTCTTTCCGTTTTCCTACTTATTTCTGACACACTGTATCTTCAGAAGTACTGTGCTTCTTTCCCTGCAACGACAGCGAAATGGCGAAAAAAATTTTTCCTTTGCCCAGCAAAAAGGAAGAAAAACAGAAGCGACAATGCTGTCCAATCAGGTGTGCGGAAAAGAAAACATAACCCTTTTTTGACCACTCCCTCTAACACGTGGTGAACACCTGTTGTCACTTATCTGTGATTGGGGGGCGGGGAGCGGGGCAAGCATTTCTCCAAATTTCTCCTCCGATTGCAAATAGACGTTCAGTTTCCGTTCAGTTTACAGAGAGGAAAAGGGGGAATGGGGATCAAAAGTAGCGTTCGTAATACTGGGGTGTTCATATTAGAGGGTGTTCAGAATACAAAGAAGAGAGAGTCTACTGTAATTCTCATAAAGAGTGAAATTAAGTAATTTTTTAAAAAGAAAATTTGAATTAGATTGATATTATATTTTTCAAAAATTCCTAAAATAATTCTATACAGATCATCTATATCAATATTATTAAACAAGTCTTTGAAATCATAAGTATAAATACTATGAATATTAGTAGGAATTTTTAATTTCTTAATTCAAAACTGTTTTTCACAATATGACAATTATTAGAGATCTCATCTAACAAGGATATTTCATGTAATATTTTTAATAATAATTTACCAGCATTAGTAATGTAAGAATTATGCCCACTAGTAATAGCTCGAAAGCTACAGGGGATTTATGAAACTTGGGTACTAAAACAATATATGGAATATTATTACAACTATTTTTTAGATGGATTTGCTTATATTTGGCTCATATTCTATTGAATAAGATTTTAAGGTTAGTATTAAGTGTGTGTGTACTAATTCCCCCGTGGTGAAGGGGCGCCTACGCACCACGTCCACAATTATATATTAATATTTTATCAAAATTATATATTAATTATTCTATCTTTCACAGTTCATCGACTGAAATTTTATCTTTTCTTTCGAACTTTCACTATAAAACCTCAAAAGGAAATAAAACAAAAAAAGTAAAGCCCGTTTTGAATGAATACCCCCAGGTGTCCAGGAAAAAAATTTCGCCCCTAAAACTCAGAACCAGCTATAACCTTTTCTGTTCGGTCTGCCATAAAGGGTTTGTATGGAGTGTCATCAACAGAACAAAAAGTTCTAAATTACAATTTTGTCAATCCCTTTTAAAGGTAGATCATAGACCTTATACACTAAACCTGCTATTGGGCGAGTCTTGCTACTGTTACTGTATTAATGCAATGTTATACAACATAGCCACCGACTGCAGGGGTGCTCGGGTGCTCCAACACCCCGGGAGAAATTTGGGGGGGGGGGGGTGCTGCGTACTCTCCAAAATATTATCATTAACCATTTCTTTTTTATTTTATCATGTTTAGAAAGCTATAGCTTTATCATGTTTAGAAGTTAAAAAGGGCACAAATGTCAGTGCATACCTTTTTGAATGGAAATGGAAGATATTAGAGACGCTCTGTTGAAAATAATTTCTTCTCTGTTATTTTTAGCGAAGCATGGGTTGGCAATTCGTGGCACAATGATGATAATTCAAATATACTTCAGCTATTAACTCTGAGATCAAATGATGTACCAAATTTAAAGACGTGGTTGTAGAGGACTAAATACAAATGGTTATCCCATGACGTTTTAAATGAAATCCTGAATATTATGGCTAAGGAAGTACAACTGCATCTTGTATCTGTTATCAAAAATGCTAGTAGTTATGCTATCATAATGGATGAGACAAGAAATGTGTCGTTGAAAGAACAAACATCGATGTGTTTCCGGGTAACCAGTTCACTCTGTGCATGAAATTTTTATGGGATTTTACGAAACACCGTATGCAGATTCTGAGTTTGTTATGTGCAATAACAGATGTTCTAGCTCGCTTTGGTTGGGATATTAAAAATTGCCGTGGCCAATGCTACGATGGAGCTGCTAATGTCAGCGGTCATCTTTCAGAACTGCAATCAAGGATTTTGTCGATCCTGGATTTAGGTCTGGATACGCCCCTGATGGAGGGGGAGGGGAATATAAGTTCTGCATGGGTTTCTGCATTTGTTTCATCTTGATCAATTTTGCAAACCTTGTAAGGACTTCATAAAATTCATTCATGATAAGCTACCATTTTTTCGAACGATTAAAAATATTTAAAGACATTTTAATTTTTGAGCACCCGCGAAATTTTTGAAAGTCGGCGCCTGTGATAGTCACGTGATCTAAAACCCACTTTACTTATGGAGGATCGAAGACTCTACCAGTGCAGAGCTTCTGCTTTCGAGAATGTCCTGCTAACCAAGGGTGGGGTCCACTCCTTACAGCATTGTTCAACAACCAGTTCAACCTACTCATCATGTCCTGGGTTCGTGACAAATTCTCCCATGTTCGATGTTCAATGGAGCATGGGCACGACCGCAAATAAACAACCTGCGTAGTTAAACCAACGAGTTAGTATATACTACCTCGATGAGTTAAACCTAGAATAAACCACAGAATACTATAGTAGTCTGTGGAATAAACAACCTGAATAGAATGAGCAGAAACATAATTGCATTATTTTTACCATAGCGTGTAAAGGTAAATGGAAGATGGTGGCCAATAAAAGTTGAAAATAAACCCATTAAACATCGAAACTTATCATTGTGATGAAAATAAGTTATTTAGAATACTTGAATAACAATATTTAACGATTTTATTTGCAAAAGTGCACTTTAAGTGATTTTAAGTGAATGTACACTACAACTCATTTTACAGTCACTAACTAGCCTTCTAAAGATGTATACATTTACTAGAAAATTCTGCTATGTATATGTGAGCGAGAAGAAAAATATATACAAAGATTTTTTTTTTTTTAAAAACACTTGTGTATATATTTTAATGAAAGTGAATGTTTTATTTTCCGGTTAATTAAAAATATCCATCAAAGAAGATAAATTTAGATATCTATATATACTAATTGCCAAGTGTCCATCCGTCTGTCACGCTTTTTTTAGGCACTTCCCGAATAGATAGGGACTTGCAATTTGGTACACGGCTCGATTGTTCGACAAAATTTCCCTGGAAAAATCGAATTTTTCGAAAACGTTCTTTAGAGCGGGTGCCCCACACCAAAACGTTCGAAAAGTGGAATGATGGGAAAGCATGCTTTACGATGAGATAGGGACTTCAAATTTGGTGTATAGGTAAATCATTTGAAAGGAAGAAAGTGTACAATTTCAGATTTCCAATATTTTCTACTTAAGGGGGTGCCGCACACTAAAACGTTCGAAAAGTGAAATGATAGGAAATCATGCTTTGCGATGACTTCAAATTTGGTGTATGGGTAAATCGTTTAAAAGGAAGAAAGTGTGCAATTTCAGATTTCCAATATTTTCTACTTAAGGGTGTGCCGCACACCAAAATGTTCGATTTACAGAATAAATGAGAAAACGCTCCTTTAAAATTTGATAGAGGCTTGAAATTTGGTATATGGCCTAATCATTTGACGAAACACGCAAGAAGAATATAGTTTTTCAAAAATGTTCGTTTAAGGGGGTGCTCCAGAGTAAAACGTTCGAAAAGTGAATTGATAAAAAACCATGCTTCGAAATGAGATAGAGATATCAAATTTGGTGTAAGGGTAGATAGTTTGAAAGGAAGAAAGTGTGAAATTTCATATTTCCAATATTTGCTACTTTAAGGGGTGCGCACACAAATATGTTCGATTTTCCGAATAAATGAGGCACACTTCCTTTTAAATGTGATAGAGGCTTGATATTTGGTATATGGGCCAATCATCTGATAAAAAACACAAGACAAACAGAGGAAGAAATGCGCTAGTTTCCCAATATTTTCTTCTTTAGGGGGGTTCTGCACACCAAAATATATGATTTGTCGAATAAATGTGAAACGCGAATTATTATAAAATTTACATTATTCAGGAATTGCTTATTGCGAGACCGTTGATTTTCAACGGGTATTCGGCTAGTATCCTACTAAAATGAAAGGTTAAACGATTGTAAGTTTCCAAAGTAGTCGTTTTGATACAGAAATCAGACATAATGAAAATGTCCATACTGCTAAAAAACGAGTATTTTGTTTTGAAAACGTAACGGCAAAATTGCCCGCGTGACATCACGTGCCTTTGCTCTATGCAAATCGAATCCGAGGTAATCTTTTCATAGCCTTTGTGAAAATGGTATGCTTGTAAGAAGTATGATTGTAAGCAAAATACTTTTAACAAGTGGGCAAGATGTTGTAAGCTTGTAATGGCTTGGTTATGAAAAAAAATGGTAGTGCTGTAAGCCTTTAGCTCTTTTTCACAGTCCCTACTCCTAATTGAGCCATCATCGAAATGATTTTCATCGGAAGCCTCTCTTTGTATCATATTTCGAAACGCGCTTCGGCCATAAATTCCACCCTTATCCCAGGTGAGTGAATGCTGCAATACAAAGCCTGTGTGCATGGGGCATTTTATCAAATAACCAAGTTCAGTTTCAGCACTCCAAGTTGCAGTCAGCAGCACACATACTTTAACGCCAAATTGGCTTTAAGATTGGGGAAACTGATGTGAAAGGGAATGTAAGATTCCTTTTTATTGAAAAAAGAAATCTTCCGCTTCAAAATACTAGAAAAAAATACTTTATCTGAATCGGCAACTAGTGTTTATTTAAATTTTTAAATCAACAGTAATTGCAATAGATATCGAGATTGTCGATGTTGGCGTATTTCAATCAAGCCTATTCACGCAGGACTTAAGCTACTGGGAGGGAGGAGGGGGGTCGCTGAAAGATTCGCTCATCTCCATTGACACTGCAAAGTTCTACTGTATGCAATTTCCTCTTGAACTAGTTCTGAGTGGTTGTCAGAAGCTCATGACAGAAACACAGGGCTGTAGCCAACAAGTGGCCACACACACACCAAAAATATACAAAGTCCGCCCTGATAAAAAAAAAATCTGGTGTATATATATATATAGATCTGGGCAGCACATGACTTTCCCTGCAGACTTAAATTCATTTCCCCATTATTTCATTAATAATTTATTAAATTGAGTTTAATGGCATTAAATAACACTCATAATTAATTGGAATTACACCGAATTTACACTTTTATTTCAGCTTTCGTTTTCATTTGGTAACTGGACTTATTCTCTAAACCGATGTAGCAAAAATATAAAAAACTAAAACATCTCGAGAACGGTTAGTCCTAGAGTAATCAGGCAAGTCTTATTCTTTTTATCGTCAAGAATTACATGTAAAACAAGAATTTGAGTTAATGCATTTGAGCATACATAGATTTTGACGATTTTTGTGGATCATTTTGTAAAAAAAAAAGTAGGTTCTTTCTTTTTCGGATTGTGCCAAAATCTAATCAGCACCAGGATAAATCACAAGTGACTTACCTACCAAATTTAAGGAAATTCGGTCCATTAATTTTTGAGATCGGATGGATACATACATTGCACAGACAGACACACACACAAAGTAGACGTTACGCTAAAAATAGTTTTTTTTCGTGTTCTAAAGGTCCCAAAACGTGTCGATTCGTCAAAGACTCGACTTGTGATTTTTGGTATGATTCCGATACTTTCCCTATACATTACGATGTATTGTAGGGAAAGTAAAGAATCTGATGTGGGCAGCACATGACTTTCCCTGCAGACTCAAATTCTTTTTTTTCTTCTTATTATTATTATTTCTTTAACAATTCATTAGATTGAGTTTAATTTCACAAAATAACACTAAATTTGCATGTTCAATTCAATTTTTGTTTTTATTTGGTAATTGGACATTTTCCCGAAAGCGGCATAACAAAAATACAAGAAATCTCAAATATATTGAGAACGGTTAGTCTTAAAGGAATGAAGTTTGCTATATTATTTTCCTCGTCAAAAATTGCATATAAAATACAAGAATTAAATTGATACATTTGAGCATACGTAATCTATTGCGAGTTATTTCATAAAAAAAGGCAGGTTGTTCTTTTCCGAATCGTACCAAAAACTAATCAGCACCAGGGTCACACCCAAGTTACTTACCTACCAAATTTTATGAAATTCGGTCCATTAGTTTCTGAGTTAGAGTGGATACACACATCGCACAGACAGACAGACACACACACACACAGACGTCACGCTAAAAATAGTTATTTCGTATTCTAGAGATTTCAAAACGTGCAGCTCCGTTGAAAATTCGAGTTGCGATTTTCGGCATGATTCCAATATTTTCCCTATACATTACCATGTATTGCAGGGAAAGTAAAAATCTGATGTGGGCAGCACATGACTTTCCCTGCAGACTTATATTAACGTTCTCTCAGTGGCGGATTTAAGGAGGGGAGATCGCCCCCTCCCCCCCCCCCCCAAACGTCTAACTAATGTCGACGTTTTATCAAATAAATTATAAAATTAAAAAAATATATATATCATTATATCATTAGGGAGATACTTTGGTCTTGCTCTCCCTCCCTTAGTTTATCCACGAAATCTCGCTCCCATAATAAAAGTAAAAAGAAAGCTCGAGATGCTGTCTTTGATGCAATTACGATAATAAGTGAAATTAAAAAAAATGTGAAATCCGATTTCGGGAATATATGCAGAGGTTGAGGGAATGTGTAATGATCTTGGAATTGAAATAAAAATACCACGTACTGCTAAACGCCAAGTTCATAGATCAACTGCTCCTAACATAACTCCTGAAGATTATTACAGAATAAATGTTTACGTGCCTTTGTTAAACTCCGTCCAAGAAGACTTAAAAGACCGATTCGCACAGGAAAATCTGGATGTCTTATATTTACAAGATTTAGTACCATCGACTCTTTTAGCGAAAATCGACACGGACGAAGAGTCACTCCTCCCATCTTGGACAGAGCTAAGCAAGAAGTATCACAGAATAGCCGAACTGGGAGTGGAAGAAATGAGCAGTACACTTCAAGTTGAGGTGATTAACTGGAGAACCAAATGGATGCGAGAAAATACAGATACCGGCAGAGTACACAAGTCTGCTTTTGAAGCAGTACAAAACTGTGATCCTGCAGTGTACCATGTGATCTAAGTGTTACTGAAAGTTCTTGTAACATTACCAATTACTGTAGCAACCGCCGAGGGTAGCTTCTCAGCACTAAAACGATTGAAGACATGGCTTCGAAACACAATTAGAGAAGATCTGCTAGTGGGATTGACTTTGTTGCATGTGTATTATGATATCGCAATTTCACCAGTAACAGTTTTATATCGATTTGCTAAAGAAAAAGCAAGAAGACTTGAGTTGATATTATAATGATGATCCTTCCTGAGAGGTTAACGGCGCCAGGGTTTTTGCGATGGACCCCGTAAGGCTGTTAGGGATAATGATCGACAATAAGCTGAATTGGCAATTACATTTGAATAGTGTTATAGGTACTACCCCTGGCAAAAATTATGGAATCACTTCCATGTTATTTCAATAGGATACGAAGTTCAATACACAGTTCAATTTTAATGGAGAAGCCAGAACTTTAAACGCCAGAATTTTAATGGAGACGCCAGAACTTTAAACGCTTAACAAAACAAAAAATATTTGAAAAATTTTGCACTTTTCATTATTTAATAATTCACGATCAAAAAATGGGAAAAAAGCTAGAGGTTGAAAGAAAAAAATCGTAAAAACTAATTTGGAATAATAAATTTGATCATGGAAAATCATTAAGATATAGCTCCTCATGTTTATATGATCAAATTTATTATTCTAAATTAGTTTTTACGAATTTTTTCTTTCAGCCTACAGCTCTTTTCCCATTTTTTGGTTGTGAATTATTAAATAATGAAAAGTGCAAAATTTTTCAAACATTTTTTTATTTTGTTAAGTTTTTAAAGTTCTTCAAAGGCCAAAAAAATGATAGGCCGTATTTTATAAGCTGCAAAGAACTTACTATAAACTTCTGAATTTGTTCTAGTTATTTCAAAAATGTCAAATATCCGTATATAGGAAGCCGTTAAGAAAATCCTAAGTGAACAAACCTCCGAGAACATTTCGATCTAGATCGCCCCCCCCCCCCCCCCAAACAAGAGGACAAAATCCGCCACTGCGTTCTCTTTATTTTAACTAAATTTATTTTACTTTTAATTCAATTTTCGTTCTCATTCGGTAAACGGACTTATTTTCAAAGGTGGCGTAGAGAAAATACGAAAAACTAAAATATCTCGAGAAGGGCTAGTCCTAGTGTGATGGGGTTGGTCTTATTCTTTTCGTCGTTAAAAATTACGTATTAAACAAGCATTTAATGGATATATTTGAGTATACCTAGTTCTTTAGTTTAGATTTTGTCGATTTTTGCGGGCCATTTTGAAATAAAAGGCAGGTTATTTTTTTCCGAATCGTACCAAAATCTAATCAACACCAGGGTGACCCACAAATGACTCATTTACCGAATTTTGTGAAATTCGATCCATTAGTTCGTCCGTTAGAGTGGATACAAGCTTTTGCGGGCCATTTCGCAAAAAAAGGCGGGTTCTTTTATCCCGAATTGTACCCAAAACTAATCAGCACTAGATTCGCCCACAAGTGACTTACCTACCAAATTTTATGAAATTCGGTCAATTACTTTTTTAGTTAGAATGGATACAAAATCTGCACACACAGACACACACACAGCCGTCACGCTAAAAATAGTTTTTTCGTATTCTAGAGGTCTCGAAACGTGTAGATCCGTCGAAAACTCGAATTGTGATTTTCGGTATGATTCCAATACTTTCCCTATACATTACCATGTATTGCAGGGAAAGTAATAACGACTCTATTACTCAAGGACTAACCGTTCTCGAGATACTTGATATTTTTCGCCGCCATTAAAAAAAAATGTCCAGTTACCAAATAAAAGCAAAAAGTTAATTATAAACGCAAATGCAGCTTAATTTTGTGTCAAACTCAATTTAATGAATTATTACAGAAATAAAGATAACGTGAATGTGTGTCTGCAGGGAAAGTCATATGCTGCCCACATCAGATTTTTGTGTATTGGTTTTCAATTTTGCTAGTATCTACATTTCATATTCCCTCTTTCTCTTTTTCTAAAAAAACCTGAAGCGTGCATATTTGCTTTATTATTAGTTGGGTTAGAGTGATATATCTGTCAATATTATTTCTAATGATTTTAATCATAACATTTTCACAACCAAAAAACTACAAAAATTTGTTTTCTTTTTACGATCCATATCCTCAGAGACTGCAATATGGAAAAATTTGGCATTTTTATCTCTGTTCCGTGGGCCCGATTTTTGATACCTCACTTGAATAATAATGCTGGAAACTATTGCTTGAATATTTTTATAGCCGTTTATTAACACTTTACAACAAAGTTGAAAAGTGTTTATGACTTTGTTCATTCTGTCTGTCTGTCTGTCTGTCTGTCTGTCCGTTAGCACGATAACTGCCGTAAAAATGAGTTTATCAAAATGAAATTTTAGTATGTTGTTCAGACGGTCTGTAGGACCTATGGGAATATAAATAAATAATATCACCCAATTAGTTTTTTATTGAACCCGGGTTGAAAAAATGAAATACATTGAACCCTATGGGACCTAATTTTTCAAACATTTTTTAAGTAAATTTAAAATTCACGAATTGCTTCGAAATTTTTAGGAAATATTCACATTATCCCATAGAATATATAAAAAAAAATTCAGTAAAATATGTTAAGTAGTTTTTTAATTAAAAAAATTATTTAATATAGGGAAAAAAACAAATTCAATTAAATTCTGACTTTGGGATATCTTCCAGAAAGAAAAGAGAGAGATATTATATAATAAATATCTCTCCATTTGTTTAAACGTTTTGCATATGGGAGTGGCTTCATATTTTAAAATAATTTGGTAGATAACAATTTTTCATTTTTTTTAAATTTTATATAACTCTTCATGATAAATTTAATTGATGGCATTTTAAATGCACTTTCCTACGTCCTAGAGAGTTAAAATTTGGTACACAGCTTAAATTTGTTGAATATTTTATTCGACAAAAATTTGATGGATCTTTAAATATAGATCATACATTTTTTTCGAAATGGCCTGAAAATAATCCCCGTTCACTTCTATAAATCATTGTTGTAATATTGTTAAAAATTCTGATGTGGACAGCACATGTCTTTCTCTGCAGACTCATATTCGTTCTCTTTATTTATTCAATGATAATTTCAGTTTATCTGCACAACATAAGTATTTTAAATGACATTGAATTTACACGTTAAACTTAAATTTGGTTCTCATTTGATAGCTGGACTTATTGTCAAAGGTGGCGTAGCGAAAACGCGAAAAAACTAGAATATCTCAAGAACGGCTAGTCCTAGAGTAATGGGGTTAGTCTTATTCTTTTTGTTGTCAAAAATCACATATAAAATAGGAATTTAATTGATATAATTGAGCACACGTAGTCTTTTATTTTTATATATAACGATTTTTGCTGGCCATTTCGCAAAAATAGCCCGTTCCTTTTTCCCGAATCGTAGTAGAATAACCTACAAATGATTTATATACAAAATTTTGTTAAATTTGGTATATAAATCACTTGTAGGTTATTGAAATATTATACACCAAATTTTGTTAAATTTGGTTCATTAGTTTTTAGCTAGAGTGGATAAAAGTAATTCGCAAAGAAGGCAGATTCTTTTATTACGAATCGTACTATAATCTAATGAACATCAGGATTTCCCACAAAAAACATACCTACCAAATTGTATGAAATTCGGTCCATTAGTTTTTCAATTAGAGTGGATGTAATATCCACACAGACACATACACAGATACACCCTTACACACACAGACGTCTTCCTAAAACTAGTTTTTTCGTGTTCTAGAAGTCCCAAAACGTGTAGATCCTTTGAAAATTCGAGTTCCGATCTTCGGCACGATCCCAATACTTTGAGTACATACACATACACATATATATTATCTGTGTATCTAAATTCCGTGCCTATGCAATTACAATAGTTGTGATTTTAAATGATCCCTAAACTTTTATTATTTCTTCAAGGAAGCCTAATTTTAACATATGCAGAATGCAAATATCTCAAGTGATTGTAAGATGAATTACATAAGAATTGCTGAATTTTTTTCACACAAAATTATTTAGCTCTGGAGTCTGGAATACAAGTTATATGAATGAAATATTCATTGATTTTGCATAAAAAATCAGATGATTTATATTTCGATACAGTTTTAAATATTTAAGTATAATAAATTACTGTAGTACTGTGTAATGTAAAAGATATTACCACTGAATGAATCACATTTTAGAAATTTTTAAATGAAATTACATTTCAGTTGGAAAGTGTTTCATAATCAATGCTTATGCATGATTGATCTTTCTTGTTAACTTTTAAACCTCCCCCCTTTCCACTTTATGGCGCTTTCACTTCTTTCCGTTTTCAAGCATCCATGTTATTTTTTCTATACTTGGGTTAGGATAATATGTCTCGGATTTTTTTTTTTTTAGTACTTTTTGTAAAAGAAAGGATGAAAACGAAAATATGTTTTTTTTCCCCCTACCACCTCGCTTCTCCAATGACAGCATGAAAAAAATCAAATGCGGGCAACACGCAACTTTCCCTACAGACTCTAATTCAGTTTCTCTTTGTTCGTTGAAATATTTCATTAAATTGAGTTTAATTGCATAAAATATCACACATAATTATTTGAAATTACACTGAATTTGCTCTTTTATAGCAATTTTCGTTTTTATTTGATAACGGGACAAAACTGAACTTCTCAAAAACGACGTAACAAAAATCTGTAAAAGAAAATAAAATATCTCGAGAACAGCTAGTATTAGCGTAAAGGGGTTGGTCTTATTCTTTTCATCGTCAAAAATTACGCATAAAACAAGCATTGAATTGATGCATTTGAGCATACGTAACCTTTTATTTTAGGTTTTGGATATTTTTGCTTGCCATTTCGTTAAAGAAGCAGGGTATTTTTTTTTCCGAATCGTACCAAAATCTGGCCAGTACCAGGGGGGTAACTGACATGCAACTTACCTGCAAAATATTATGAAATTTGGTCTATAAGTTTTTGAGTTAAGGTGGATACATACATTACAGAGACAGAACACACACAGACGTAATTCTAAAAATATTTGTTTCGTGTTCTAGAGGTCCCAAAATGTATATAGATCGGACGAAAGGTCGAGTTGCCGTTTTTGGCACGATACCAATACTTTCCTTATACATTACCATATATTATAGGAAAAATAAAAAATCTAATGTGAGCAGCACATGACTTTCCCTACAAATTAAAATTCATTTTCTTATTACTTTCCCTGCGATACATGGTAATGTATAGGTAAAGTATTGGAACCATACCAAAAATCGCAACTCGAGTTTTCGACGGATCTACACGTTTTAAGACCCCTAGAACACGAAAAACTATTTTTTGTGTGACGTCTGGTGTGCGTGTGTGTGTGCGTGCGTGTGTGTCAGTGCAATTCACTCTAATTGAAAAACTGATTGACCAAATTTCAAATATTTGGTCGATAAGTGACTTTTGAGTAATTCTGGTGTTCATTAGATTTTGGTACGATTCGGGATAAAATAACCCGCCTTCTTTTGCGAAATGGCCCGCAAAAATCGCATGTATCCATTGTAGGTAGAAAACTAATTTACCAAATTTCACAAAATTTGGAAGATAAGTCACTTGTAGTTTACCCTGGTACGATTCGGGAAAACAGAACCTGCTTTATTATTATTATTATTATTATTATTATTATTATAGCAAAATGACCCTCAAAAATCATTAAAATATGAAATAAATACTTGTTTTGAAAATAACAGTCGTGTGCTTTACAGAACTTAGCAACCTGTTCAGGTGAAACGTTTTTCTAATGCGTTTTAGAAGAAAAAACTGAAATATTAATTAAAAATAATTTGAAATCAATTTCTGCAATGATAACTTGAAAAAGAAAGCTGCAACAGCTGTAACAAAATGTGAAATAAATGTGTAAGAAAAGAAAGTGTTGCAGAATCTTAATCTACGCATTTTGAACCTGTATATTTTAGAGATTTAAAAATACCTAGATTAAGATTCTGAAAAACAAAAATAAGTTGTGTATAACAATGAACAAACCACCACAATGTCACACTTTTACAATTTTCTGGAATTGCTACAATGTCCAGGTCTAGAGTGAACGTGCGAAATCTGGCCGTTATTTGTAGAAGCAAAGGGGGAAATTCCGGGTCATGATTTTAAGATGGCTAAACAAAGGAAAAGCGACCTTTAGTGATAGTGATACGAGCGCTTTGTTTGGAATCTTCTACCAATTCTGGAGGAGCACTGTATTGTCACAGTCCCCTTAAAACCACAGAACCAGAAAGGTATTGTTCGTAGAAGCAGCGAACTATAGTGATTCTTCTTGTCCCATTTTTAACACTTTACAACATTTGAAAAGTGTTTATGACTTTGTTCATTCTGTCTGTCTGTCTGTCTGTCTGTTGGTCGGTCTGTCTGTCTGTCTGTCTGTCTGTCCGTTAGCACTATAACTGCCGTAAAAATGACTTTATCAAAATGAAATCTTAGTATGTTTTTCAGACGGTCTGTGGGACCTATGGGAATATAAATAAATAATATCACCCAATTAGTTTTTTATTGAACCCGGGTTGAAAAAATGAAATACATTGAACCCTATGGGACCTAATTTTTCAAATATTTTCTAAGCAAATTTAAAATTCCCAAATTGCTTCGAAATTTTTAGGAAATATTAACATTATCCCATAAAATATATATAAAAAATTTCAGTAAAATATGTTAAGTAGATTTTTAATTAAAAATTATTTAATATAGGGAAAAAAACAAATTCAATTAAATTCTGACTTTTGGGATATCCTCCAGAAAGAAAAAAGAGATATATTATATAATAAATATCTTTCCAAGAGTTTAATCATTTTGTATATGAGAAAGGCTTCACATTTTAAAATAAATTTGGTAGATAACAATTTTTCAATTTTTTTTTAAAATTTTATATAACTCTTCATGATATACTTATTTGATGGCATTTTTAATGCACTTTCCTACGTCCTAGAGAGTTAAAATTTGGTACACAGCTTAAATTTGTTGAACATTTTATTCTACAAAAATTTGGTGGATCTTTAAATATAGATCATACATTTTTTCGAAATGGCCTGCAAATAATCCCTGTTCACTTCTATAAATCATTGTTGTAATATTGCTAAAAATTCTGATGTGGGCAGCACATGTCTTTCCCTGCAGACTCATATTCAGGTTCTCTTTATTTCTTCTATAATAATTTGAGTTTATCTGCACAAAATAACAGCCATAATTTTAAATGACATTGAATTTGCACGTTAAACTTGAATTTGGTTCTCATTTGATAGCTGGACTTATTGTCAAAGGTGGCGTAGCGAAACCGCGAAAAAACTAAAATATCTCAAGAACTGTTAGTCTTATTCTTTTTGTTGTCAATAATCACGTATACAATAGGAATTTAATTGATATAATTGAGCACAGTAGTCCTTTATTTTCATATTTAACGATTTTTGCGGGCCATTTCGCAAAAATAGCCCGTTCCTTTTTCCTGAATCGTACTAGAATAACCTGCAAATGATTTATGTACCAAATTTTGTTAAATTTGGTATATAAATCACTTGTAGGTCATTGAAATATTATACACCAAATTTTGTTAAATTTGGTCCATTAGTTTTTAGCTAGAGTGGATAAAGGCAATTTCTGCCGGCTATTTCGCAAAGAAGACAGATTAATTTATTACGAATCGTGCTATAATATAATGAACATCAGGATTTCCCACAAAAAACATACCTACCAAATTTTATGAAATTCGGTCCATTAGTTTTTCAATTAAAGTGGATGTAATATCCTCACAGACACACAGAAACATACACAGATACACTCTTACACACACAGACGTCTTCCTAAAAATAGTGTTTTCGTGTTCAAGGAGTCCCAAAACGTGTAGATCCTTCGAAAATTCGAGTTCCGATCTTCGGCACGATTCCAATACTTTGAATACATACACACACACATATATTATCTGCGTATCTATGTATTATCTGTGTATCTAAATTCCGTGCCTATGCAATTACAATAGTTGTGATTTTAAATGATCCCTAAACTTTTATTATTTTTTCAACGAAGCCTAATTTTAACTTATGCAGAATGCAAATATCTGAAGTGATTATAAGGTGAGTTACATAAGAATTGCTGAATTTTTTTCACACAAAATGTTTTAGCTCTGGAGTCTGGAATACAAGTTATATGAATGAAATATTCATTGATTTTGCATAGAGAATCAGATGATTTATATTTCGATACAGTTTTAAATATTTAAGTATAATAAATTACTGTAGTACTGTGATAATGTAAAAGATATCACCACGGAATATATCACATTTTAGAAATTTTTAAATGAAATTGCATTTCAGTTGGAAAGTGTTTCATAATCAATGCTTATGCATGATTGATCTGTCTTGTTTCCTTTACACCACCCTTTTTACTTTCCCTGCAATACATGGTAATGTATAGGGAAAGTATTGGAATCATGCCGAAAATCACAACTCGAGTTTTCGACGGATCTACACGTTTCGAGACCTCTAGAATACGAAAAATTCATTTTTAGTGTGACGTCTGTGTGTGTGTCTGTGTGTCTGTCTGTGCAGATTTTGTATCCACTCTAACTAAAAAACTAATGGACCGAATTTCACAAAATTTTGTAGGTGAGTCACTTGTGGGCGGGACTGGTGCTGATTAGTTTTGGGTACGATTCGGAATAAAAGAACCCGCCTTTTTTTTGTGAAATGGCCCGCAAAATCTTGTATCCACTGTAGCTGAAAAACTAATGGACCGAATTTCACAAAATTCGGTAGATGAGTCGCGTACAGGTCACCCTGGTGCTGATTAGATTTTGGTACGATTCAGAAAAAAATAACCTGCCTTTTTTTGCAGAATGGCCCGCAAAAATCGTCCAAATCTAAACTAGAAAACTACGTATGCTCAAATATATCCATTAAATGCTTGTTTAATACGTAATTTTTAGCGAAGAAAAGCATAAGACCAACCCCATTACAGTAGGACTAGCCGTTCTCGAGATATTTTAGTTTTTCGTATTTTCTCTACGCCACCTTTGAAAATAAGTCCGGTTACCGAATGAGAACGAAAATTGAATTAAAAGTGAAATAAATTTAATTAAAATAAAGAGAACATGGATATAAGTCTGCAGCGAAAGTCATGTGCTGCCCACATCAGATTTTTACTTTCCCTGCAATACATGGTAATGTATAAGGAAAGTATTGGAATCATACCGAAAATCACAACTCGAGTTTTTGACGGATCTATACGTTTCGAGACCTCTAGAATACGAAAAAACTATTTTTAGCGTGACGTCTGTGTGTGTGTCTGTCTGTGCAGATTTTGTATCCACTCTAACTAAAAAAGTAATTGACCGAATTTCATAAAATTTGGTAGGTAAGTCACTTGTGGGCGGATCTGGCGCTGATTAGTTTTGGGTACGATTCGGGATAAAAGAACCCGCCTTTTTTTTGCGAAATGGCCCGCAAAAGCTTGTATCCACTCTAGCTGAAAAACTAATGGACCGAATATCACCAAATTCGGTAGATGAGTCACTTGTGGGTTATCCTGGTGCTGATTAGATTTTGGTACGATTTGGAAAAAAATAACCTGCCTTTTTTTGCAAAATGGCCCGCAAAAATCGTCAAAATCTAAACTAAAGAACTAGGTGTACTCAAATATATCCATTAAATGCTCGTTTAATACGTAATGTTTAACGACGAAATGAATAAGACCAACCCCATTACACTAGGTCTAGACGTTCTCGAGATATTTTAGTTTTTCGTATTTTCCCTACGCCACCTTTGAAAATAAGTCCGGTTACCGAATGAGAATGAAAATTGAATTAAAAGTGAAATGAATTTAATTAAAATAAAGAGAACGTGAATATAATTTTGCAGGGAAAGTCATGTGCTGCCCACATCAGATTTTTACTTTCCCTGCAATACATTGTAATGTATAGGGAAAGTATTGGAATCATACCGAAAATCGCAATTCGAGTTTTCGACGGATCTACACGTTTCGAGACCTCTAGAATACGAAAGCACTATTTTTAGCGTGACGTCTGTGTGTGTGTGTCTGTCTGTGTGTCTGTCTGTGCAGATTTTGTATCCACTCTAACTAAAAAAGTAATTGACCGAATTTCATAAAATTTGGTAGGTAAGTCACTTGTGGGCAAATCTGGTGCTGATTAGTTTTGGGAACCCTTCGGGATAAAAGAACCTGCTTTTTTTTTCGATAAGGCCCGCAAAAACTTGTATCCACTCTAGCTGAAAATCTAATGGACCGAATTTCACAAAATTTGGTATATAAGTCACTTGTAGAACACTCTGGTGCTGATTAGATTTTGGTATGATTCGAAAAAAAAATATCCTACCTTTTTTTGCAAAATGGCCCGCAAAAATCGACAAAATCTAAAATGAAAAACTACGTATGCTGAAATATATCCACTAAATGCTTGTTTTATACGTAATGTTTAACGAAGAAAAGAATAAGACTAACCCCATTACACTAGGATTAGCCGTTCTCGAGACATTTTCGTTTTTTCTCTAATCCACCTTTGAAAGTGAGTCCAGTTACCAAATGAGAACGAAAATTGAATTAATAGTGAATTAAATTTAATTAAAATAACGAGAATGTGTATATAAGTCTGCAGAGAAAGTCACGTGCTGCCCACATCAGATTTTTTAAAATAATAGCGTTTCATCTCTTATCCAAACCACACCTGTTCCCCAACTTTGCACACGATTAAGAGGGGTGCAAATGGCTCCAGGAGATGATCTTCATTCCACTTGCAATCATTTTGAAAATTATCTTGTTCACTATAGCTAATCGAGTTGTATTATAGAGAATACGCGTTATAAGACTACCGCGTTGTATGGAAACCGCGTTTTATGAGTACCGCATTATGACAGGGTTGTCGCAACTTTTGCTCCGCTTTATATGGAAACCGCATTATGAGAGTACCGCGTTAGGAGGCTTGACTGTACAAACATGTTTTAGTTCCATAAAAAAACGACGTTTTCCCTCAGAAATAGACAGAAATAGGAGGTCCCGTAGCATGGCCTCCAAACCTTAACCGTCTGGACTTTGTCCTGGGGGTAAATCGCAGGCACAGAATACTATATATTATACAGGCATAGAATACAATATATTAGTCTGTGATCGCAGGCCTGTGCAAAACAATAAATATGTGCAAAAATCGGAATTAAACTCAAATGTATTGTATTTGCGTTGTTTCAGTATGTAGATGCACAGAATTTAAGCAAGAATAAAGTAGTTTTAAGACGGATACAACACTCAATATTAATTAAAAAGAACTTAAAAAATCACGATTTTGAAACAAGATGGATGCCATATATCATTTTGAAGTGGATCATGTGATCGTTTCATATCATAGTCACGCGATCGTTTCATATAAGAGGTGTAATTATTATTTTAATTTTTATTTAAAAAACTACTGAATATATTTCGCTGAATTTTTTTTTTATATATCTTATGGAACAATTTGAATATTACCTAAAATTTTCGAAGCAATTTGTGAATTTTAAATCCGCTTACAAAATGTTTGAAAGATTAGGTCCAATAGGGCTCAATGTATTTCTTTTTTCAACCCGGGTTCAATCCAAAACTAATTGGGTGATACTATTCATTTATATTCCCATAGGTCCTACAGACCCTCTGAACAACATACTAAAATTTCATTTTGATTAAGTCATTTTTACGGCATTTATCTTGCTAACGGACAGACAGACAGAATGAACAAAGTCATAAACACTTTTCAACTTTGTTGTAAAATGTTAAAAAAAGTAATATTTTCTTTATGAAATAATATGAGAAAATAAAAACACTGAGTTCCGATCTCTGTGTCACACATATAAAGAGAAAAATAAATAAATGCATCTGACAAGCCATCGGTCACGCAACCTGCAGTGTGGTCAACGTGTGATGCCATCAAAGGGTCGACAATGGATGGATTGAATGTTCTCCGTAAACTAGGCCGCAAACTCGGAAAACGACTCTTTTTCACGTAAATTAAATCCTGGTGATCGTTATCGAAGAAGCATAAGATATATGCGAGCACATCTGCGGTGTCAGAAGAATATTGTGTACTTCTTTTAATTAGGAAGTGATCTTAAAAGATAAAGAAGAAGAAGACTGCGAACAGCAAAGCCTAGGAAATGGATAGTTTACAGTAAACGGCAGATGATTTCAAAATGAAAGAATATTATACCACCCAGATCTTTAAATAAATAACTAAACAAGAAAGATCAATCATGCATAAAGCATTGATTATAAAACACTTTCCAACTGAAATGCAATTTTATTGAAACATCTCTGAAATGCGATACATTCAGCGCTGATATTTTTTTAATTATCACAGTACTGCAACAATTTACTTTACTTGGAAACTTGAACTTTATTCAAATGACGTCACTGAAACATAAATCGTCTGGCTCTCTATGTAAAAGCATTGAATATTTCATTCATACACTTTTATTCCAGACTCAAGAGTTAAATAATTTTGCATGAAGAAAATTCAGCCATTCTTATACAACTCATCTTACAATCACTTGTTTACATTCTGCATTCATAAAAATTAGGCTTCGTTGTAGAAATAATCAAAGTTGGATGATCATTTAAACTCAAAAATATTGCCATTGCATTGGCGCAGAATATAGACGCGCAGAAAATA
The DNA here is from genome assembly GCA_951213105.1 of Amaurobius ferox. Lineage (NCBI taxonomy): Eukaryota > Metazoa > Arthropoda > Arachnida > Araneae > Amaurobiidae > Amaurobius > Amaurobius ferox. Next base: position 1,060,640 of record OX578154.1, read on the forward strand.
TGCAAAAATAACGCGGTTTTAGGACAGATGCAGCACTCAATATAAATTTAAAAGAACTTTAAAAAGATTTTGACATTGGGATAAAAAATGGATGCCCTATTTTATTTTGAAATATGGACCACGTGATCTCTTCGTATTATATGGGTCTCATTATTATTTTAATTTTTATTTAAAAAACTACCGAACCCATTCTTTTGAAACTTTTTTTATATATTTTATGGGATAATTTGAATATTTTCTAAAATTTTCGAAGCAATTTGTGATTTCTAACTTTGCTTAAAAAATGTTTGGAAAATGAGGTCCCATAGAGTTCAATGTATTTCACTTTTTTCAACCCGGGTTCAATTCAAAACTAATTGGGTGACATTATTCATATACATTCCCGTATGTTCCATAGATCGTCTCATACATAAGCATACTGAAATCTCAACAACATACTGAAATTTCATTTTGATAAACTCATTTTTACGGCAGTTATTGTGCTAACGGACGCACAGACAAACAAAATGATCAAAGTCACAAACACTTTTCAACTCTGTTGTAAAGTGTTAAAATATCATGCAATTCAAACCCGATTCCCCGCCCCCCCCCCCCCCTACAAATTACATATAATATATATGTGACATGTGTGTTTTGTGTGAATTATATGTTTACGTGTCTCAGCGGCACCGACTTCATGGGTTCGAAATACATTTTGAAACCCCATTGCATTGTGGGTTCCTCAAACTGCCAATATTGTTATGCATATTGAGTAGGTAAAATATATGCATAAATGTTGCTCTGCTATCCATTCTTTCATTAGTAATTTCCTGTTACTTTCCTTATATACATCATGTATAAGGAAAGTATTGTGACGGGGGTCGAAAATTCGAATTCGAGTTTTCGACGGGAGAACACGTTTCAAGCATCCCTGATCACGAATCAAACATTTTTGAGGTCATGTCTGTGTGTGTGTGTGGAGACGATATCTCACGAACGAATGGAGCGATGCAAATGAAATTTGGTACAAAAATCACAATCCGTGAATACTGGAAGCCTCTTGTTTTTAAACGCAATCGAATGTTCAGAACCCCCCTAAATTTTCGAGTGAAATTTTAAAAAAATCATCAAAAAATCAAAACCTTTACTAAAGTTACGCAAATAGACATTTCTTATGTAATTTTTCCTTAGAAAACGATTGACATAAACTTTAGAACGCTAGCATGAACCGTTCTCGAGATATTGCACAGTTTTCAAATAAATTTATAAAATAAATCCCATAAATTAAAAAAAAATTATATTAACTGTTGAGAAACATGTTCACTTTTCATATGTAATATCATACGATAAATTTGGTGACATCATTCTCGTGGATCTAGCTCGTTCTATTCATAAGAAAAGATACTTTGAGTAATACATTTGTATTTAAACGCCAATAGTCATTTATCTGCTATAAGAATAACTTATTTCTCCGTCCATAACGCTTGGCGAGATTTTAGCGACGAATTTGGCGGAATATCGGCAACTTGATGACTTTCTTAAATGTTGACAAATTAACGAAAATTTCACCAAATGGATTAAAATGACGCTAAATCATTGAAAATGACGACTAATTGTCGAAAATTTAATATCTTGGAAAAAATATAAGTATCTACTATAAGAAAAACCTATTTTTACTTTCCCTGCAATACATGGTAATGTATAGGGAAAGTATTTTACTTTCCCTGCAATACATGGTAATGTATAGGGAAAGTATTGGAATCATACCGAAAATCACAATTGGAGTTTTCGACGGATCTACACGTTTCGAGACCTCTAGAATACGAAAAAACCATTTTTAGCGTGACGTCTGTGTGTGTGTCTGTCTGTCTGTGTGTCTGTCTGTGTGTCTGTCTGTGCAGATTTTGTATCCACTCTAATTAAAAAACTAATGGTCCGAATTTCACAAAATTTTGTAGGTAAGTCACTGGTGGGCGGGGCTAATGCTGATTAGTTTTGGGTACGATTCAGAATAAAAGAACCCGCCTTTTTTGTGAAATAGCCCGCAAAAGCTTGTATCCACTCTAACTGAAAAACTAATGGACCGAATTTCACAAAATTTGGTGGATAAGTCGCTTGTAGGCCAACCTGGTGCTGATTAGATTTTGGTACGATTCGGAAAAAAATAACCTGCCTTTTTTTGCAAAATGGCCCGCAAAAATCGTCAAAATCTAAACTAAAGAACTAGGTATACTCAAATATATCCATTAAATGCTCGTTTAATATGTAATTTTTAACGACGAAAATAATACGACCAACCCCATTACAATAGGACTAGCCGTTTTCGAGATATTTTAGTTTTTCGTATTTTCTCTACACCACCTTTGAAAACAAGTCCGGTTACCGAATGAGAACGGAAATTGAATTAAAAGTGAAATGAATTTAATTAAAATAAAGAGAACGTGGATACAAGTCTGCAGGGAAAGTCATGTGCTGCCCACATCAGATTTTTTTTACTGTAAAAGTAGTAAATCCATTGCATTATATAAGGAAAGTCATGTGCTGCCCACATCAGATTTTTTACTATATATAAAGTGTGTGGAAACCCCAGGCCGTCCGACATATATAAAGTGTGTATAGAAATTTAACCCCTCAGACTGATTATTGTATTCTGAATACGAGATTTTAACTCAGAAATAATTCAAAGAGAAAAGGATTCACTCTTTTAACATTGGTAAACTTACTTCAGCATAAATTTTACATTTTTTCCCCTTACTTTTATAAAGATAATTGAGCTTGAAATTAACACAAGATCTGTATATTGTATATATATAAAGAAGAAATGTATGTATACATGTATGTATGATCCAACATCACGGAAGAACGGTTGAACCGCATTTGATGAAATTTTGTAAGTAGTCTTGAAATAGCCCTACTTAAAATTTAGTCCATGTTTCGAGTTTCTAACACCAGGGGTTGTTGAGATATTAATGGAAAACGAAACTTTTTCATTTAAGTTCTACTCTCGAACTCCATAATTCCCAACGAAAAGGTTGGAAATCGTTGGTTTAAAACTTGAAAGCCAATTAAATCTCAGAGTTTTGTGGGAGTTTATTGAACGTATTAGTCACTTTTGAAAATCGCAGGTTTGAAATGTGAATTTAAATGGACATTCTATCAGCATGGTTTATTTTTCACAGGCTTACTCAACAAAATTTATTAATTTGAATAATAAATAAATGAATATAAAAATATCTATATATATATATATATATATATATATATTAAAAGAAGAAAAGTATGTATGCATGATCCAATGGATCTGATTGGCCACTTTTTGGCCAATCAGATCCATTTTTTTACTTTCCCTGCAATAGGGGTAATGTATAGGGAAAGTATTGGAATCATGTCGAAAATCGCAACTCGAGTTTTCGACGGATCTACACGTTTCAAGACCTCTAGAATACGAAAAAACCATTTTTAGCGTGACGTCTGTGTGTGTGTCTGTCTGTGCAGATTTTGTATCCACCGTGACTAAAAAACTAATGGACCGAATTTCACAAAATTTGGCAGATAAGTCACTAGTGAGCGAGTCTGGTGCTGATTAGTTTTGAGTACGATTCGGGATAAAAAAAACCGCCTGTTTTTTCGAAATGGCCTGCAAAAGATTGTATCCACTCTAACTGAAAAACTAATGGACCGAATTTCACAAAATTCGGCAGATGAGTCGCATGTGGGATACCCTGGTGCTGATTAGATTTTGGTACGATTCGGAAAAAAATAACCTGCATTTTTTTTGCAAAATGGCCCGCAAAAATCATCAAAATCTAAACTAAAGAACTGCGTATACTCAAATATATCCAATAAATGCTCGTTTAATACGTAATTTTTAACGACGAAAAGAATAAGACCAACCCCATTACACTAGGGCTAGCCGTTCTCGAGATATTTTAGTTTTTCGTACTTTCTCTACGCCACCTTTAAAAATAAGCCCGGTTACCGAATGAGAACGAAAATTGAATTAAAAGTGAAATAAATTTAATTAAAATAAAGAGAACGTATATATAAGTCTGCAGGGAAAGTCATGTGCTGCCCATATCAGATTTTTTCTTACATAATGCAATGAATTTACTTCTTTCACATTGAAAAAACAATGTATAAGATTCACGGCCCTATATGTTCCAGTGTAATTTTTATCAGTTTTGCATCGTAAATCCCCAGCAACGCGGGGTAATCGCTGCTAGAATTGTACATAATAATGTTGCGCCTACAAAAGCGAAATAAATAAAATAAATAATTATTTAGAGAAAAAAAAAATATTTTTCTGTATTTATATGTATAATTCGCTTCATTTTAGCATTTCGAACGTCTTATTGTGTCACATAATCTGACTGAATGAAGTTTAAATTTGACTCAAATATTTTGAAAAATGCATGGTGCATTTGATTTAAAGTTTCCAGAATCCCGATCATTTTTTAAGTCGGCGTCTATATCGTAGAACTCAAATCATTGCAGTAAATAAATAATGAATTTGAAGTCATGTGCTGCCTACATTTATATATTAAAAACTCAAAGCACCGCAGCAAATAAATAATGAATTTGAATCCAAGCAAAGTCATGTGCATCAAATGTTCTGGCCTCTCCATTTCAGGTTCTTCATCATTGTTAAATATAAATGGCTATATCAGTTGAAATCTTAAATAGACTCATTACAGGATGATCCCATAAATACTTCCTGTGGAACCTCCACCCTCATCGATGATTGACGTCCCCATGATCGCTTGCATTAATAATTTCTCCCCATGATCGCTTGCATTAATAATTTCTGGGGATGGGTACAACCATGAAGACAAAGGTAAGGAGTTTAAACTTTATATTAAGAAACGCCAATATCTAGTATTTCAGACATACATTCGGGGGGGGGGGGCGAACCCCTCCCTCGGAAGCAATGATTTATCTCCCCCCCCCCCCCATCCGAGGCATTTTATGTTTACGTAGTTTCTATGTATGTGACAGCATATAGATATATTTATATAGGGCAAAAAGAAAACTTGCCCCCTTAAAGTTTCATTCGCCCCCCCCCCCCCTCGGTAAAACGTCCCGAAAGAAACACTGCTAATATCTTTTGAGACAATCATTCAGGTGGCGCTTGGATGTGATAAGTATTCCTGCATTGCATGTATATCTATGCAGCGGCAGGCTTTAAATATGTATTTAAACTGTACATTTTGTAAAAATAAATGATGAGAGCAATGCAAAGTAGAACTGAATCAATAAAAAATATTCCTACGTATTCAACATTATTTTTATCTTTCAATTTATTTTTATCTCCTCCATCATTGGTGCTGATAGTTCGATCATTTGCAAAACTCAAGGCATTTACATGCCAAAATTTGGCAAGGCATTTACATGCCGTGAAGGCATTTACATGCCGTGAAAGGCATTTACATGCCGTGAAGGCATTTACATGCCGTGAAAGGCATTTACATGCCAAATTTCACGGCTGTATCTCAAATTTTTTATGGGTGCATATATTTTGTTGCAGATTACATTAGTAAGTCGTAGCTAAACAAATAAGGACATTGGTAACTCGTAGCTAAACAAATACGTAAGTATTCTTACCAACTTCCATCAGGTGACGTCGGTAGACCTCAGACGGGAGTTCCAGTTGCATATTTTATGGTACTATCAGTTACACACACCTCAGCCAATCTCCACTCGTCGCTAGACGGTCAGTCAGACGTCCAGAAAACGAATTTAATGCCCGACCCCTTCAGGAACAATGGCGAATCGTGCTAATGGCAATACGGATCCTTTTACCCATCCCGAGTCAAAAATTCATCCTGTTCTACCACCATGATATCGCAGAAACTTGTTAGCCAGTTCAGAATGGATTTACGTAACCGAATCATATACCGAGTTCTTTCGTACAAATGAAATCATAATTTAGAACGTAAGCTGATGGAAATCATCTCAAGTTATAGCGACCTCACACATGTCATATCCACTTTACTCAGAATCCATTATTTACATCAATACAGATCGCTGGAAACAGCGGCGTCGGCAAGTGGCGAGGATTCAGAGATCATAACCCATCCCTCTAGAACATTGAAGTTAGGAAATATGTTATATGAAGAAATAAGAAATAAAACATCCCCCCCCCCCTCCAAAAAAAAAAAAAAAATCTGCCAACGCTACTGGTTGGATGCAATCTACTGACCTTCAACAGTAGAAGACCCAGACCCTGCGACTCGTCCTAAAACTTGAGCAGCTGTTTGGATGGCCGGCGACTTTCAACAATGTCCGACCTTCAACAGTGTCATTTCTACGTCACAAAAATAGACATTGGGTCCGACTAGGGCTCATGGATACAATATATAGGAACCTTAGGTCCAACTAAGGGTCCTATATATACAGGCTGATGACGCAACTGCCATTTTGACTCCAACTGATACGGTCAGTTATCGTCTCCTTGTGCTACTTCAATGGCGCGCGCATGTTACATGGCTGATATTTAATCCTAGGCGTAGAGTTTTAGAAAATATTGGAAGGGAGGGGGAGCTTGAGACTACCCACTCTTCTTTAATATGAGACATATAGCGAATAGCCCTTTTTGTTAGAAATAAATTATCTCTCCTCGCTACGGAAGACCGACAAATCCAGAAACACTGACTCTCGCCTTTCCGCAAGAAAAGGAATGTGTTTACATCGTGTGATCTGCGCGCGCATCATAAGACACTACCGGTACACTCATACGAACCAAAAGTTCTGTTCTGTGTTGTTGATGTTTCGAATGATGTCGGAGCAAAATGCTTGTTTCTTTTCTATGTAATTTTAAATGCAGAATCTAATTAAATAATATTTTTCTTTCAATCAAGCGCAATTATTCCTGACATCAAGATGGTAACCAAACACAATAAAATGATATTTCTTTTAAGACTTTAGGGGAAACGAAGTCAAATTGCCCTACGCCCTTCGCTCAGAAAGGTAAGCATTTTACCTTATTATAATTATGCTGTTTATAAAGAAAAATGATAGTAACATATTTTCTCATTAGTGAGGCAGAGTGCCATTACCTATGCACAACCGAGCTCCTATATTTTTTATCAGATTATGAGACTGAGGTCTAAGCCTGTCTCGCTTGAGAAATTTGTATTAATAAAATAAAATAGCAGCATTTTCATGAACAATAAAATTATTATTTGAAGAGGGGCATAAGCATAAGTAACCGAAAGTGATTTTTTACGGAATAAGATAAAAAGAAATACCGTACTGCAAATTAACAAAAAAAGAAAACGTTTCTCAAGGAAACTAAAAATAAATCATAATGGTACCTATAAAGGAAAATCGCTTGATTGAAAAATTAAACCAGGGTAACTACTCCAATTGGAAATTCAAAATGCAAATGATGTTATTGAATAAGGAATTATCAGAAACGATAACCGAAGTGGCTCCTGACCCAATTACCGACGAATGGCAGAAAAAAGATAGAAAAGCCAGAGCGCTCATAAATTTATGTATAGAGGATTCCCAAATCGTTCACGTCAAAAATCTCACCACGGCGCGCGATACGTGGAATGCGCTTCGCGCAATACACGAAAGAACGAATTTATCCAGCAAGCTATACCTTTTACGAAAGTTGTACAGTATAAAGTTAGATGAAAGAGGAAACATGCAGCAACATATAACCAAAATTCTGGAGACAGTGGATAAACTTAAAGCAATCGCGGAGGAGATTAATAATTCGCATGTATCAGCACTATTTCTGTGTTCGCTACCCCCCAGTTACGAAACGCTGATAACGGCGTTGGAAGCGCGACCGGAGGATGAACTGACGCCGGAATTCATTAGCAGCAAACTGATTGATGAATATAATAGACGTAGGGATCACCAAGAAATGCCGCAAAACATGGCAAAGGCTTTTCACGCGAATAAAAAATTCTCTAACACCTACGGCTACAAAATGGATAACAAATACTGCTCACATTGCAAAATGAAGAACCACAACAAATCTGAATGTTGGCGTCTAAAGAATAAGACCAACGAGCCCGGCAGATATAAAGATTATAAAAATAAATTCAGACACAACTCATCACAGTTAGTGTATGAGGGAAACGACAGACCTGCCGCTAAATCACGAACACAAGAAAGATATTCAGACACTGTAGATAAAGTAGGATCGAAATTTAGAGACTTAGCGCTCATAACGAATCAAACTGAAGAAGACAGCTGGATCGTTGATAGTGGTTCCTCATCCCACATAACAAATAATGAGAATTTATTCACTAAAATAAATAATGCAAACAAATCTGAAGTTATTGTTGCTAACGGTAAAGCCTTAACCGCCTATGGGTCAGGCGAAGTAAAAATAAAAAGTCGAGCCTCGGATGGAGAGATAAGACAAGTAACACTACAGGAAGTACTATTTGTGCCAGAACTGAAAGCTAATTTATTTTCCATACGAAAAGCAACACAACGTGGATGCAAAGTAACTTTTACTAAAGACAACTGTCAGTTAACTTACAATGATGAAGTATTCTTAGAAGGAAAAATAAAAAATAACCTATATGAGCTAGACCTGCTCACACCACAAAACAAAAATGTTACATATATGGTAAATAACTGTAACAACCCCAATTGTGTTACATTATGGCCAAGAAGAATGGGCCACAAAAACTTCGGCTCTATAAAGGAAATTAAATCGAAACAGTTAGCCGAAGGCATAAACATCAACGAATGTAAACATGAACTAAATTGCGAAACTTGTATAAAGTCAAAACTCACCGACATGCCATACCCCAAATCTACTCAAAACAGGGGGACTCATATTCTACAACTTGTGCACAGCGACGTATGCGGACCAATGCAAACTCCCACCATAGGAGGAAAATCATACGTGCTAACATTTATTGATAATTTCTCCAGGTACACAATGATCTATCTCTTATCAAAAAGGAGTGAAGTTTTGTGTAAACTGAAGGAATACATCGCTTTTACGACAAACAAATTCGAAAAAAAACCAGAAATACTGAGAAGCGATAATGGCGGCGAATACGTCAGTAAAGAATACGAGGAATATCTAAGTGACAACGGCATACATCACCAGTTGACCGTGCCACACTGTCCATCCCAAAATGGCGTAGCGGAAAGAAAAAACAGGTCACTAATCGAGATGACACGAGCTATGTTGTCAGAAGCAAATTTAGGCAAAAAATTCTGGGGAGAGGCTATAAACACTGCCAATTACCTACAAAATAGACTTCCCACAAAGGCCAATTCAAAAACACCGTACGAAATGTGGACTGGTATGAAACCAAATCTTCGTCATTTAAGGGTCTTTGGCTGCAAAGCATATTCCTACATCCATAAAAGCAAACGAGGAAAATTAGATGAAAAAGCCCAAGAAGGAATTTTTGTCGGATACGACGACAGATCAAAGGCTTACAGGATATATACAGAAGGAAAACACATAACACTTGCTAGAACAGTTAAATTCCTCGAAAAATCAATGCAAATTTCAGAATTAAACTCAAAGGAATTATTCGAAGGACCAGATAGTGAAGTCGAAATAACTAATGCTCAAACAAAAGAAAAACCTGAAGAGGGTGAGATTGAGTTTGAGGCACCGTCAGATGATGAACAAATAAATTCTGATAACATAACCGCCAATCAACCTCGCAGATCCGAGAGATCGAACAAGGGAGTACCTCCCGATCGACTCATCTACTTAGCGCAACAAGCTAACACCGTCGAACCCAGAGACTATAATGAGGTACTAAAAATTAAGAGCCCACAAGAGAAACAAAATTGGCTAGACGCCATGGAAGAAGAAATGCAATCTTCAAGAAATGCAAGAAAATAACACATTCACATTGATGGAACCCCCGCATGGAAGAAAAATAGTAGGTTCAAAATGGACATATAAAATTAAACACGACTCTCAGGGAAAAATAGCTAAATACAAAGCTAGACTGGTAGCAAAAGGATTTTCACAAAAATACGGTGAAGATTATTACGAAACTTTCGCACCAGTGGTCTCACACAGCACAATTAGAGCATTCCTGGCAGGAGCAGCATTTAGAAAACATAACGTACAACACATTGATATCAAAACTGCTTTCTTACACGGGGATCTAGACGAAACAGTTTACATACAACAGCCAGATGGCTACATCTCCCCTGGTAACGAAAACAAAGTATGGAAATTAAATAAAGCTATATATGGGTTGAAACAGGTCGCAAGAGCCTGGCATCTAAAAATAGGTGACTCTCTAAAACAATTAAAATTCGTGCAGAGTACTACTGATCCATGTTTATTCAAAAAGGGAAAAGGAAGAGAAACTGTCTATGTAATCGTATATGTGGATGATATTCTAATATCAGGATCAGAAGAACAAATTGACAAAACAACGAAAGAATTGGGCAGGCAATATGAATTAAAAAATTTGGGTGAAGTTAATTATTACCTTGGAATTAGCACAAGAAAAAACCATGATGGAGATTATCTATTAAATCAAAAAAATAAGATTGAAGAAATTGTAGATACATTTAATTTGCAAGATTCAAAGCCCTATAGTACACCAATGGAAACTGGATATTTGAGAAATGAAACAGAAGAAAACCTGCTTCCTAATAACACCAAATATCGCCAAGCTATTGGAGCTCTTCTATATATTGCCACGGTCACAAGACCAGACATCACAGCCGCAACAAACATTTTAAGTCGGAGAAATGAGAAACCACGTCAAATGGATTGGAACGCAGTAAAGCGTCTAATAAGTTATCTAAATCATACAAAGGATCTAAATTTGGTAATAAAATCAACAACAAAACCAATTCTCACAACATACGCTGATGCCGACTGGGCAAGCGATAAAACGGATCGGAAATCCACGAGTGGTAATCTTTTCTTAATTGATGATTCTCCTATACACTGGTTAAGCAAAAAACAATCATGTGTTGCGCTTTCCTCAGCAGAGGCGGAATATATATCCGCTGCTAACGCAGTTCAAGAAGTACTGTGGTTAATCAACCTACTCAAAGATCTCGATATGCTTCAACAGCTCCCGATTACTATTTTCGAAGATAACCAATCATGTATAAAAATGATTGAATCACCGAAGTACATGTCAAGAACCAAACATATTGACATCAGATTCCACGCCATAAGAGATTTTCAGGAATCGGGTGTAATCCAGTTGAGTTATCTTCCAACTAAGCTAATGACAGCGGACATGATGACAAAACCGCTGCCAAAGCCTGAATTTTTGAAGCACAGATCCAAACTGCTACAGCCGTGATATGCAGCTCCAGAGATCAAGGGGGACTGTTAGAAATAAATGATCTCTCCTCGCTACGGAAGACCGACAAATCCAGAAACACTGACTCTCGCCTTTCCGCAAGAAAAGGAATGTGTTTACATCGTGTGATCTGCGCGCGCATCATAAGACACTACCGGTACACTCATACGAACCAAAAGTTCTGTTCTGTGTTGTTGATGTTTCGAATGATGTCGGAGCAAAATGCTTGTTTCTTTTCTATGTAATTTTAAATGCAGAATCTAATTAAATAATATTTTTCTTTCAATCAAGCGCAATTATTCCTGACATCAAGATGGTAACCAAACACAATAGAATGATATTTCTTTTAAGACTTTAGGGGAAACGAAGTCAAATTGCCCTACGCCCTTCGCTCAGAAAGGTAAGCATTTTACCTTATTATAATTATGCTGTTTATAAAGAAAAATGATAGTAACATATTTTCTCATTAGTGAGGCAGAGTGCCATTACCTATGCACAACCGAGCTCCTATATTTTTATCATTTTTAACGGACACTACTGGAAATCTGACATCTTCTTTCAACGGACACTCCTCAGTACCGGACACCTCCATTTAACGGACACGTTTTCATACAGGGCACGTCCATTTAATTTACCATTTTCAATTCCCGACACATTAATTTAAAGGTCATTTTAAAACTGTCAAAGGATTTTTGTGAGGGCTAGATTGTGACGATTTTTTTTATTATTTCACAATTATTATTTTATTAATTTTATTAATTCACAGCAAATTTTTTTAGCTGAATCGTACCAAAGACTAATCAACACCCCGGTGTCCAACAAGTGACTTATCTTCCTCATTTTGTGAAATTTGATTAATTAGTTTTTCAGTTAGAGTGGATGTATACGATTTTTGCAGGCCATTTAGCAGAAAAAAGACAGGTTTTTTTATACCCGTAGTAATGGGGTTAGTCTTATTCTTTTTATCGTCAAAAAGTACGCATAAAGCAAGCATTTAATACAGTTGAGCATACGCAGTGGATGTATACGATTGTATATGTACTGTGGATGTATACGATAGAGTGGATGTATACGATTTTTGCAGGCCATTTAGCAGAAAAAGACAGGTTTTTTTATACCCGTAGTAATGGGGTTAGTCTTATTCTTTTTATCGTCAAAAAGTACGCATAAAGCAAGCATTTAATACAGTTGAGCATACGCAGTCTTTTATTTTAGATTTTGGCGATTTTTACGAGCTACTTAAGGAAAAAAAGGCAAGTTCTTTTATTACTAATCGTACCAAAATCTAATCAGTACCAAGATAACCCACAAGTGACCTGCTTATAAGTTTTTATGAAATTTGGTCATTTAGTTTTTGAGTTAGAGTGGATACATTCACTGCACTGATACACACACAAACGTCACGCTAAAAATAGTGTTTTCGTGTTCTAGGGTATCCGAAAGGTGTAGATTTATTGAAAACTCGAGTTGTGATTTTTAACACGATTCTAATACTTTCCCTATATATCTAAAGACGTGTTGCATTGAAAGTTATAACGCAAGCTACTGTAGTTTCCAGTACATGTAAAATTCAGAACATAAAATTAAACCAGCAAAGAATGATCAGCAATTCAGTAGTTAATCATGAAGTTAGAAGTTTAGTTCTCGCAATACTTATTATGTAGTTTTAGGCAATAATATATACTTACACTTTCTGGTAACAGTATTCGCAATCAAGTATTACAGAAATTCAATGCTCTGAAAATTTATTTTTTATAAGAAATTAACATGTTTATACAAGTAATTTCCAAATAGATATTTTGGAATTTTTCACGTATATTGGATATAATTTCTGTACTTTAGCCAATCAGAGGACGTTTTAAAAATCCATTATTACTTTCCCTACCATATATGGTAATGTATAGGGAAAGTATTGGAATTACGTTGAAAATCGCAACTTGCGACTTCGACGGATCTTCACGTATCGAGCACGCAAGAGCACAAAAGACACTATTTTTAGCTGAATGTCTGTGTGTGCAATGTATGTACCCTCACAACAAAGATCGTCACATGTATGACAGTGGTAGGTCGGACGGTCTGGGTTTCAACAACAACAACAACAACATGTATGACAGTGACGTTGTAGTCACGTGACACCTGGGTCACAATGTGACATCATATTTGTGACTTCTATGCGACATTACGTATTGGTAACTTTGTAACTTCATTGTGACTATATTCCGTGACGTTTCCACAATTTAATTAACACGTAACAATGTGACGTCACAAACAAGTTAATATGCGACGTCACAAACGACTATGAAAATGACCAAAATGACATCGCTATGACCTCAATATGACATTCCCGAGACGTACAGCGATGTCCAGTAACGTCCCAAAGTCAGTGTGACGTAAATCTTACGTCACTGTGAAAAAAAATGTGGTTAGGGTATTATTCACTCTAACTCAAAACTAATTTGCCAAATTGCATAAAATTTTGTAGGTAAGTCTCTTGTGGGTTACCCGGTACTAATTAGATTTTGGTACAATTCGAGAAAGAGGAACGTGCTTTTTTAAAAAAAAAAAAATAATAATACTATACAAATGTATCATTTAAATGCTTGTATCAATTAAATGATCCACTCTATAGTTGAGCAACTAATTGACCAAATTTTATAAAACTTGGTAAATAAATCAATTGTGGGTTACCCTGATGCTGATTAGATTTTGGTATGATACAGTAAAACAAAATTTGCCTGCCCCATCATTCAAGAAAGTAATCTCGAATGTTTATATTTTCTTGAGATTTCAATTAAAGTAGACCCGTACCCCAAGAGGCCAATTTTTACTTTCCTTATATACATAATGTATAAGGAAAGTATTGTGACGGGGTCGAAAATTCGAAATCGAGTTTTCGAGGGGAGAGCACGTTTCAAGCATCCCTGATCACGAATCAAACATTTTTGAAGTGATGTCTGTGTGTGTGTGTGTGTGTGTCAGTCAGTGAGTCTATGGAGACGATAACTAACGAACGAATGGACCGATTCGAACCAAATTTGGTACAAAAATCACAATCCGTAAACACTGGAAGCCTATTGTTTTTATACGTAATCGAATGTTCAGAACCCCCCTAAATTTTCGAATAAAATTTTGAAAAAATCGTCAAAAAATCAAAACCACTAATAAAGTTACGCAAATAGACATTTCTTATGTAATTTTTCATTAGAAAACGATTGACATAAATTTTAGAACGCTAACATGAACCGTTCTCTAGATATTGCACATTTTTCAAAAAAATTATTAAAAAGTCATATAAAATGAAAAAAAAATATTTCCTATTGAGAAACATGTTCACTTTTCATATGTAATACCATGCGATAAATTGGGTGACATCATTCTCGTGGATCTAGCTCGTACCATTCATGAAAAAAGATACTTTGAGTAATACTTTTGTATTTGAAGGCCAATAGTCATTTATCTGCTGAAAGAACAACTTATTTCTTCGTCCATAACGCTTGGCGAGATTTTGGCGACGAATTTGGCGGAATGTCACCAACTTGGCGACTTTTTGAAATGTTGCCTAATTAACGAAAATCTCGCCAAATGGATAAAAATGACGACTAATTGTCGAAAATTCAATATCTTGGAAAGAATATTAGTATCTACTATAAGAAAAACCTATTTTTTTACTGTAAAAGTAGTAAATTCATTACATTATATAAGGAAAGTCATGTGTTGCCCACATCAGATTTTTTTATTACTTATCGTAGAAACTTCAAACTTTGCATATTATTTAAATACATTATATGACATATTCAGCAAAAAAAAAGGTCAAAGGTTAAATATTATTTTTTTAAAATTAATATATGTATGTTTTTTTTTTTTTGCAAATTTATGCAATTAGCAAAATGTTATTACTCTTTCAAATTATTAGACTCAAGTCTAATTTTTTTTACACATCATTATTAAAATGTGTCAAAAGAAAGTATGAAGAGATTTTTTTATTTAAGTTAAAATGTTGGGTTCTAAAAATTATCATTTTTGTCAATTGAAAAATTACACAGAAAAATTTTGTTTTCCCATTATCAACTACAGTTTAAAAAAATCATAGCCATATATTAAAAAAATCCCTTCATACTGTTGTTCAGGAATTCACTTAGATTGTCTAAAAAAAAATCACAACTCTAAATTAATTTGGCCCAAAGCTTTAGCAGTTTACATTTGCTGCGGATTTCAAAAATGTGATTGTGAGAAAAACGCATTTTAAGATTAAATTAGCACACACATTAATGAAGACTTTTGTAGATTTGGCTGAATTTTTTTTAAGTTCCTTAATGAATCTCACAACATTTTAAATTGTGTTACACAAAATGTGTTACACAAAATTATATACTACCATTTGCTAAATTGAACCATGTTTGATATGTTGGAAAAGCAAAAATGAGTTAGAAAATATTTGTAAATTAGAAGATGAGACGATGCAAAGTTCAAAACAAATCACAACAAACGTGGAACTTTACGTAATTACACTGTTTCTTACGAGACATAACTCCGACGAAACACTAATATTGTAAAGCGTACAACTTCAAATTATACAAATTACTATGTACTACAAAACAAAGTAATGAAAACACCAATTTTAGCAAAATAATACTCAGCAAAAGATTTATCCCGTTGCATTAAAATCAAAACATTAGAATTTGTCTAGCATTTACGGTTACGGAGAATTTACAACTTAGAAATGCCCTCTTCTTTGATTAATTTTTTCAGAATTAATTGCCTGTGTCGAAGGTCATTACTTACCTGAAAATAAATGTAAACGCCGCAGAGGACCTTTAAAAATGGCGACCAGTCCCTTTAAATTCTTGCAGGCAATTATAAAATGCTCAAATAGAAAGTGTTCTAACTGCCCCCAAACTCTGAAATTTCGTATATGGGTTCTAGGATGTGGGTATTATCATTTTCTAGAATAAAAAATTTTTCGATTTTTTGCGAAATTTGGGATACGGGTCTACCTTAAAAGACAAGGAAATATCCCAGCTGTTTGCCATGTACAGCCATCTCTTCAACTAGGAGTCAAGATTGCCGCTGTTGTGCCAGTCCAACTAGATGCTCCGAGGTTTACTGCATTTTAAGAATTTTAAGCTGTCTATAATGGGATGAGGAGCTATTTCTGCCGCACCCTTACGTCTCAGTAATGCACAGACAGCTACTACAACACTTAGACATACTCCAAACATGGCTGGAAAAATGGCGAATAAAATTAAACCCCAATAAATGTCATTGGATTTATTTCTCTAGAAAACGTAAACCTCCGCCTCCCCTGTACATAAACAACCATGCCCTAAAAGCGGAAAAATCTACTAAATACCTAAAATCTACTAAATACCTAATAAAAGCGTATATAACCATAGGAGCCTTATACCCAATGATAGGAAACGGAAATCTAAGTTATCAAAATAAACTCCTAATTTATAAATCGGTCATCCGTCCTGGAATGCTGTATGCAGCATCCGTATGGGGATATGCCTGTAAAACTACCATAGACTTATTAGAGACAAGACAAAACAAAACCCTAAGGATTATAAGGAAAGCCCTAGATACTTAAGAAACTCGGTAATTAGGAAAGACTTCAAAATAAAAACTGTTAGAGCCCAAATTAAAAAGCTAGCGCTTAAATTCTACAAAAATCTGCCATCTGTCCCAAATGAACTATTATTTAATCTGCATGACAATGATCATCGCAAGGCTAAATCTCGTAAGAGACCCCGCTCGGTACTTATCTTTGATATTCGGAACTAGGAACTTCCCACCTTAATCAGTTGATATTAATGCTTTTCTACAAAATGTCTTAAATCCTCAGGAGAGATCCTTAGGAGTCAAGATTGCCGCTGTTGTGCCAGTCCAACTAGATGCTCCGAGGTTTACTGGATTTTAAGAATTTTAAGCTGTCTATAATGGGATGAGGAGCTATTTCAGCCGCACAGTCAGAAAGAAGTTCAGTCGGTATACCCACTTCTAATCACGAGGTATAATACTTCGTGGTAGAAAACTGGATGGATTCTTAGAGTAGCAGCAGGTGTGTGCTGTGAAGCATCAATAGGAGTGACAGCAATTGGAGTTGTAACAATAGGCATGGCAATCGTTCTGGGACGAATGTCATTATGTTGACCAACTTGGTTCACCACATTGCTGGAGAGTGTCAAATTTTCAAACTTGAAAAACCGCTCAACTATATCTTCCCTCCCACACACTCCATATGCTACTCCGGGGGGGATGTAACTCCAAATACCTGGTAAATAGGGGGAACTGAGATGATTCACTAAATCACATGACTTTCATTTTCAGGGGGCGAAAAACTGGGAGTTTTGTTTCCCTTAAAATTGTAGGTCTGCCTATACACCGTATACAAATTATATTTTATAGACAAATTATGTTTTCAACAAATTGTGTTTTAATGTGCAGTAAGTGTAGTGCACAATTTGTGCAGTATGAAAGTGGAATTTGTGCAGTGTTAAAAAAACAGCTTTTTATCAACGGCGTGCTAGGAATTTTAGTCCTTTAAGCAAAATAAGTAAAAGGGCCATAAAAATTGCGGTTTTGTCCACCACCCCTCTCCTTAAATAAAATCACTTATAAAAATGCTTTTATTGGATTTAAATAAAAGAATTTTCTTAAGTGACTATTTGAGGGAAGGAGAGGGGGGGAGAGTGTCTCTAAAATAAGTGGAGAAATTTACAAAGTAAAAAATCTGATGTAGACAGCACATCACTTTCCCTGCAAACTCAAATTGATTTTTTCTTTATTTCATTAATAACTCATTAAATTGAGTTTAATGGCACAAAATAACACTGAATTTTTTGCACTTTTAATTCAATTTTCATTTTTATTTGATAACTGAACATTTTTTTCAATGGCGGCGAAAAAAAAGGCTACAAAACTAAAATATCCTAGAACGGTTAATTCTAAAGTAATGGAGTAAAGTAATCATATTCTTTTCCTCGTTCAAAATTACGTATAAAACAAGCATTTAATGGATACATTTGAGCATACGTATTCTTTAGATTTTAGCGATTTTTGCGGGTCATTTCGTAAAGAAATGCAGGTTCTTCTTAACCGAAACGTACCAAAATCTTATCAGTACCAAGATAACCCATAGTGGCTTAACTATAAAATGTTATAAAATTGGGTCCATTCGTTGTTGAGTTAGAATGGATACATACATCGAGTAAATAGATAGACACACACACACGTCTGTGTGTGCTAAAAATAGTTTCTTCGTGTTCTAGAGATCCCAAAACGTATCGATTCGTCGAAAACTCGAGTTGCGGTTTTCGACATGATTCCAATTCTTTCCTTATTCATTACCATGTATTTCAGGGAAAGTAAAAAGCCATTGTTAAACCACGCGTCCATACATACATTCGGACTATTAATAAAACATTTGTCTTTTGATAAACATTTTAATTTATACTTTAAAAATAAAGTTCACCAAAAAATTTGGCCTAATTAAAAGTCTTTTATTAAAATCTCCTTTTTACGACATACTAATTCTAAGTAACTGAGTAAAGGACCGCCCATAAAACTTTTTATAGTAAAAAAGGGGAGAACTGAGTACCAGATGTGAGCCCTCGCCATTTGCCTATTTTGCCAAAGATCAAAAACAGCCTTATTGGTGAATGCGGTTAAAATGAATTTTTAAAATTTTTCATGGATTATTATGTCCTCTAAAACTCGGCTGAAATTTGGCATTAACGTTTTTTGATCTATGAAATTCTTCAAAATTTAAATCTTCACGGTTTCATTTATTTCTTCGCAGCTCATTTTCATTATTTTCCACCTGTCGTCGCAAGCGTATAATTACTAAATAATGTTTTTTCTTTATGCTTGAAATATCAGAATCTTAACACTGACAAAAAAAAAAAAAAAAAAAAAGCATTACTTCGTAATTATTCGCATTCAATGATTTATAAATGATTTCTGAAGTTATGGAACACATATGTCCCATGGTCCTCAAAGGGTTAAGCCCCTTAGCCATAAGAATTATTCTTTACCAGGGCCGTTTGATGGATTATCCGAGCCTGGAGAAAACAACTCACGGGCTCTTATTTTGCTGAGGTTTTATTCTCAATTTCCCTTTACAGAGATCTTCGTTTTAAAGTAGTTTGTATATTTTAGAGAAAATTTGAAGTGTAAAATGTTCAGGTTATAAGATATAAAATAGAAGAAACCGGAAAATAATAAATATAAACATTTTTTTCAATTTACAACTGTTAATTTTTTCTTCAATAAACAAAACATATTTTCGGTTTTATGAACCAGATTTGTGACAGTACCACATTTTTTTAAAGCAGTAGATAAAAAGAAAGATAAACATTTTGAATGAAAAAATTATTTCTCATTTCCATAATCAATGTATATATTTTTTCATTTAATTTTTTTTTTAAAGAAAATGTCAAAAACCCGGGGGGAGGGGATCACCCCGCCTCCATCCCCATCTCAACAGGCCCTTCCCACCAAAACTTTATTTCTAAAGATAAATTTCAAACCAGGACAAAATGCTCGGGACTTTGGGACGTACCTTTAAACCGGCACAATACGGGTCAAAAGGTATGGTAAGGTATGGTACGTATTGTAAGCCTAGTTTATCGGATCCTGGGGGCCTGAAATTATTTGCTCCAGCGCCAAAATTCTAGTTACGCTATTCAAGCAGCCTTTCAGCACTTTTTGGCCAGGGGATGGGGGGGGGGGGGGAGGATGGAACTTTAGGGAGGTGCAAGTTTGCTATTTACCCTATATAAATATATCTAAATACTGTCACATAAATAGAAACTAAGTTAATATAAAATGTCTCCTGGGGGGGGGGGTCTCCTCCCCTCATATGTATGCCTCAAAGAAACATTAACGCCACTTCGTTGTTCCGGTACTTTTTTTAGCAATGCACCACTGCGTATATAAATATCAACATTTGAAGAAGTATTTAAATATTTGGCTTGCGTCTTGAGTGCAATAGACTCCCCTTTTTATGGATTGCGGAAAAGAATTAAAAAGAAAAATACACCGGTCAACAACCGACTACAAAACAATATAATATTGCATACGCAACACAATATCTGTTTACAGCGAACTATGACATATTATTCGGAAGCTATTGTCGGTAAATAACCAACAATGAAACGTTACGCAACGTTGTTGACGAAAGCGGCTTAGAGAAAGAAAAAAAAATTGTAATCCTCGCACTTCTCCGTTCTCTTCTGTGCACTTTTATTTATTTGCTTTGAAATAAACAAGAGAAAGGCCTTTTGCCCCCTTCCAATGGCATATGCCAATCCGAGCATTCGTAACGCGATCCGCATTCGGTTGGTGCTTTACTGGGTATCTGGTCACGCCTGCATGAGACCCGATTGGACAGATGGGAGGTGTGGGTGTGAACAAGTATGTGTGACGTCGGTGATTGACATTCCTCTGCGCACGCGCAGAAAAAAGAGTGAAGTGATGAATTTGCTCCACGCGAAAGCAGTTTTAACAGGAGTTTAGTTTTAGAAGCGACGGCGTAGAGTGTGTTTATGTGTGACTGCAGGACTCGGATATGTCCATGTGTTTGTTCTTCACTAATCCATGTTCATAGTTTTTGTGCATAGATCAGCTCATCTTGTCGACGTTCAAAGTTTCTTATAAGCACGACTCATAGAATGATAATTGTGAAATTTTTGTGAATCAGTACTGTCATCTGTTTCTGCATTTAAAAAGGATTTTAACCACCTTCCAAACTGTTAGGAAACACGGGTAAGTACATGACTTCATTTAGTTCTATTTTTTAAAGAAACTTAAAAAAAAAAAATATCCCAGTTACACTACTTTAGTTGAGTTGCACTCTTTTTTGTTTTTATAACCGTTTTGTTCGTTTTGCTCTTCCCCTGTTTTGTGTACATCTATAGTGTTCAGTAATGATGTTATGTATACTGGAATCATGTCGAAACTCGAAATTTCGGCTTATTAAGTCCCTTAAGAACACGAATACACCATTTTCAATATGACGTTTGGTTGTGTATGTCCGTATCCACTCTGAGAGGGAACTTAACTTATCCAGTTTATCCCCAAAAAGATTTTTTTTAGGAAAAAATTGAATTTAAGAAATTTTTTAAGTATATCATTGTAACTGAGAAGTTATTAACTTTTAAGCTTATTATATAATATTTTCTTTTATAATGCTTAATGAGTTCTGATAATATTATTTTAAATTAGAGACATCTTCTGTCATCCCAAAATTCATGAAAACGGGTTGATTATTTATCTTTTACAGTAACTTATATATTAATAGATTAATTTTATTTTCATGGCACTAACATATCCAATATGAACCTGTATTAAAAACGTACTTTAATACTAGCCTATACACCCAATGGTGAAGTCGAATCCATTTATGAAAAAAAAATTGTAACTACATTTTTACTTTCCCTCTACAATACGTAGGAAAGAATTGGAATGAGGGTAGAAAATCAGAACTAAGTTTTCGACGGATTTACGCGTTTCCGATACTCTTAAGACACGAAACGGTGACGTCCACTTTCTCTAGCTCAAAAGCTACTAACAAAATTGGGTGGCACTTTTGGGTTATTCAGATGTTATTATTTAGAGTAAATATGTCTTAACCCCTTCTTCCCAATTAGTTGAACTCAGGGTGCTTGAAAATCGGAAAAGTACTTGAATTATAAGTAACCATTTTCAAAGCCTTGAAAATTCTCGTTTTCTTGGTTAAGTGCTTGAAAAGGTTCTGCAGATTCTACGCATTGTTTTTCCTAAGACGTTCTGATTTTCTTGGAAATTTCCTTAGCGTTCCGCTGTTCCCGAAAATTTCCTAAACATCATTCTCTTCCCCCCCCCCCCCCCAAAAAAAAAAAAAAAAATTCCACAACAGTAACATTAGTTTGCTATTTATTTTCCCTCCCAGAAACACATACAACTTCATAATAAGGAGAATAAAATTCGTGAAATAAAATTGCATGGTACTTGAAAGTCCTTAAAGTGCTTGATTTTTTTTTACAGGAAAGTATACTGTGAACAATTATATTAGTTGTCCATATTAGAAAGGAAAATCCCATCTTACACCCCCCCCCCTCTCATTCCGTCATTGACAACCCCCCCGCCCCCTTCCGAGATCCCAATTTTGCCATTTGTATTTAAATGATCTTGTCTGTGTATAATGTAGTATATGTGTAAAATATGTGCCGATTACTGAAGTTTGAAATATTACAGTTGTACGAACATAGAGGAAATGTAAGGGTTCATCAACCCTTTCACACAAATACACACCACAAGAAATACTGCTGCAGAATTACTTAGATACCTCCCCCAGGAAAGCACACACACACTTTTTATCTCAATTTTAAAGTCTGAAAAATTCTGTACACGCCCCTCTCCTCATCGGGGATTTTTTTTTTTCAGTTGTTGAATAATCATAAATTAAGAATTTAAATCTGCTCCCCCCCACACACACACACATATTTATATATTCAGCAATTTTCCAATGCATTTAAACTGACGCATTAACGTAATTTTATACTTGCTTCTTTTAGGAGAAAATTATCAGTACCCCCCCCCCCCCCTCGTTACATTTTCCGCAACATTTGATGGGGCGGATCGACTGCATTTTACTATACAAAATTCAAAAGCGACCACAGGATTTATGAAAAAAATGGTGCATATTAATCGCCCATGTTTACAAGATGCTGCACACTGATCTGTACACTTGCAGTTGATACTTTCATTTCATAAGCAACACATAATCGGTGAACTGAATAAACTATGGGTGGTTACAGAACCGGGAAACTTCAGGAAATAGCAACATTCTGGAAATATCAGGAGAAATGGAATTTTTAAGGTAATCGCAGCTTTCTTCTGACTCACGACAATACACATGTGTAGAATTCTTTATTCATGCTTCATGTGATGGGAAACAGCCTATTGAACACCCCAATAAAGGGAAGAGATTTTTAAATTTTCAACGTTTCACGGTGATTCATTCCTCTCATCTTAATTGTTTTGAAAGTTGGCAAGATATTTCAAAGGGCAGGAAAAGCAGATTAAAAAAAATATATATATAGGGTTTCTGCTTATACATAATGTTATTGCAATAAGTGATATTTAACTATATGAATTCTTTGATAAAATTTTAGAGCACTGCTGAATTTCATAGCTTATCTAGAATTTTAATGCTTAAAACATTAATATTGAAATAATACTATTGTATATTAACTATCCAATCCATGCTGAAAGCTTTTCATTTTCATTATTTATTCTTAATTTTATTAATTTACCTTTTTTCACTTTAACTGCAATACATGATAATAATGCATAGAGAAAGTATTGGAATTATGTCGAAAATCGCAAGTCGAGTTTTCTACGGATCTACATGTTTGGGGTCCTCAAGAACATGAAAAAGCTATTTTTAGTGTAACGTGTGTGTTATCCACTCTTAACTCAACTAATGGACCCAATTTCTTAAAATTACTGTTAAAGCAATTTTTGCATAATTTCCAGAATAGAGTTCATACGCATTATCGCTGAATATGTTACTTTTAAAGCGATTTTTGCATAATTTCTAAAATATAGTTCATAAATTTGATATATAACATGAAATTTCACACAGTCTTAACCGTAAACCCTAGGGTTGGTCGTGTGGTCTGGGTCTTCAACACAGTCTTAACCAATTAACTTATAAAAAAAAAAAATAAACCTTTTTACTTTCCCTGCGATACATAATGTATAGGGAAAGTATTGGAATCATGTCGAAAATCGCAAATAGAGTTTGCGGTGGATTTACACGTTTTGGACTCTAGAATACGAAGAAACTATTTTTAGGCTGACGTCTGTGTGTGTGTGTGTGTGTCTGTCTGCCTGCCTATCTGTCTGTGCTATGTATGTATCCACTCTTAACTCAAAATCTAATTGACCAAATATCACAAAATTCGGTAAGTCACTTGTGGATGACTTGGTGCTGATTAGATTTTGGTGCATTTAGAAAAAAAAACTTTTTTTTTTTTGAGAAATAGCCCGCAAAAATCGTACTGGCAAACTAATTGACCAAATTGCACAAAATATGATAGATATGTCGCTTGTGGAATACCGTGGTGCTGGTTAGATTTTGGTACGATTCGAAAAAAAATGTCTTTTTTTGCGAAATGGCGCGCAAATCTAAAATATTCTATTTAAAATATAACTACATATGCTTAAATGAATCAATTAAATGCTTGTTTTAAACGTACTTTAACGACAAAAATGAATAAAACCAACCTTATTACTGTAAGATGGACCATTCTAAAGATATTTATTTTGTAATCTCGAGGAACTAAAGACGTTTTTCACTGTAGTTATAAAAACTATTTAATGAAATTTCTTAAAAATTTAGTAGTACGGTTGTTTTGATGCTCATTGAATTTTGATATGATTCAGGAAAATATAATCTTAATTGTTTGCGAAATTGCCCGGAAAGATATAATTTTATAGGTAAGTCAATAGTGAAAATCTTAAATAAATGACTTGTAAAATTGTTGAAATGTATTAACTAAGTACTTGTTCTAGGGGTAAGATTTCCCCATGACTGTAACATGACATTAACCTCATGACTGTAGGATGAACCGTTCTCGAGATATTTTAGTCTTTTGGAATTTCGAGGAACTGAAGAATTTAAAGTGAATAATAATAAAAATAAATTTGAAGTTCATGAGTTACCAATTGAAACGAAGATGCATCAAAACTGCAAATTGGATATAATATCAGAAAAGTATCCATGTTATTTTCTGCAACTAAACCCAATTTGATGCATCATGAAATAAAAGAATTTGAATCTGCTGGGAAGGTTATGTGCTGCCCACATCAGATTTTTATGCTTGTTAAACAAATATTCAGATTGTTAAACAAACAAAAGTAGATAGTGATTGATACATATCAGGGAATTTTTGAAGATATCTGGGACATATTAGGGAATTTTTTCTTTTATCTCTGATCCTAGAACGGTTTCATAGGAGTTTGAAAATTTCAGAATGCGAATCATATAGATTTATTACAAGCAAATTTACAGAATTGGTCAGATGTGGTGAAAATTCTTCTTTTTTGTTTCTTATTATATATACTAGCAGTATGTACTCGTTCTTCTTATGGAATATACAATATAAAGAAATGTGCAAAAACAATGTGCAGATTCGTATAGAGTATCTAAATGACATTGTTATTCAAAACCTTCTGTTCACATATTTAAATAAATTGATTCTAAAGAGAAGTTTAAGAATCTGTTTTCGCTATGCAAAATGATCTGATCTGAAGAATAAAACAGCCTGATCTCGTTTGTAGACAAATTTACAAAAAATATGAAATAGAATCAATATATGCCAAAATGAAAGAACTAAAATTGTGTTGGAAGATATAATCATGTATTAAAAAATAACCCGTACTATAATGCATGAGTATGAAAAAAACCAAAATAAAACAGATGCAAGGAATTGAAAATATCAATAATCTTTTAACAAGAAGGCCTTAGTTGATCGAATCCAGTCAAAAATGAAATTTCCATAAAATCTATTTTATAAGGTAAGTGACCCAAATATGGGCACCCCTAAGCATTTTAATTATTATAATGTTTGTTTTGCAGATAAAAATTTGAAAATTGGTGGATGTATTTTCCTTGCAGTGGGTAACAGGGAAAAAATGATAATTGAGTTAAAAACATCAGATAGGTGCTAATAATGGATAGTGTCCATGTTGGGAACCTATACCCATATTTGGAACCTTTGCACCGAATATGGGCACCCTTAGAAATTATGCTAAAAAAACCTTAAATCAACGTAAAACTTTAATCAGAGTCGGCACAAGATGGACATACAAAAATATAAAATTTTTCCTTACTTATAAGGCCACAACATTCGTCATGTACCCAAGTACGGCACGTATTACACTGTATCATGTCTAATTGTTTTTCTTGACGACACAGTACACAATAGTAGGACTCTTTTGAGCTGGATACACTACTGCAGGACGGCTGAGCTGCAACAGTTGATATTACATTTGTCTTGGGTTTAGACTTGGGTGCTGGTTTCGGCTTAGCTGCTCGTTTGGACTTGCCAGCTGCTTTATGCTTGGGTACCTTTTTTTTCTGGAAAAAGCGATTTCACCAGTCTTACAGCTCGATAATTTAAAGCCTTTTTTCTGTTGGTCTTTTTAAAATATCGGCGATAGATAATTGATGAATATCTGTCTTTTTTACAGCAGTGCCCATATTAGGTGTAGTGCCCATATATGGGTCACTTACCTTATATAAAATTTATATTATATTTTATATAAATTAGCTTATTTAAATCGTGAAAAGATTTAATAAAATTGTCTGGCGTGAACACCCATTGAATTCGTTGCCAAGCGCCATAAATTTCTTCACATACATTAGCGGAAAAAATATCGTCTACATAAATAATGCTATCCCAATGGAAGGTTTAATAGTGAGCTTTTTTTTTTCTCAAAAACCCCTGGTTCTTTTAGAAACTCAAAACGTTGTTTGAATTTGGGGCTATTCCAAATCTACCCCGAAAATTTGATTTAATTCGGTGTAGCCATTCTTCCATGATGAAACAAACACACACACAGATGAACAGCCAGATTTTCAAATTTAATTATATAGATTTCTCATGAACTTTGAACTGTATGGTGAAGAAAGGCATGGACAAAATGGATGAACTTGTATTAACAGATTTTCTGTGGCATTAAAGTTCATTTGCGTAGAAAGGAAAATTATCCCAAATAAGAAACTTTCGTGCAAATACGAAGCATTAACATTTTATGTAATTTTAGATTGCCATGCACTTAGATAGATCTCTGAAACAAATATCGTGAACTCTTTGTTTTGAATTTAGATAAGTACATTAGATTTATTATTTTAATATCCATACTATAGTATCTATACAAAAAAAAATTATATATTTTCATTATATAATAATACTGCGGCAAACTATTAGTTAACAGAATTACGGATTAATTTGCAAACATTAAAGCAGGATAAGAAATATTTTCATTTTTGTTATTGTACTCTTATTTGTAACTAGTGGGTAACTCATGTACTAATGTACTCGTACTAGTATAACCAGCGTACTTGTATTTATTTGTAACTCTGCCCGTAAGTAATTTAAAAAACTGGTTTGTTCATGGAATATCTTACTATAATAAAAAAAAAAACTTTATCACTGTAGCCATAACACAGGAGACGACATTATAATATCCATTGTTGTAAATAAATTATAAATGAGTCCAATGTCCGACTTCTTTCGCAGTATGCTATGCTACGTAATGCTCCAGGATTCTCCATTGTTGCAAATAAGTTAAAAATGAGTCCAATATCTGGGTTCATTTTCAGTATCTGGTTACTCACTACAGAACGCCAAAATACTGCTCTTTGTATATAAATTACTTGTTTAACTTTTGCACACCCAAATAGTACCGACCATCCATCTTGCTGCTCTTAGTTCTTGGAGGAGTCGGATGGTCTGGGCTTTCGACACCCAAATAGTAATCAGGGCCCCCATGTAAATTGTTTGCTCCGTTACAAACACACACCTCATGGATGACCCTGGTGCAATCAACGATTTTAATGCCCTTGGCTCCCGAAAGAAAACACCTGATCGAGATTATTTTTCTTTCCCAACAATACATGTTAATGTATTGGGAAAGTATTGGAATCATGACGAAAATCGTAATTCGAGTTTTCGACGGATCTACACGTTTTGGGACTTCCAGAACACGAAAAAAAAAAACCAATTTTTAGCATGACGTCTGTGTCTGTCTATCTGTACAGTGTATGTATCCACTCTAACTTAAAAACTAATGGACCAATTTCATAAAATTTGGTAGGTAGTCCCTTGTGTTGAAGACCCAGACCGTCCGGCTCGCCCTGAAGACTTGAGCAACCATTTGGACGGCCGGGATTAGTAGTCCCTTGTGTGACTCTGTACTGATTTGTTTTTGGTATGATTCGGGATAAAAGAACCCGCCTTTTTCTACGAAATGGTGCACAAAAATTGGCTGTATCCACTTTAGCTCAAGAACTAGTAGATCAAATTTTATAAAATTTGGTAGATAAGTCACTCGTGGATTACCCTGCGGTGCTGATTACATTTTGGTACGATTCAGAAAAAAATAACCTGCCTTTTTTTTTACAAAATGGCCCGCAAAAATCACCGAAATCTAAAATAAACTACGTATGCTCAAATATATCAATTAAATACTTGTTTTATACATAATGTTTAACGATGAAAATAATACAACCCCAGTCCACTTGAAATAGCCGTTTTCGAGATATTTTAGATTTTTCGCATTTCTGTTACGTCGCCTTTGAAAAAAAATATCCAGTTATCCAATAAAAACTTACATTTAATCAAAAGTGCAAATTCAGTGTTATTATGTGCCATTAAACTCAATTTAATGAATTATTGAAAAAATAAAGAGAACATGAATGAGTCTGCACTGCAGGGAAAGTCGTGTGCAGCCTACATGAGATTTTTTAAATTCAGATTAGATTTTTAGTTATTGAATGAAACATCGATTGGCTCTTCAGCTATCGAAGATATTATCACAGTTTTTCCATCTTAACACAACTGAAAAGATCAATCTCTATCAAAAAAACTTTGAACAAAATTCGTAATCAATAGACAAGTTATTGAAATGAGACGAAGGGGGAGGGGGGACTACATGCCTTTAAAAAAATGATTAAATTTATAGCAATTAATACCGGCGTCAAATCTGGGTATAGGTTGGCAGCAGGTCTGTGTCAGGCTAATATATTGTTGGAATCATTTGGCTATATATGCTAATTTAATAACCTTTACATTTGCATATACTATATTGCATTTTAAACTATCATTGTTACCTTTTTTTGTTGTTGTTGTTCCTCTAGGGAATGATTGAATTTTCCCATGGTAAATAATGTTAAGAAAATCTTGAAATTGGAATAACTTGATTTCTAAATGAAAAAAAAAAATCAAAATGGATTAAGAATATCTCAAAACATCAAAATTCAAAAATTTTGGGTAAATTTTCTTTTAGAAATTTCAAAATATGAGGCGAATCGTCGGTCCCCCCGCCCCCTCTTTATAGAACCGCAACTTTACATACATTATCACATAAGGGGTTTTATTAATATTATTCTGTTAGCTCAGATAAGTGGCAGCTGGCTGAAGCATTGGGGAGAGCAGAGAAAATTGAGGGGAGGGGATCTGCATTCGTTGGTAGAAATCTGCATTCATTCTCTTATGGAGCCCTGAAAACTGACTCCAGCAATGCCCCCCCCCCCCCCCCGCCTCACTTTCATTCGGTTTATAACATCGTACATATCCATAGATCTTGCATATACTTCAGGTAAAAGTAGGACCTGACTTATGCAAGCAGGCTCCCCCTCCCCCACCTTCCCGGTCATTTAGAGAGTCCCTAATATCACGATGAATGTCGGAAAAGTGTAAACTTTTAAAGTAACTGGGTATATTGGCTTCAATATCAGCAAAACTATTCGTTAAAATTTTTTACTATGAAAAGTCAAATTTATCTCGCTATGATTTTTTTTTTCTCTTTTAAAACATTTATAATGATTTCAAATATTTATTTACTGCTGATGGCACAAGTACATTTTAAAATCTCGGATAGGAAGTCCCTAAACTAATCAGATCCCAGCCCCCTTTTCTCTGAGAATTTGGCTGTGTCCAAAGCCGTTTTTGACCACAGGCAAAATAGGTAAATCCTGGGAGTCCAAGAAGTTTGAGGAGGGGGGGGGCTTCCGTGTTTAATATATATATATATATATATATATACATATATATATATATATTTACTATGCAAGTTTTATGGGGCCCCGATAATTCAGTTTTGGCTAGGGGGCCTGGCAAGAGCTTGCATCATATCACTAGGCAAAGAGCTAGACTTGTTTGATGAGTTTTTTGTTTTCAAATGGCACCCAAATCTAATCAGTACTAGGGTAACTAACCTACAAGTGACTTATGTACCAAACCTTGTAAAATATGTTTGATTAGTTTTTTAGCTAGGTGGGATACATGCCGGTGTTTTTGGGTGCCAGGGCTATAACAGACTTTACTTCTAGAGCCCTGTGTATTGCTGGTCATAGTCCAGGCATTACTTCTACTCTAATCTTCTGAGACAAGGAAAAAAACCAAGTTAGTGCTAGTCAAGATACTCTAAACAAGTCATAGATCAGGTGTTACTTTCAAGTCATTACTTGCTAGCCATAGATCAGGTGTTACTTTCGCGTTGTTCTTGTACACTCAAAGATCTAGTATCAGAATAAATTTCTTTCGAAGTGTAAAGCAGAGCAATGCCAAACCATTATTGCCCCAGAAATTCCAGAAGTTGTGCCAACAATACCAAGCCACACCTCCTGGGTATGAGCACATTTTTATATTTTAGAGTATGTCTAGGATGTCGAGATGTCAGACGCAGGAGTATTTGTTCTTTGAGTGGTAAATTTCAGGAACGCTGAAAGTTTAAATAAGGGACCCTGAAAATCTGCAGCCCTTCAATACACATTACTTCCCTCTTGCAGTAACATTTGTTTCATTGTGCCTTTATTCCTCTTCTAGGTATTTTGCACCCCTATGCGTGAAATTATGGGTGCAGCTCATTGTTATGAGAGGGTCTGCGTCCATCCGAGTAAATTTGACCAGAATCACGCCCACGTACCTTGACCTTGGTTATTGCTTTCATCCGCGGACTATGTGGTTAACTGGTGGGTGTTTCAACAGCAAATAATTTTGCATGTTTCGAGTACTGGTCCACTTCAGTTCTGGTGACAGTCTTTCTGATCAGATCAGATGATCCTGAAAACACCGGGATAACTTGACTCTCGCATATTAATTAAACTGTTTAAAGTGATTAAGTTTCCATTCCAGATAACAGCATATACAGAACGGTTTCGCTCGTCAGAATAGACTAGCCGATATTTGCAACGATGTGGCATGTATAATTGCTGCCACAATTTTGCGCACTTGTAAAGCATCATCCTTAAAACTTGGAATCGGTATAAATTTTCTTGATAATTTAGCCCAGGCTGCAAAGGCCAAGTTCATAATCATAAAATTGAGCTCAGGCTACAAAGGCCAAAATCACATAATCTAATGCAAGCGGTTTCTGTAACTCCCTGTTTGACATTCTGCAATCTTTGCTCATTTTTTTCAGCTACTTTGTTGACCATATCGGCAAAGTGATAAGAAAAGCAGCCATTACAAGGCGTTCATGAAAATTCCAGTTTCATTTCTGAAATATTCAGCTAATGATCGTCTGCCGAAGCGCCCTTTCTGTATTTATACGTATATATTATAACTTTCAGAAACCTGACTCCTCATTATGGACAACTGATTCCCCTGAAACTTTGAGTAATATGCTTTCAAATGTTCTACAGTGATATGTGAAAAGAGGGTTTGAATAATGCATTTAAACAAGAAATATCTAAATTTTCTGTTTCTGAACATTACTGGAACTGAAATCATGTTTTCATATTTTCTGATGCTAAAATCATTCGCATATCTTTCCAGTTTTTAAATTTAACTTATCGAAGGAGTCGCTTTTCTTTCATAATCGAGATTACTTGCTAACGATACCCCCCCCCCCCCTTCCCCATATCTCTTCCAACTGGAAAAATCTGGTTTAATCATTTGTTTCAAATGTCAATGAAACAAAGGAAAATCAATTAAACTCTGTATTTAATACTTATTATCAATTATTGATATTTAATACTTATCAATTATTTGTATTTAATATTTAATATCAATTACTTGTATTTATTAATACTTAATATCAGTTATTTGTATTATTGTACCCACTCTATTTTGAAAACTACTAATCCGATATGAAATCCAATTATATATCCTTATATAGGATTTTTAAGGGGCTATAACTCATTACCTTACTATTTATATCATAACATTTCTGGTTTTTAAGACATAAGCATTACAACAAACTTAAAACTGAAATTTTTCAATCTTCTTCAACTTTACAATTGATCAAAAAATATGAGTGCTTATTAAAAACAAATTATTTGATCAAGATCAAGAAACTATGAATTTCTCATCACACATTTTTGTCGCTTATTTTATATCTTTTATAGTATAGAAAACAAACCCTCGCTCGGACAAACATATATTTTTTGTAAAATAAAATAGTTCAAAATATTAAAATATTGAAAATATCTTTATATTCATAAGCTATTTCTGACAAAACAAGTACTATTAAATTATTTACATTTTTATCTAATATATTGAGATATTAGCATATTAAGTTGTTTACATTTTTCGTAATGTTTCGCTAACACTCATAAAATGACACTGAATTTACGCTTTTAATTAAATTTCCGTTTTCATTTGATAACCGAACGTATTTTTAAAGGCGGTATAGCGAAAAAGCAAAACTATCTCGAGAACGGCTAGTTCTAGAGTAATGGGTTTGGCCTTATTCTTCAAAGTCAAAAATTACGTATAAAAGACTCATTTAATGGATACATTTGACTTTACGATTTTTTCTATTTTAGATGTTGACGATTTTTGGCGGGCGGCCATTTCGCAAAAAATTGCAGATTTTTTTTTTAATCACACCCAAAATCTAATTAATACCAGGGTAACCTATAAGTGTTTTTTGTACCAAATCTTATAAAAAGGGTAGCTAGGTCAGATATATGCCATTGTTACGGGCCATTTCACACGAAAAAAAAAAATCTGATGTGGGCAGCACATGACTTTCCTTATATAATGCAATGAATTTACTACTTTTACAGCAAAAAAAAAAAAAAAATAGGTTATTCGTATAGTACATACTTAACATCTTTCCAAGACATTGAATTTTCGTCAATTAGTCATCATTTTCATTGATTTAGAGTCATTTTTATCTATTTGGCGAGATTTTCGTTAATTCGGCGACATTTAAAAAAGTCGCCAAGTTGGCGATATTTCGCCAAAATCTCGCCAAGCGTTATGGACGGAGAAATAAGTTATTCTTATAGTAGATAAATAACTATTGACGTTCAAATACAAAAAGTATTACTCAAAGTATCTTTTCTCATGAATGGAACGAGCTAGATTCACGAAAATGTCACCCAATTTATCGCATGATATTACATATGAAAAGTGAACATGTTTCTCCACAGTTAATATATTTTTTTTAATTTAGGGGATTTTTTGATAAATTTATTTGAAAAATGTGCAATGTCTCGAGAACGGTTCATGCTAGCGTTCTAAAGTTTATGTCAATCGTTTTATAAGGAAACATTACATAGGAAATGTCTATTTGCGTAACTTTATTAAAGGTTTTGATTTTTTAATGATTTTTTCAAAATTTCACTCGAAAATTTAGGGTGGTTCTGAACATTCGATTGCGTTTAAGAACAATAGGCTTCCAGTATTCACGGATTGTGATTTTTGTACCAAATTTCATTCGAATCGCTCCATTCGTTCGTGAGATATCGTCTCCACAGACTAAGACACACACACACAGACATCACCTTAAAAATGTTCGATTCATGATCAGGGATGCTTGAAACGTGCTCTCCCGTCGAAAACTCGAATTCGGAATTTTCGACCCCGTCACAATACTTTCCTTATACATTATGTATATAAGGAAAGTAATAATAATTCAATAGTATAACCAAAGTAAAAGCAGCACACAAATGGTTGAATAATACGTCCCCATGCATACGTATAAACAGGGACACACTCACTATACGAATGATCTGTATTCAGCGTACGTATATAATCCTAACCATGATTTTCGAATTCTGTTTGTTCATGGTCACTTATTTTGTGAATGATGTCTTAATCACGCATCATGTCCATAACGGTTTGCGCAATAAGAGCATTACTTAATATTACGTGGTGTATAGCTAATCTATTTTTGCAACGTTTCTATAAGTAGGTCTCTTCTGTTTAGGTAATTCACTGATAACACGTGATGCATATGAATGACTGAAGGTTGTTTTTGCTTTCCCCTTAAAGTATCTGTAACAACGGCACAGATTTCGTAGATTCGATATATATTTTTTGGAACCCCCCCCCCCCCCACACACACACACACACACTCATTTTGTTGCGGGTTCTCGAACCCCTAATATTTTTATGCGTATTTGATGGGGAAAAATGTACACATATATTCACAAATTTTGTTGCTATCCCACCCGTAAGCAAAAGGTTAATGTCAATCCCAAACAAAAAACCTCCCAAATAGACAGGTATTGACATACCCCATTTGCAGACATTGGCGTCCATGGACGTCAATGTCTGCAAAGGGGGATATAACTGTTTGGGATAGGGTATTTCAAATACCTGTCTTTTTGGGAGGTTCTTTGCTTGTTATTGACGCTGTCCCACCCGTAAGCAAAAAGTTAACTCTTCAAGTTTTTCATTATTCATTAATAAAGTATAGTGTGTATTGAAATTGCCCCCCCCCCCCCCTCAGACTGTTTATTATATTTTGCATACAAGACTTTAACTCAGAAATAATTCAAAGAGAAATGGGTTGACATTTTTAACATCGGTAAAAATACCTGAAAATAAATTTTATAATTTGTTTGCTACTTTTATAAAGATAATTGAGTTGGAAATTAAACACAGCATCTGTATATTGTATTATAATAATGTTGCGCCTGCAATTCAGTGCTAACGGCGAAGTATAGTCGATTTTCACATTTTTTACACGATTTTTAGTGTTCCTCGGCACAAAGTAACGGATAACTATACTGTCAAGAAGAAAATGAACCTATTTGATATAATTTAGTATTTTTTTTTATTGCATTTAATTTTTTTGATAAATTTATTTGAAACGCGGGTAATATCTCATCAGCAGGTTCATATGCTTTCTAAAGATTTGTACCATTCGTTTGATAATAAAAGTTTTATAAAATTATTTTTTATTTAGCAGTATTGAAAGTAGTGCTGATTATTTTTCAAAGACTTTTTTTAAAAATCATTCGAAAATTGGGAGTCTTGTGAACATTCGATTGAGTTTAAAATCGATATGATTCAAGTATTTACTGATTGCAATAGTCGTACTAAATTATTTTCAAAACGCTTTATTCGTTCTTGAGATATCGCATCCACGGACGCACACTAACGTACATACACTAAATGCACTGTTGCAGAAAAAAAAAATTGAGCTACAGCCGCGAAACTTGGCATGCAAAGGTCGTTTTAAGAGCTATATGCAAAGGAACAAACTGTTAGGCAGTAAAAGATCCAGTTTATTATCCATTAAAAACATATTAGTTATTGCCATAAATCAACATTAATTTGCAAAAACAAGTATAGCATTTACAGAAGTTGTTATTAGTGATGTTTATATCTTAAAAACTATCTAAATTGTTAAATAATCAAAATATTTGTTTATTTATATATGATTTACAAGTAGGAAGTGAAAATCTTTCCCACTATACACATTAATTTTTGCCATAAGCCAACAATTGCCTAATAAATTAACTTTTCTTTATCAGTTTAAAACATTTTAACTAATGTATATAAGCAAGTTAGCCTATTAATTGCAACAAAATATATTTGAAAATTTTATGCATTTAATGATTTAAACAAAATACTAGTTTAGAAGCTTTTTCAACAGCAGATCTCCCGTAGTTTCGAATGAACTAAATTAAATGTTGAAAAAAAAAAAATCATTTTAGTTGCTATATTTGGATTTGTATGATATTTTGAAAATTTTGAATCATGATTTAAATCATTTGATTAAAATCGTCGAACCCTGATTGGATAATACTACTTTTTAATTTTGCGGAATTTTTTGATAAATTTATTTGAAAAATTTGCAATAACTCGACAATGGTTCATGCTAGTGTTTTAAAGTTTGTTAGTCGTTTTCTAATTTAAAAAAATTGTCTGAAATAATTATTTATTGATAATTATTGGAGATTCTGATTTTTTTTAAACGATTCGAAAATTAGGGGTCTGCCGAACATTCGATTTCGTTTAAAATCAGTAAGGTTCCGGTATTTAGATTGTAGATAATCGTACCAAATTACTTTCGAAATTTTTCACTCGTTCGTGAAGTTTCGCTTTCGCAGATTCACGGGCTCACATACTAACATACATACTGACATCACCTCAAAAATGTTCGATTCGAGTTCAAAAATGTTTAAAAAGTGCTCTCCCGTAGAAAATGTAAATTCAAGTTTTCATCCCCGTTACAATACTTATTCATTTTATTATGTATGCAGAGAAAGTAAAAATTTTGATGGGGGAGAAAATTGGTTAAGGTAAATACATTTATATTTATTTGGTCTCTGATCTTAATAATCTATGGAAATTAAAAAACTGTTTAAAACTTATATGATTTAATGAAACGAGGGGGGGGGGGGATCTTCAAAATTAGGATATGAAGCGACCCCTTCATCCACTTAATAATTTCATTGCTTCCTTGAATAGGAACAGATTACAGCCTTATATTATATATTTCAAATGTATTTATTTTAAAAGAATGCGAACTACAAAGTCCCAGTAACAGCGTGCAAGCAAACACAAATTACAAAATGTACAGATTAAAATATACTAAAATACATTAAAATGCAAACTATTATCGAAAACACCTGCAAATGAAGAAATGCATTAAAATATAAAATATTTAATACAAATGATTTTTAAAATCTATCTCCGATGATTAATAAAACATCCAAATGATCAGGGAAGCTGTTGTACAGTTTACAAAAATTACTTATCGAACAATAACAACCAATATTCGAACTAAAATTTCTTACAGAAAATAGACTCGTGCCCCTACATATTCATCTTCCTCATAATCGTCATTGCACTTTGTATGTAGGGAAAGTAAAAACGTCAGCTAACAAAAAGAAATCTCCGCTAGTCTTAGTAATACGTAACTATAGTTACGTATTACATTATATAGTCCCGTGTTACGTTCCCCCACCCCACAAAGCTTTAAAAATATCTGACAAAAACAAACAGCTCCATTCTGTCCTGAAAATCCGAGCTTCAGGCCTCTGGAAACAGATTTTAATATAAAGCGCACCACGCGCCCTAGCTAAGTAAAAACACGAAATCGTCGCTGTAACTGCCACCGCGACGCCCCACTAGGGCTTAATGTCAGGCACAGGCGTTTAATGTCGAGACAGGCGCTCATCATAATCTCTGTCCCGTAATCCCCCTGTTTTCATTCCTTCAAGCGCACTGAAACTGCGAGGAACTTGATTCCTGGCCGGTTACACGGAAGAAGCTTGGTAATCGCTTAAAATTGTGAGCCCAGTCGGGAGAGCCCTCTCACCGTGGACTGAGTTGCTGTGATATTTCAGATAACTGTTCGAATTTTCAGATAATTTTATTTGTATTGTTGTGTATTGATTGGCTGCTCGATTAGCGGAAATGGTTAGGAAGAACAGGATTTTAGAAGAGTTGTTTTGACTCACCAGCATAAAATTTCGTAATTATATACAAAAAGGATAAATTAGTTTGATTTATATCAGACTCACGCAAATATATATTTAAACCAGGTTATCAAAGATAATCATTGCAAAACGTATTTGGCATGTTATCGGATGTCTTATAAATATTGAGACTTTGAAAAAATAATTTTCAAACTCGTCATTTTTAAAACCTTTTATTAAAACTTCAATCTATTGTGCATTCTAAATTAATCCTGTATATTCATGACGAAATGTGTTGTTTATCATAACATTTCTTTAAAAAGAATGCATGTTATGGAGAATTTTTGAACTATCGCCATTTTTTATAATCTTTAATTCAATTTATATTATTCATTATTCTTAATTAAAAGTGTTCCTTCTATATCATCATAGATATTCATTCTTAGAAATGTTATACGATGCCATTTCTAACAAAACTATGGCTAAATAAGATTTGAGATAGACATTTGCATCCAGTCGCCGTTTTCAAAATCCTGCAAGTTCACCTAATATTACAAAATATTTTTATTGGATATTAAAACATTGTCTTCTGCTTGCAAACGATTAGAAATTTATAACTGGAAATGCATTTAATTTTCGAAATCCAGGTCTAAGTATTGAAACGTAGAGTGTAAAGTAGAACTCCCAGCAGTGAGGAAGATCTTATCTGTTTCTGCCTACTGATGTGATCAAATTTTGATTAAACGTGTAGGTAATTTTATTTGAAATTGGTTGATTATCGATATGAGCTAGATTTTCAAGAAATTATTAAACAACCTGTAGTCCAATAATTTTAAGACCAGAAGTCCAAGAAATCTAAATGAGAATGAATAAGAACATTTTCCTACTTAGATCAGTTTATCACGCATAATCATTACTGAAAATATTTTTTATTATGCTATGATGATATTTCCCAGAAGAAATGACTGAAAAAAGTATTGCAAACGATTTTTTTTTTTGTCGCCATTTTTAAATTGTATAGATTTAGAATATTTTTACATAGTTTGACTCAATAATCATGCATAATCATTACTAGAAAGATTGTTTACTATTTATATTTCCCTTGTTTGATTAACGAAAATTAAAATTGCTCATATAAACTAAATTTCTGAAGAATTATTAAACAATCAGCAGTCCAAGAACTTCTCGATCAAAAGTCCAAGAACTTCTCGATCAAAAGTCTGAGTTGGATTTAAAATGTTTTCCTTCTTATTTAACATAATTATTATTTAGAATCTTTACTAAAAATATTATGTTACCATTGACATTTCTTACAAGAAATGGTTAAGAACAAAATTTTGAAGGCTTCCTTTCAATCGCCATTTTTAAATGGAATAGATTTAGAACGTTTTTAATTATATTTTTTACTCAATCATTTTAACTTATCCCGCATAATCATCACTACAGATATTGCTTATAAACTTGTATGATGACCCAAGAAAAATAGCTGAAGAAGATTTGTAAAGAATGTTCTAACAATCATAATTTTCACACTTTTGAAATTAAAAGTTCCATCCTGTTTGAAATATATATTTAGTGGAAGCATTATTTTCTACTTACTAGTCAAATATTTACATAATTATTACGAAATAATATTTCTAAGCCGATGCCTAACTGCAAAAAGTCACTCTTGGCAACCGCCATAAAGACTTTTTAAAATAAAACCTTGTCCACGCTAATTTGTCTATCCTATAATTTTACTAGTTGGACGTTTCAAGAAATCTTCAATCTGAAAAATCCCTATAAATAAACTATGAAATTACCCCAATCCTGGGGATGATCGTATCAGTTTTCGACCATTTTGAGCATAATTCAAAAATGCATACGGCTATCTAGCTAGTATATGCTTGACAAAAGATATGTTATTAACTTTAAGGGAATAAAATAGAATTCAGCATCTTCTATAATATTGGTTTCAGCAGTAAAAAAGTAGCAAAAATATCTCCATGTACGTCGGTGTTTACAACCAAGTTCTTGAATCTTTTCGAAGTTGGGTAGGATTTTCTAACTGTCGTAATTCTGTATTTACGTAACCTGGCTTTGGATTTTAATTTAATGCGAATTCTGATCTGTAACACATACTAAACAATGTAATAATGGTGCAAGTGGAAATAATTATCTCCATTTCCAAACTATGAAAACTTTTCCTTGGCATCAAAACGTCATATAGAAATGGATACTTTGAATAATTCTTGCACGTATACTGGTAAATTGATCTAATATTTGATATATTCTTTCATTTGAAAAAAAGTGTCACAATCTACCTACTCATTTCAGTTGAGTCAAACATACAAAATGGTGGTAAATTTGAACGAGAATTGAAGAAACAATCTCCATAAACAACTCGAAGAAAATATTGAGAACTTTAGCAAGATCTAAGTGGGAAACTAATTTCTTAAAAATCTCATGGATCGCAATTATAAAATTTGACATTTTTGAGATGTTAAATTAGTCTAAACTGGCATATAAAATTTTTGTTCATTCTTCGTGTATGAGTGAGATTCGCAAAATGGCGCGAAAATTGAAAATAATCTAACAAATCACTTAAACTTCCAAGCTCATAAAGACGTTGAGGATAATGAGTTTGAAAGCTGATAGAAAATTTTGACCTTAGTTTACATTGAAGTCCGAACAAAATGGCCCGTAATATAAATTTGGAAGAACTCAAAGATTTAATCATCGAAAATAAAGTTCTGGAAGTTCTTGGCGTTCCCGAAACAGGAAAAGAAGACTGTGCGTTCATAGTATTTGATATAGCATCTGTATTGAGCATCCAGCTAAGCTCACTTGATGTAAGATTTGCTAAGAGAACGCCCTACCAAGACGGCAACGGGAATAACACTATTGCTGTGGTTTTTAATTCAAAACTGACTGCTGAAGAAGTGTTGAAGAAATTTGAATCTTCCCCCGTTTATCTAAAAGATTTAGGCTTCTGTAAAGGTGAATGTAAACACTGTGAAAAAGTTCTTATCAGAAAGTTTACTTGTCTGGATCATCAGTTAGATTTCTTCAGCTGTGAGAAGAAAAACAATTTCAAGGCATTACTAAGCAATTATGGTGAGAAATATATTTTCATCATTTCGTTGTTTTACTTAGCATGTTGCGTGTGCTTTATTTATGAGTAGTGTTCTAGAACAGATTTGTACTGATTATGATGGGCCATAGAGACAAAAATATTCTTATAATTGTATAGCAAGAGCTAAATGTAAAAACTCATAAATTTGATTAATAACCACTAATTAGTAGTATGTTTTTTTAGTTAGTTAGTGGCTACTGCATTTATGGAAGTAGCCACTTTTACATAAAATGATTACTAAAGCACTTGCTAAGAAAAAGTAATCCAATTATTAACTTGTTTTATATGTCGTTACAACTTAGAACCTACCGAAATGTATATAGCAAACTGGCAGTCGATAGAAAACGCGATAAATGGCTAAAAATAAATCTCCACTTTCATCAATTTAGTATAGCCCTATGGTTGCTATGCATTTTTTCTTCTTTAATTGGAGCCTGCTATCGAATTTTAATCTCTAACATGCTGCTAATTTGAGAAAATAAATTCTTAGAAAAACTGGCGATTTAAATTTCATTATGACTATTCTACCATTCGGATGCTTAATTACGTATTAATATATTATTCTTGCCGACTTTGCAGAACTGTGGTTGTTATTTTAACATAATAAATAAAATGTACACTAAAAAGCTTTATAAATTAACGGAAGCGTTATAAATTATCTAAATAAAAAATAAACATTTGAATCTGCAGACAATATTACAGATTCTTTAAC
This sequence comes from Amaurobius ferox, assembly GCA_951213105.1. NCBI lineage: Eukaryota > Metazoa > Arthropoda > Arachnida > Araneae > Amaurobiidae > Amaurobius > Amaurobius ferox. The sequence goes on from OX578154.1 coordinate 1,102,108, forward strand.
CAATGAAAATTTTGTTTTTTTCATTTGAGTTTTTATCACCTGTCATATATTACTACTTGATATTTACATGTATATTTTTTTAGCAACAACAAAAATTTAATTTGTTTTCTACTGAATCGCAAAATTAGGTTTCGTAACATCGCAACATTTGTTCCTACCAGCAGCTTCGTTTAGATTATTCCATGCATAAAATAGGGAGTTTTTATAATTTAGCGAATTTTTTTTTTATAATTATAAATATTATTGCAATAATGATATATTGTTTAAAATGCATTTCATAATTCATGTTTCAATAGTTGTAAATATTTCATTTACTATATATTTCGTTTAGAATATTCTATGCATCGTTGCATACAAAACGATAAGTTGTGCTTCTGCTGTCTATTATCTCAGCACGAGAGAATTAACCCAATAATTCCCTTTTTGTGCGCATTATTATAGAATTTCAAAAAAGAAAGAATTCTTAAAAGTTCACTGATAATTGGGAATCAAGTTTCTACACATATTTTTATTTTTTTATTTACATATTTTTATATACAAGTACATTGTATATAAAAATATGTGAGCAGCTCATGACTTTCCCAAAAGACTCAAATTTATTTTCTTTTTATTAATTTATTAAATGAAGTTTAATTGTACAAAATAGCACATATACTTATTTAAAATTACACTGAATTTGTATTTTTAATGCCATTTTCGTTTCTATCGGGTAACTGAAAGTAGTTTCAAAGGCAGCGCAGCAAAAATACGAGGAAACTAAAATATCTCAAGAACGACTATAGTGTTAGAGTAATGGGGTTGGTCTTATTATTTTCATCGTCAAAACTTACGTATAAAACAAGCATTTAATGGATACATTTGAGCACACACACACACAAAAAAAAAGCAGGTTCTTTAAAACTGAATCGTAGCAAAATCTAATCAGCACCCGAGTAACTCACAAGTGGCTTATACTATAAAATTATATGAAATTGCAGGTCATTTGGTAAAGAAAAAAAAAGACAAGTTCTTTTAAACCAAATCGTACTAAATTCTAATCAGCACCAGAGTAACCCACAAGTGGCTTATCTTGCAAATTTTGTGAAATTTGGTTAATTAGTTTTTTAGCTACAGTAGGTACATACGATTTTTGCTGGGCCATTTCGCAAAATAGGGCATGGTTCTTTTATGCCGAATCGTACCAAAATCTAATCAGACCCAGAGTTACCCAAAAGTTACTTGCCTATAAAATGTTGTGAAATTCGGTTCATTAAGTTTTGAGTTGGAGTGGATATGTACATTGCACAGACTTCACTCTAAAAGTATTTTTGTGTGTGTTCTAGAAGTTCCAAAACATGCAGATCTGTCGAAAACTTGTGATTTTCGACACGATTCCAGTATACTTTTCCCCTATACATTACTATGTATTACAGAGAATCCGTATGGAAAACCGGTACACATAGCTAATTTATCATAACATTTAAAATTCTAAGTCAAACATTGAAAAATACAATGGTGGGCGATAATATCCTATAACCGCATTCTTTACTTTGTAATCCATGGATATATTATATCATCTACTTCAAGAACAATGCAGCACAGAAAAGTTTTCTCCTTGCGGAGGAGTTTCATTGTTTTCTCTGGATCCAGGTTTCAGATTCGCATAAGTTATTCTTCTGTAACATTTTAAAAAGCAAATAAACGCGAACACAATCCAATCTCTATTTTAAGTGTACCTGTATTTTATCTCTGACCTTAGCGTGCTCCCTATATAATGAGGAAAATGTTTACAACGGTTTGTTAACCCCCTCTTTGCGTGGATTTGGAAAATATATATAGGACTGTCAGGTGACAGGACAATATTAGTCCATGGAAAGTCATTTAATGTAAATTATATATATATATATATATATATATAATAAAAAGGTTTGAAGGTCCAATGAATGAAAAGTAAGAAGCTGTAACTCGAAAAACCTAACTATCTAACAGGCTTACAAAATAAAAGTATATATCAACTAATTTTCAAGCAAATGGAAAAAGAAAATTAAATTTCGAATCAACAAGTCAAAGAAAAGTTTCAAAAAACAAAGGTATGGAATCGATAAAAGAAAAACAGACGAAATCAAAGCACAAACGCTATACAGGTGGACAAGGCTCTAAGCCTAAATCAGGATATGTTCACTTCTACAAAACTCGTAATCATGTCCAAGTGTCTTGTAGAAGCAAACACAAAAATGTATGTTTCTGAAGAAACAGATTATATCTATAAACTATTTCTATATATATATATATATATATATATAAAATCAGATGTGAACAGCACATGACTTTCCCTGCAACTCATTCTCTTTATTTCTTTAATAATTCATTAAATTGAATTTAATGGCACAAAATAACACTCATTATTTGAAATGACACTAAATTGGCATGTTTAATTCTAAAATCTAAAATATCACGAGAACGGTTAGTCCTAGAGCAATAAGGTTGGTCTTATTCTTTGGATCGTTAAAAATTACATATAAAACAAGTATTTAACCAATGCACTTATGAATACTTAATTTTGTATTTAAAATTTTGACGATTTTTGAGGGGCGCAAAAAAGGGGGGGGGGGGTTCCCCGAATCGTACCCAAATCTAATCAGCACCAGGGTAACCCACGAGTGACTTATAAAATTTTATGAAATTGGGTCCATTAGTTTTTGAGTTAGAGTGGATACATACATTGTGCAGACGTTACTCTAATTTTATTTCTTTTTTTTTTATTATACGTGTTCTAGAGGTAGAGGTCCAAAATGTGTTGATCTGTCGAAAATTCGAGTTGCGATTTCGGTACGATTCCAATACTTTCCTTATACATTTTCGTGTATTGTAAGGAAAATCTGGCGTCTGAGTCTACACTTATTTTCTGATACACTCATATTGTTTAAATTTACACCTATCATCATCAGTATCTGAATGCACAAAATTAATTTCCGCATAACTCGATCTCACTGAAAACATAACAAAAATAGTTAGCTGTAACTAAGAATTAAAATATCTCAAGGACGAATAGTTGTAATGCAATAAAAATATAACAAAAATCGTCTATGTAATTAAAAATTAAAATATATCAAGCACGATTAGTTATACGCTAATAAAATTAAAAAAAAAAAATTGGATGTATTCTGTTTTTATTTTTGCGCAACAATTTTGTGTTGTCAAGTTATACGGCTTGAAGTTCGTTGGATCAAAAACTTCCAACATTTATAAATTTTTCGAAAAATGATTTTAGGAATTTTTTTTATTACTTATGGGTCAAATCCGTCAAATCCCACGTGTATGCAACGCTTTAAGTTTCAACCTTTAACATTTAGGCTTTAAATGTATCACTTTCGTTCAAAAAATCATCAGTCACAGCTGTATAATACACAGCTTCATTATTACACAGCTGTATGATATGAATATTTCTACATGTTTTAAAGCACACTATTTTCCCTGTTTATATTTGGCAAAATCCTAAATATTAACAGCTAAAGGTTAAGGATTATTAAAGCTGAAACAAACGTTTAGAGGGATTACCACTGACAAATGTTCGAAAAATTATTACGAACGCCGCACGGTGCTTTTAGAAGCATGCGGCGACCGCATCCAGTTTCGGCGGCAATTGAATCAGACTTGTCGGGTGGAAAATCTTCTGAGGCGGGAAAAATTGCAGTATAATTTGTTGAAAATATCCAAAGTGGAATTCTCCACTCGACTTTCTCATGCATTTTTATTACATTTAGTTATATTTATTCTACATTTTCAGAAAGAAAAAAATATATCTATTTTAGATTTTGTTCAAATTAGTAATTATTAGGGGTGAGAATCGATAAAAATTTTTAATCGATTAATCGACCAGTAATTCAGATTTTTAATCGGATATTTTAAAATATTAACTAACACTTTTTGGTTAAACACATGTATATATTTTCATGAAAATTATTAACGTGTAAACATTATAAAAGTGAAAAAAGTAAATATGTTGATAAATGAACATAAATGCCTTAATCCCATTAATAGTTTCCTTGATAACGATAAATCCAGTGCTTCTAAATACATTTCATTTCTTTAAAATACTTTTAATTCTGTGCAAGTACTTTCTTAAATATGTAGACTTAATCGCACCCAAAATGTAAAAAAAAAAAAAAAATACCGAATTTTAGTCTATTCGAATTTAGCCGAATTTTTGTCGAGTCAGCTATTCGAATAACATTTCTAATCGTGACCAAGTCTTAATCGGTTCAATTATCAATTAAACGACACAGACCTAATTATTACTACAAATATTTCGCTAAATGTCTCTAAAAACTTATATTTTTTAAGTTGGCAACAGCTTAATGACTGATAAATTAAGTGTACTCGGTTTATGTGTTTAAATAAATTATTTTGATACTACTTTTAGCATCTATGGCGTATTCCAATGATATAACTTCCTCCATATATACTATATAATGTTATTGCTCTCAGAATGATCATTATTTCCCATGGTAAATAATAACAAATAAAATAATAAATAAAATGACCGTCTCAGTTACAAAATTTGATACAATACAGATCAGGTCCGAAGACTGCTCTGAGCGATTTTTAAAAGAAATCAAAATTAGCTTTTTAGTTATTTTACTTCGGAGCGTAATTTTACACAAATCTAATCTGTTCCTTAGCTACCATAAATATTATCAGAGTTTTAATCTTGACCCCCCTTCCTCCTCCCCCTTTGGAAAATATCGTTTAACATTCTTTTAGGCGAATCCGTAGGACAATTCCTATATTAAAAATAAAAAAAATTGACAATTCGTCGAAATATGTTTAGTTTATGAAGTGTCGTATTATTACATCCTAAAATGGAGCCTCACAATTCCAATTTTTGGCACGAATACGAAGTGATATTCTCGTATAATAATAAAACAAAGAAAAAAAAAGTTACTCCTTCGGGGGAGGGCATGCATCGACAAGTATAGCACCAATTCAAAAATTTTGTCAAACACATTAAGTGAAGGATGACACTCTATAATTGTAATCATTTGAATCAACAATACAGATTTTTCAAAATGTTACTTATAAATTTTGAAGAGAAAAAAAAAAAAAAAAAAAAGCTACTTAAATATGGATTATGGTATGAGAAAGTTGAGTTGAGCCACACTCGCATTAATTATTTTTTAATATTCTTTTAGCTACCACTCGAAAATGATTATACACACAAAATTCGTTTTTATACCATCAAGTATGGTGTAAAAAATATCTAATATCTATATCTAAAAATATCTGAGTACAACCATTCTTGATATATTTCAATTTATAATTTCAGCAGACGATTTTTTTTTTATCATTTTATAAATGAATGTATTTATGGTTTTTGACTCCCCTCTGGTCACTAGGGTAACCGAGTTACTTTTCAAATGCCGAAATCAGCTGTTGGCTAATTCTTGAAATTAAACTATTTTTAAATAATGCTAATAAACTGATTTTTAGTTTAAAATGTCAAAAATAGGGAAACATACAGCAATCTGAGATTGAATAATGTTTTACATACCGCCATTTCCATGTTAATAAAACCATATAATATTCGCCATTTTTATGATTAAATTTGAACCGATTTTTGATATTAAGAACGTTTTATTACGTGATTTAGTGTTGCATGTAATGGCTACTAGCCATTCCTCTTACGAGAAGCTTAGTGGTTAAAGCACGAGGATTGCTCTCGAAGGACATCTACGGGATAGTTCCGAAAAATTGGTCCGTATAAGGAGGCTGCAGTCCCTGTGGTTGACCCCCCCCCCCCCCCCCCTCATTGAGTTCCAATCGAAATTTGTTACATTCTCCCGTCTGTCCAAACAGATATTAAAATTATTTTTGTTTATTCATAAATGACACTATTTCCGGCAAGACAACAAGTATAAACTGTTTATATTTTTATTTATTACATTTTATTTGGAGATTGTAACCATCCAAAGTGTTCACATTTCTCGTAACGCTGCAATTTCAACTGAATACTCCGGCCGACCCTAGACGTTATTCCAGTCGAATAAATTAATAAAATAAAATAATAAATCAGCGCGAAGTAGCTGCAAACCACGTGTACATGAGCGACATAACTGTACGAAGGATTCAATTAGTTAAAACTCTCCCTACAGTGTAGGAATGTAGTGTCCTGAAATGCCTGCGTACCAAAATGTATATGATCAGTGCAGATAAAGTGCAATATGTGCACAAATATAAACATAATGCTTAAAAATTGAATATTTCTATATTATGTTAAATATATATATCTATCTATATATATATAAATAAATATACAATTGTAAATCCAATGGTAGAATGTAAGTAGTAACTCATAATACACTATCTTAAAATTTGCCTACAAAATACAATGAAATAAAGGAAATTCAACCATAAAGAGGAAATTATAAAACGTAATGCAGGCCATAAAAACAAAGATAATCAACAAATTTCAAAGGTGAGGAATGAAAATAGGAAAACAAAAAAAATCAAACAAAAAAGCTTGCACGTGGAAAAACTCTAGGCTTAAGAATAGTTAATTTCAAAAAAATCTTTTTCAAGCCCATATATCCCTTCGAAATGAACAAAAATGCTTGTTTCTGAAACACAAGATATATTTTATCTATAAACTTGTGTTATATGGACGACAAGGATATATATATATATATATATATATATATATATATATATATTGCTTTCCTTATAAATTTAAATTAATTACATTAAAATATTGTAAGGATTAGTGTTAATCATTATGTTGTTGTTGAGACCCAGACCGTCCGACCTACCAGTAGGTGTAAGGTACTGAAAGGTGTAAGGTAACAGTTTAGACGGCCGGGAAGTGCCACCCAATTTAGACCGGAACCCACTGGGGGAGGCATCCACAGGGACCGTACCCTCCTTTCCCTACCGCGATAAGCCCAAAGGTATACCAATTCAGAAAGCTTCCCTCACATCACACGCCAAACGTCGTTTTATCGCCAGTTCTGGTACACTATTTTTGCAACTCCTGCAAAAGCGGAGAGAAAGACGATTGTTTTTAATCCGCGATATTGTTCATGAAGACAGATTAGATGCATTTGTTTCCCATTATTTAAATCATGTTTTATGTACATTTTGGTTTTAAAGTAATACTATAAAAATACATGTATTTAAGACCTTTTTGTACTGCACACAGATTGTTTGCAATGAGTGTAAGAAATGTTCCACCTACATATATAATTTATTATTTGAATAAAACGTTTATATGCGAGATTTTGGAGTAAATATATGTGATATGTGTAGGATCCGTATGTTGTTCAATACTTATATAGTACAACAATCAGTGACGAAAATTGAAGATTATTTGAAAGGAAAGAATATTTGTCATTTTAAAAATGCAAAATTTGTGACATTTTAAGGAAATTTGCTTGACATTTTCGGTTTGTGGGAGCAATAAATGTTACTTTTCAGACATACCTAGAATAATCATCGTTTTTGAAGGTGGACTTTTCAAGGTTTTCGGAACCCTTGGGATTCCGCGACGTGATAGTTTCATGCAAATTGTCTTAAATTTAAAAACGTGTAAAATTTTGATGCATAATTTGGACAAATGGGGATATTTCTTATTTTGGGGTTCTACCATCAAATTAAATTTCGAAAGAGTTTCGTAAGAAAATAAATTTGAAAAACACTGATATAATGTATAGGGAAAGTATTAGGACGAGGTTGAAAACTCAAATTCTACTTAGTGTTTTCGACGATAGAGCTTGTTTCAAACATTCCTGAAATCGAATCGAATGCTTTTAAAGTGATATCTGTGTGTGTGTGTGTATTAATGTATGTAGTATGTGCATGTATATTAGTGTGTGTATGTGTATTAGTGTGTGTTTATGTATATTAGTGTGTGCGTCCTTGAGTCAGTGGATGCAATATCTAACGAACGGATGAAACGTTTCAAACAAACAAAAATCGATTAATACAATCAGTGAATACTGGAAGTCTATTGATTTTATAAGCAATAGAATATTTGGAAACCAGCTCCAAACTTTCGAATGAAATTTTGAAAAAAATCATAAAAAATTAGAACCTTTAATATTGTTACATAAAATATCATTTTTTATTTAATTTTTTATTAGAAAATGAATAACATAAACTTTGAGATAATAGCATGAACCGTTCTTTATATTGTACGTTTTTCAAATAAATTTTAAAAAATACATGAAATTAAAACAGTGCTAACTACCGTAATATGTTTCCATTCCATGTACAATATTATGTGACAACGGTGTTAGCATCATTCTGGTAGGTTTTATTCACACGAGACACTGTTTCACAATAGTTTTGAATTTTGACATCAAACAATTCGTCAAATATAATTTATTAGTTTGTCTGTCTGTCTGTAATGCTTGTCGATAAATTAACAAAATATCGTCAACTTGACATTTTATTTAAAATGTTTCCAAATTGGCAAAAATGACACTAAAATTAATAAAAATGATGTCAAATTGATGAATAGTCAATATCTTGGAAAATGAAGTTAAATTTATTTGATAATGCCTGTCCCTTTGGGGAAATTAATATTCTTGATTTAAGATATGTTGAGTTTCGCGGTTATAATCGTTTCAAATATTTGCACAAAATAAAAGTTAATTCGATTAAGCTGTGAAGGACTCAAACTCATTGATTGATAAAGTCCTTTTGACACTCCCACCCATTTTATTCGCTCTCGAGAGAGAAACAAAAATATTAAGCTCCGTTAGATTCTGTCCCGTTGTTGATACTATAAGCATGGGCGCCCATAGCACTTTTTTAGAAGTTAAACGCAATATGTACAATATCGACTACCTTGATCCCCACATATGGGACCCTGAATGTCCAGTGCCTCCTTTCCCTCCCCTATGGGCCTCCTTTCGGAAGTGGCTCCTTTCCCTCCCCTATGGGCACTCATTGAAAAAACTCCCTGCTTATACTATTAACCTCAGGACAGAACCTAATGGAGTTGAGTTTCGATTTCCCCACCCAGGGGTGGAAAAATAGTCTTTCCAGACCCCACAAAAGTTTCTGTGAAGTCTAAAGCTTTACACACTTGTAGCCACTTTTCCCGGCCACCCAAATTGCTGCTCTAAGTCCTTGGACGAGTCGGGTGGTCTGGGCCTTCAACACTTATAGCCACTCTCTACCATAAGCCTTCGGGTTGGTCGTATGGTCTGGGCTTTCTTATAGCCACTCTGGCCACTCAAATAGCTGCTGTAAGCCCTCTGGGTCAGTTGAGTAGTTTGGGTCTGCAACACTTATAGCCACAGAATACTATATTAGTCTGTGCTTATAGCCATCTCTCCCAGCTACTCAAACAGCTGCTGTAAGCCCTATAGGGCTAGTCAAATGGTCTGGGTTTTCAACACTTATAGCCATGGGTGCCCATAGGGGCGTTCAAAGTCACAAATGTAGGTATCAAGCTAGTCAATATTGTACTTCTCATCCATGAGTTTACCCTCTGGAAAATGTTCTATGGGCGCCCATAGGGGAACGCGATGGAGCACTTTCGCTCCCTCGAACGTTCAAGATCAGAAATGTAGGTAAAGTTAATAGATATTAACCTCCCATCCTTGAGTCTGGGTATCTCAGGGTTTATCTGGGTATCTCTGGGTATCTCAGGTTTTATGGGCGCCTTTGTATCCTACTCGTTCGAAACAAGGTCGACTTCTCCTGCAGCTACCACACTATATTTTGATCGCACTATATTTTGACACACACACAACCACACTCTTTCTCTCTCGAATGATGTACCTAATTCTAATTTTTTCATAATGTAGCTACATATAGAATTTCGTGGCTGTACGTACTCTCTCTAATTTAAAATCTCTAATTTCGAATAATGTTTTAATCCCATTTATTACAAAAATATTCCACCTGTTTCTAATTTTCTACAGAATGCATCTACATATAAATTGCCATAGTGATACGTGCATTCGCACCCCACAGATGCACACACACACACTGATGGAAATATTTCCCAAAATGTTCGAAATGTGTTCATGGTGTCTTTAAGTTGTTGTTGTTGTTGAAACCCAGACCGTCCGACCTACCAGAAAGGTGTAAGGTAACTGTTTGGACGATCGGGAAGTGCCACCCAATTTAGACCGGAACCCAGTGGGGGAGGCATCCACAGGGACCGTACCCTGCTTCCCCTACCACCAACCTCTCGGAAGGACTTTCGGACCCACATGTTTAACGTGATCGTACTCCGCATGAACACGGCGGCAGTTTTGGCAGTGGCTGGAATCGAACCCGGGCCTACCGAGTGCAACTCCAGCGCGCTAACCAATGGGCTACCGCGCCCCATGGTGTCTTTAAGTGTATTTTTTCGTCTAAATGTCGTGATTATCCGTGAACTTCCTCTATACAATAGCATTAGAAAATAATAAAATGATTCTTTGAGTCAATACTGAATTAATTTAATTCTAATCTAAGCGATAATGCATTTAAAAAGTGTCTATATTGCTTAACTGTAAGTTATATATCGGCGATAAGCCCATATTGCTTAATTGTAAGTTATATATCGGCTTCTTTAATCTAATCAGTATTGAATTAATTTAATTCCAATCTAAGAGACAATCCATTTAAAACGTGTCTCTATTGCTAAATTGTAAGTTATACATATATTCTATAAAAAGATAAACCAAATTGCGAGAGTCCTTTCACTTGATATGGCTGCTATAGTAACCTTGAGAGAGAGAGAGCACTCCTTCGCGTATCACGCTGGCGATAAAACGAAGTTGAACGACAGCCGGGAAGCCGAAACCATTATGTGGAATTGTAGCAGTGTAACTATTTATTATAAGCTCTTTATAACAATTGCTCGTCAAAATGTAAAATACTGTAAAATTAAAAGCTGGCTCCTAACTTTTTGAGCTGGTTCGTAGATTGAGGTGAAATATGTCGAGCCCTGCCCTACATACAATAACAAAAAAATCATTCCATTCTAATTACCTAAACACCCCCAAACCGCGCGTATTCGAAATCTCGTACCTTCTAACTCCGTTTTCGTCCCGACAGGCGATAAATGACTACCATCACAAGAAAAACGCAAGCGATTCTTTTCCACAATCGCAACATGTAGACTAAGCATATCACATGATCGTTTGATATTTGCAACTTCTCACAGTGGACTGTCCAAAGTATATCGTTACCCCGTTGCTTCGAATCCACAACAGCTGCGTGCAACAGTCAACGTTAGCGGACCCCTTCATTTCCTGAGCAGAAACAGATGCATTAGAGTCGAAAATTACAGTGTCCATGCGAAGTGCTTCTATCGGACGGCCAGAGCACTTTTGGACGCCATCACGGACGGACAAAAGACGATGTCGGATAGCAGGAAACAAATTTGTGTACACTCGCACACAAACACGGTGCCATCTCAATACAATCGTCTCGCGTGTAGAAAAACGCAAATTTCGAACATCGGGAGGGAGAAAAGATGAATTGGCGAACCCTTGGACAACCAAAAGTTCTTTTCTTCGACTGCGAGTAAATGGTGTCGGCGTGACAGACCGGTTGCGTGCTTACAACTGCGGAAGTTTTTTTTTTCTTTTTCGACTGCTATTTCTTGTGCTGGCAGTCTGTGGGAGATGTCATCACATCAGAAGGAGACGCGACACTACATTGTCGCCGGGGGCACGCGATTGTGGCCGAAATCATCTCTTTGTGATGGGGCAGATGGATCTGTTAGGCTATCTATATTAAGATTGTGTTGTTGGGAGGGTGGTTGTGGGAAGAGCAGTTGTTAAAAGAATCTCCTGTGGTCAGCGGCGTAACTAGGAGTTTTTTCTCTCTTAAGAAAATTAGGTAAATGAGACACCCCCCCCCTCCCCATAAATAGTTAAATTCCGTAGATTTCTCTAGAATTTTTGGTCTCGTAATATGTGACGTCATGAAGTGGAAGGCATGAGTTTTTCTAGCTGGCTGTGGTGGAATGTAACCACCTTATTAGATTTTATGCATTACACACTGTAATATGCCATACATCTACATTTTCTTGAATATCTATTACAATATATTTTCATCCTTTTATTTTGCATCTTTTACTGTAGAATATTACATTTTACTGCCTTTACACAGTACTGTTTTTTATTACTCACTTTGGCAACAGTAGATCACTTCGTTAAACTTTAGCGAATGGCAACATTGGTCTTGTCATTTATTGCTCGTCATGCGGTTGTACATTTGAGGTGTATTTTAAGGTATTTGTTTCCTGTCTATTTTTGCAATCTTTGTGCTTGTCGTTCAAATAACACAAGTTTATAGATAAAATCTATCTTGTGTTTCAGAAACAAGCATTTTTGTGTTCATTTCGATTAAATATTTGGACTTGAGAAAAATAATTTTTTCGAAATGAACAATTCTTAAGCCTAGAGCTTTTCCACGTGCAAGCTTTAATGCTTGATATTTTTTGTATTCCTATTTTCGATTCCACACCATTGATATTTGTTGATTATCTTTAGCTTTATGACCTGTAATATGTATTTTAATTTCCTCATTATGGTTGAATTTTATTTCATTGTATTTTGTAGGCAAATTTTAAGATAGTGTATTATGAGTTACTACTTCCATTCTACCATTGGATTTACAATCTTAATATTTTTATATACACATTATATATATACATACATATACATATTATATATATAATAAAAATATAATATAAAAATTCAATGATAGAATAGAGAGAAGTTGTAATTCAAAAAACCCTAACTTAAAATACGCCTACAAATTAAAAATAAGTATTGAATAGAGAATTGACAATCATGAGGAAAATTAAATGCATATTTCTAGTCATCTCATCAAGCTAAAGATAATCAACAAATATGCGGTGTGGATTCGATTATTGGACATATTATATATATATATAATTATAAAGTTGTAGAGAATTGCCAAATTTGTTCAAGAATGTGTTTGTCGAACAGAAAAATTTGCAAATAATCGTCCAAAAAGATATTTTTAAAAGCATACGATTCTTTAAACTGCTAAATCGTCTTGAGGACAATTGTATAACAAATGATTTAATAAATTTAGTTTGAATGTTACCCATTTTATGACTCGACGATTTGTCGGTAAATACCATCACAATCGAAAGAATCTGATGTAGGCAACACATGACTTTCCTTATATAATGTAATGAATTTACTACTTTTACAGTAAAAAAAAAAAATGTTTTTCTTATAGTAGATACTAATATTATTTCCAAGATATTGAATTTTCGACAATTAGTCGTCATTTTCATTGATTTAGTCATTTTTATCCATTTGGCGAGATTTTCGTTAATTTGGCAACATTTCAAAAAGTCACCAAGTTGGCGACATTCCGTCAAATTCGTCGCCAAAATCTCGCGAAGCGTTATGGACAAAGAAATAAGTTATTCTTACAGCAGACAAATGACTATTGGAGTTCAAATACAAACGTATTACTCAAAGTATCTTTTTTCATGAATGGAACGAGCTAGATCCACGAGAAGGATGTCACCCAATTTATCGCATGGTATTACATATGAAAAGTGAACATGTTTCTCAATTGGAAATATTTTTTTTTATTTCATATGACTTTTTGATAATTTTTTTGAAAAATGTGCAATATCTCGAGAACGGTTCATGTTAGCGTTCTAAAATTTATGCCAATCGTTTTCTAATGAAAAATTACATAAAAAAAATCTCTATTTGCGTAACTTTATTGGTGGTTTTGATTTTTTAACGATTTTTTCAAAATTTCATTCGAAAATTTAGGGGGGGGGGTTGAACATTCTATTGCGTATAAAAACAATAGGCTTCCAGTGTTTACGGATTGTGATTTTTGTACCAAATTTGGTTCGAATCGGTCCATTCATTCGTCAGATATCGTCTCCACTGACACACACACACAGACATCACTTCAAAAATGTTTGATTCGTGATCAGGGATGCTTGAAACGTGCTCTCCCGTCGAAAACTCGAATTCGAATTTTCGACCCCGTCACAATACTTCCCTTATACATTATGTATATAAGGAAAGTAACCAGAAAAATAAACTAATCTGAGGTTTAAATAACATTCCATCTGCAGTATATATTGTATATTTATATGCTTTGTGATTTATATGCTCTTTGTGATTTAATATTGCGAAGGTATTCTTATTTTCGGAGAATGTAACCAGAATGTCAGTACACCCGTCGTACGATTGTACATATAACGTTTCCTAATGCAAGACATTCCAATCGCTTGTGGACGTTAATGTTTTATTGGGAGGGGGATTAGGAATGTATTCCCCAGATTTGAGGGTTCTTTTCAGCTTTTTCTATTGGACAAACAATTTTGTACTAATTGGTCAATGCCCTACAAATTTTCTCTAATTGGCTTTTCTCTATATCTCTAAAAGGGGAGCGAGACACCCCCTCATAACAAAATTAAGACTGTACGTGTATATCTTCTGATATGCTTCCATTTTGGCATAGGTTGATCCAATTCCATAGCACTTTCATTTTGGCATATATCGGTGCAATTTCAGAGTTTTTGTAAATTTGCTTACAAACGGGACCTATTCTATTTTTCAGATCTGCCTGTGAAGATCATTTTGTAACAAAGATTCTTATACTTCTTTTTAGGGCAATTAAATATTTTATTTGAATGTTTTGAATAACAATGTCATTTAGAATACTAGAGGAATTTGCACATGATTGTGAATTTTGAATTTCTTTATAATGTATATTCCGTACGAAGAACGGGTATACTAGAGATAAGGTGAGTTGTCGGTAAGACGTTTTCGAGCTTTATGACTGTCCTCAAATATACGGGTACACTGTCCTCGAATTATCGAATATTTAAATCTTAAAGCCGGACAAGATACCCTTAAATTTAACTGCTTATCTTAATATTTCCTTATATTTGGTTGTTGTAAAATATTCTTAAATGTATTTGTTTGTCGTAAAAAGGTTCTAAAATGAAGCTATTTGTCTTAGAATTTTCTCAATTTTAGCTGTTTGTATCAAATTCGTCAAATTTTTATTATTGGAATTTAAGTTATTAGATATATATAAGAAAGATCTCTTAAATTATATTAATTATTTTTCTTTCTTTCTCTACTTATGTTACAGAGATCTATGGAAAATTATATGTTCCCGAGAATGAACGGTGTTGGTAAGCGGTGGCCTAACAACTAAATTTTCTACTGAATATTTTTGTCGCTTACTGTTTATATCTACTTCTCTTATATAGTTTAGTAGATATATCGAGTGAAAGTAAGCAAAATAAAACGAAAACTCGCTTGGATGAAACCTTTCTATATTTTTCGAAATAAGAGTAGCTCGAAATATTAAAATATTGTAATTATTTGTGTATATTTATAAATGGTGCCCAATGTATGACAAAACAAGTTTTTATTGTTTTAAATGCTTTATATTTTTATCTATTATGTTCGGAGATATAAGCGTCCGAAGCGTTTACATTTTTCGTAACGTTTCGATTTGTCGACCATACGCACGTTAATCATGTCAGTGCTATGTAAATAAGCAGTCAGTTTGCACAGCGTATACAAGTTAACCTTGCCCGAAGTATACAAGTAAAGAAGGTATTTTAAAAGCACAACCTTGGGTGTCTAAACATTTTCAAAGACCATTCATAAGCAGAAATGTTCGATTTTATAGATTAATGTTCCATCATGTAACAACCACTCAGTCCCAAAGCCAGCAATTATTATGTGCCATTCAAAAACGCGTTTAGCATGTAGTATATACGCCCTTGACAGAAGTTTAAAGTAACGGCTAATAATGTCTTTGTTAAAAAGTTGATTAATTTATTTATTATACCTATCAGATTCTGATTCTATATATATTGCAAACAACTGAAGAAATTAATTTTGACAACGGGGATAAAGATAATTAATCCATTAGTAAGTGTTTAAAAAATTCTAAACATGAACGAAACCCGATTTACTCTTTGTAAAGAGATAACTTTGGGGATTTAGAGAGGCTATCTCTCTGGAATCAATTCAGCAACCTAACAGAAATTTTATTCGATTATGACAGGCGATAAGGACCTAAAGGGTACTTGTGTCAAGGTGCATACGGGTACTTGAAAATTGGAAAAGTACTTGAATTTTAGATTAACAATTTCAAAGCTTTGAAAGTACTTGAAAATTCCCATTTTATTGGTTAAGTCCTTGAAAGTGCTTAAAAAAGGTAGGGTTGAAAGTGTTCTGCAGATTCGCAGCATTGTGTTTTTTCTGGAAACTTCTGCTTTCTCTGGAAATTTTCCTAGCAATTGCTCCGTCGCTGAAATTTTCTTATATATTGTTTTCCCTCAAAAATTTCCTTATAACGGCTTCAACATTAAAATATCTGATGTGGGCAGCACATGACTTTCCTTATATAATGCAATAAATTTACTACTCTTATAGTAAATACTATTATATTCTTTTCAAGATATTGAATTTTCGTCAGTTAGTCGTCATTTTCATTGATTTAGCGTCATTTTTATCCATTTGGCGAGAGTTTTGTTAATTTGATAACAATTAAAAAAGTCGCCAAGTTGGCGACATTCTGCCAACTTCGGCGCCAAAATCTCGCCAAGCGTTATGGACGAATAAATAAGTTATTCTTACAGCAGATAAATAACTTGGCATTGAAATACAAAAGTATTCCTCAAAGTATCTTTTTTCATGAATGGAACGTGCTAGATCCACGAGAATGATGTCACAAATTTATCCCATGGTAATACATATAAGTGAACATGTTTCTTAATAGGAAATATTTTTTTTTATTTTATATATTTAACTTTTTTTTATATATTTAACTAATGTTTTTATTTTATATATTTTTGTTATTTATAATAACAAAAATCACAATCCGTGAATACTGGAAGCCTATTGTTTTTATACGCAATCGAATGTTCAGAACCCACCTAAATTTTCGAGTGAAATTTTGAAAAAATCATTAAAAAATTAAAACCTTTAACAAAGTTGCGCAGATAGACATTTCTTATATAATGTTTCATTAGAAAACGATTGTGGACATAAATTTCAAAACGCTAGCATGAACCGTTCTCGAGATATTGCACATTTTTCAAAAGAATAATCAAAAATTAAAAAAATATATTAACCGTTGAGAAACATGTTCACTTTTCATATGTAATATCATGCGATAAATTTGATGACATTCTCGTGGATCTAGCTCGTTCCATTCATGAAAAAAGATACTTTGAGTAGCAATACTTTTGTATTTGAACGCCAATAGTCATTTATCTGCTGAAAGAATTACTTATTTTTCCGTCCATAACGCTTGACGAGATTTTGACGACGGATTTGGTAGAATGTCGCCAACTTGGCGACTTGTTTAAATGCTGCTAAATTAACGAAAAACTCGCCAAATGGATAAAAATAAGGCTAAATCAATGAAAATGACGACTAATTGGCGAAAATTCAATATCTTGGAAAGAATATATCTACTATAAGAATAACCTATTGTTTTATTGTTAAAATAGTAAATTCATTGCATTATATAAGGAAAGTCATGTGTTGCCCACATCAGATTTTTTTCGCATGTTTTGCCCCATTTTAGTTTGACATTCGGTTATTTTAGTTTGACTTTAGCGGCCCTCAGCCGCTAAAGTGCCGAATTATCGGAAGTTTACTGTTCTTTGATCTTCGTTCTTAAATTAAAAGAAGAAAAAAAGATTAGTTTTTATTCATGACCCCTTCAGGCTGTACTTCCTGCCTAATTAATAAAACATGATTGCTGTAAAACCTTTTATGAATCTTTAGCTGTCGCTTATCTCTTGTATTTGCGGTGTTATATAGTTAAGGAGTAAGAACATAATTGTTGTAAGTCGCTTTATGAATTCATAAAGTATGTCAAACTTGTATACGAGTCATTCAGTTATATTGGTAGTTACAAAGATAAACGTTCTTGGTATTCAAGTAATCATCATACTTGATTAAGAAGCAATGCTCGTCGAAGTTTATTGCTTTACTCGCTCTTATATTGAAAATTCATTGAAAAGTTCGAATTTGCATATGTTTAGATCTTGAATTGTATATACAGTGAGTATGTGTTGATAACATATTTTTATTAGAGCGTGTTTTCTTTTTTGCATATATATGACTGCATACGGCGTGTCGAGGGAAGTTACGCATCAGGCGAATAACTCAAAGTATTAGGAGCCCCCCCCCCCCCCCCTTCCGACTATGGAGGTTATTCACATCAAAAATTGAGCCGCATATCCTTTTTCGAAGCTTTTTCTCCTATAAATTTTTGCTGTTTCGTAGGTAGTATTGAGATAGTATAGTTTTCGCGAAAATTTTCGATTTCGAGATTTTAACGCCAATATATTTTAAGACCTGAACACGTTTTGACTATTTTTGAAGTGATGTCAGTTTGTGGTCTGTTTCTTGTGTACACTATAGCAGCCACACATATATGAATGGATTTTCACGAAACTATATCCGGCTTTGTTATAAAAAAAAATCTAGAACTAGATAATTTTGTTTTTAAGTTCGAGCGAAAACTTTGAAATTTTATATAGGTTTAACATGGCAGTATAGGACAAAATTGGACAAATCATGCATAAAAGGGTTTATTTATGGCTTAATGATCACGAGACTTAATAGTTTCAATCATTGTTGTGAAAATAGTCGCGATACAATTTTTATCGTTCCATCGTTGGACCCCCTTTGGGGGCAAGTTACCCTTCGCCCCCATCCCACTCGGGGATACATTGTTAAGTATGGTATCAATCAAAAAAAAAAAAAAATTCAAGCTCTTTAAAGTAAAGGGTAACACGCTATAATTGTATTCATTTGGATCCACGATATCTATTTTTCAAAAATTTTCTTCTAAAATTTGAAAAAGAAAAATGAATTTTGGTATGAGATTGCTGAGGTGAGCCACACTTCAATTAATTATCCAAAGTTTCACAGTTTACCTTTCATTTTAATAAATAGTTATTTAACGTTGAAATTTTCTTGCAAAGGTCACGAAAAATAAAGAAATTTTGTTTGTTAAACCTGGCTGATAGCTTGTATACACACACACACACACACACACACACACACACACACACAGAGGAGAAAACAAAAATTAACTTCCGACTTCGTGACCAGGGGCACGCCATAAAAGTGATCAGGGATCACCTTTTTTGTTTTCTAAAGTTCACAATAATAGGATGACCACCCGCGGTTTTCAGAACAGCGGCAAGTCTTTATCAATGAAGCAGCATGGACGCAGCGGTTCCATTCATGACATTTATGCATGAGTCACGAGCCAATCACAGGCTGCCGACATGTCATCTCAGCTAGTTTTAATAGTATTCGGTCGTTGCCGTGGTGTCGTGCCCATACCAGTTAGAACAATATAATATCGACTGCTCATCAGGGAGTGGTTTTTTAATGAACTGAGAATTGTATTTTTTCAATTTTTGTTTGCACGCGAAAGACAATAGTTTGTGTTATTGGAGAAGCAACTTGAGATTTATGTTGGCTGTTACAGTCGGTTGGACTTGGGTCTGATCCTCCACCAGTGTTTATTGCACGAGGCACTGTTTTCCTATATGTGCATAAAGAAAGGCCAATAGGATCTCTATCAGTTTGTTCCGCCTGGCGATAAATTTGGCGCGATTTCACTCATTTGGGTGAAATGTTGCCAAGTGGGTGATAATCCCATATTTCTGAAAATTAATTTTAATTTCTTTGTTAATCCCTGTAGCATTGTGTAAAATCTGTTTTCTCATATGTGCATAAGAAAAGCCAGTTGGATATCTATCAGTTTGTTCCGCTTGGCGATACATTTGGCGCGATATCACCCATTTGGTGAAAATGTCAAGTGGGTGATAATTCCATATTTCTGAAAATTAAATTAAAATTCTTTGTTCATCCATTTATAGCATTGTGGAAAATCTGTTTTCTCATATTTGCATAAGAAAAGCCAATAGGATCTCTATCGGTTCGTACGGCTTGGCGATAAATTTGGCGTGATTACACCTATTTTTGGGTAATGCTGCCAAGTTGGTGATCATTCAATATTTCTGAAAACTAAATTTAATTTCTTTGTTAACCCCTGTAGCAT
This sequence comes from Amaurobius ferox, assembly GCA_951213105.1. NCBI lineage: Eukaryota > Metazoa > Arthropoda > Arachnida > Araneae > Amaurobiidae > Amaurobius > Amaurobius ferox. Next base: position 1,122,166 of record OX578154.1, read on the forward strand.
TGGAAAAATTATTAATTTATTGATTCAAAATATAGCAATATTCACCGTTCATGGAACAATTTTAGTTTTTGTTTGGCAACTGGGCGTATTTTCCATAGGCGGAATTGCAAAGAATGTCAAAAACTAAAATATATAAAAAATTGTTAATCTTGCAGTATATAATGGGGAGTTGGTCTTAATATTTGCTGTCAAAAATTACATATAAAACAAGCATTTAAATTATATATTTCAATATATTTTTTTTTTCAGATTTTGGTAATTTTTAGACTATTTTGCAAAAAGTGACAAGTTTTAGTCTATTTTTCCAAATCGTAACATAATGTAATCGGTACCGGGGTAACCTACAAGTTACCTCACATACTGTAGGAAAATTAACAAGAAAAATCAATCATGCTTAAAGCATTGATTATGAAACACTTTCCAACTTCAATGCAATTTTATTTAAACATGTCTAAAATGCAATACATTCCTCGGTAATATTTTAAAACTTATCACAATACTACATTAATTTATTATATTTGAAAACTTAAACCTTCATCGAAAAAAATGAACTTCATTCAAATGATGGCATTGACATATATATTGCCTGGTTTAAACATCTCTAAAATGTGATACATTCCTCGGTAATAATTTTAGAATTATCATAATGCTGCGATAATTTATTATATTTGAAAACTTCATAGAAAACAACTGAAATTCATTTAAATAACGTCATAGAAAAAATAACACGCCTGGCTCTCTCTATAAAAACAGCATTTCATTCATAAATAATTTCCCATTCATGTCATTCATCACAATACTACAATAATTTATTTTATTTAAAAATTAAGACCATGGAGCTACACGTAATTAAACTATGCGTAAAACTTCATCGAAAAAAATCGTCCTTCTCTTTGTAAAATCAATGAATATTTTATTCATATCAGCTATGCAGACTCCATGAACTAAATGATTTTGTGTTAAAGAAATATATCAATTCTAATACAACTAATTCTATATATTTTGCTGTTTACATTTTACATAGGTGAAAAATAGGCTTCGTTGTAGAAATAATGAAATTTGGATGAGCCTTAGAGCTCAATATATTGTAATTGCGTTGTTTCAGTATGTAGATGCACAGAATTTATGCAAAAATAAAGTGGTTTTAGGACGGATACAACACTCAATATGAATTAAAAAGAACTTAAAAAATCACGATTTTGAGACAAGATGGATGCCATATATCATTTTGAAGTGGGTCACGTGATCTTTTCATATCATGTTCACGTGATTGCTTCATATAAGAGGTGTTATTATTATTTTATTTTTATTTAAAAAACTACTGAATATATTTCGCTATTTTTTTTATATATATATTATGGAACAATTTGAATATATTGCCTAAAATTTTCGAAGCAATTTGTGAATTTTAAATCCGCTTAAAAAATGTTTGAAAAATTAGGTCCCATAGGGCTTAATGTATTTCATTATTTCAACCCGGGTTCATTCCAAAACTAATTGGATGATATTATTCATTTATATTCCCATAGGTCCTACAGACCGTCTGAACAACATACTAAAATTTCATTTTGATTAAGTCATTTTTACTGCAGTTATCGTACTAACGGACAGACAGACAGACTGAATGAACAAAGTCATAAACACTTTTCAACTTTGTTGTAAAGTGTTAAAAATCAGCTGACTGAGTTTATCAGACTGATAAATTTACTGAATTGAGCAAGCTGTCGTTCGGGACTTTTTTTGGGGGGAGGCAAGTTTTCTATTTGACCTATATAAATATATCTAAATGCTGTCACACAATAGAACACACAAAAAGTTAATATACAATATCTCTGTGGGGGCTTCGCCCACCCCCCTCCCCCGGGATGTATGCCTGAAAGAAACACTGGAATTGAGCTTATTTGTATTATTATTAAATACCTGATACTGTCTTGAATTGACCTCTTTTACTGTCTTGATGGTGGAAAACAATTTTTACAGTTAACCATTTGTTATTACGGAAAGGTTCGGGTTGCTGGATTTTGATTACAAATCTGTCTGCTTTGGCGACAAAATTGAAAAGTTTAAAAAGTTACGAAGGATGGTCATATTTTATAATTTGCTTGGGTTTTTCGAAGTCTTTTTTCCTCAGAATGTACATAAGGATGCTCATTGTTCAGAGAAGGAATTTGTGCGATACGAGAAACAGTGGATTGTGAATATGATATTGTGAATTTCAGCATTTATTTGATGTTTTATTATATCTAGTTAGTGGTTGCTTAGTGACTTTGCTAGATGAGTAGGAAATGCTAAATGAGTAGGACATTTACCATGGAAATCAAATTGTCGAAGTTGTATTTCTTTTCTTGTATTTGCTACTATTTAATGTCAAATTTAGCTACTATTTATTTCTAAGTCCTAACTAAACAGGAAGTGCTCCATGAAGATATCTTTCCCTATGCTCTTAAAGATATAATGTAAAGACATTTTTGGTTATATCCATAGCACTTATTATATATGTATAGCTTGAAGGGGTGTTAATTAATTTGTCTTATACTTTCAGACACCCTGTGGCCCAGCCAAGCCGACGGCATGGCACCCCGAGGTGGGGGCGGTGTCGCAGGAGGTGGCGGAGGATACCTTTACCACCATCCTTCCTACCCCCCATCCACAACTGTGTACGCCCACACCACCGCCGTGCCTCCTTATTACAGTGCTGGCCGGTATACTGTCAGCCCCATGTCTGGCAGCCCCATCGATAGGATGCAGCCAGCACCCATCGGTTATCCAGGTAAGTCATTTTATAGTGTTTCATTAAGATTTTCCTTTTTGTCTCCTGTATCTCTCTATAGTAAAGAAAACAATGACAGCCCCATATGGATAAATACTGTAAAATTTTTCTGTAAAGGCTAGCTCCGTTTAATGGCATCAAATAAGATTTAAAATTTTGTATGATGGTTTTGTTTCAGTTTATGTATTGTTTCTTCAATTTTGGTTACATCCCAATTTAAAATTCTAATTTTTTGGTCATTTTTTAAAGTGAAATTTTCAGCCCCACCCTCCTTTCTTTCACAATTTTTTTTAACCAACAGCACAGGTCTTGGGAGTTTTTCATTTGAATTCGTACCTCGTACGAAACTTGAACCAGTCGCACTTTTAAATACTCATTTGGCTAATTATTTAAATCAAATGATAAATAAACTTAAATGTTTTGAATATATTTATTAAAAATATTCCAGTGTTTTAATAATAAATATTTTTAAGAAGTGGAGTTCTATAGAAGAAGAAAGGACCATTTTCAGACATTTGGGGAAATGTTGACAATCCCTTAGATCACCTGATGTTGTTGTTGAGATCCAGACCATCCGACCTACCAGAAAGGTGTAAGGTAACTGTTTGGACGGCCGGGAAGTGCCACCCAATTTAGACCGGAACCCAGTGGGGGAGCACAGGGACCGTACCCTCTTTCCCCTACCACCAACCTTTCGGAAGGACTTGCGGACCCACATATTTAACGTGATCGTACTCCGCATGAACACGGCGGCAGTTGTGGCAGCATACAAATCCAGCGCGCAAACCACCGGGTTACCGAGCCCGAAATGTGCCAACAGCACGCGGTGTTCCCAGGTGGTCACCCACCCAAGTACTAACCGCGCCCGATGCTGCCTGACTTCGGTGATCTAACGAGAACCGGTGTTTCTCAGCATGGTACGGCCGTTGGCCCAGATCACCTGATGTGAGAACGTCGGAAAATGGTCAACATTTTACGAATTAATAACGTTGTCTGAACTTATACTTTGACGTACCTATACCATTAAATCAATCCATCTGTTTGTGTTTTTTTTTTATCCGTTCTTGTTTTTTCAACTATTCTGCTCTTCAAAAAATCGTACTTTGTATGAAATGAAAGCGCTATTTTTATAGAATATCGTTAGCTATTTAAAATGTCGAAAGTTCAGTAAAATTGAAAATATTTGACTATATGCAAATAATCGAATTGAAAATATATGCAAATTATCTTCTGGAATCGCGGCGAAAATGCTTCAATTTGTTTCTTCTCTCCAAGGAAACTTGTATTCTTCGCTGTCTAGATTTTCTAAAAGCTGGTTTTGTTTGGACATTGAAGACCCATTCCAGTGACAACCCTTTATCGCCCTTTGGTGAAAGTGGGAGGAGGCGTTTAAATATAATTTGACTGGTTGGTTGTGAATACTGTTTCTGTTGAGTAATTGCCGTTCATTTTTGAATAATTGTGGATGGTTTGCGGTTGCTTTTGGAATTAATGAAACAGTGCACCATGCGAAGGGAGACGTTTAAATGTGTTTAGTGTTCGATCATTAGAGATACCTAGATGGGTTGCAGGCAGGGTATTTTAAAGATTCCTTTTTGAATATTTCAAACCATATAATCTGTTAATCAGAGATTAATTATGCCAGTTATTATTGTAATAATTTTGGTATTGCCAAGGAATTAAATGAAATGTTATTTTATTTAATTACTTGTTAAAACTAAAATTAAAATATGCTTCATTTGGGACAATCCAGGGTATTACTTTTCATAATAGGCCAATTGAATCTGTTCTATTTAAGACAGTTATTTTGTGATTGCAATATCTCTAGTACTGTGTTGAGAAGCTTGTTCTGCATTGATAATCTAAATGTACGTAGGAAACTATCATTAATGGCATTTTTGTAAGCAATTTTATAGATTATCCCCAGATACTGAATGTCCTTATTGTTTCCATTATTAATTTATGTCTACCCTCGGGTTTTCTGCAAATTAAACGTTGCAAATAATTTTGCTATCAGCAAATTTTGTAAACTTTTTAATCGTTGTTGTGACTTAGATATGTTTTTATATCTTATGAAAATGTTAAAAATGGGTGTATACCTAGCTAGACTGGCAACCTTCCTTGGTTAATTCTGATACTTTTGATGACCTTATAGAATTTTGTGTTCACTACTGTAATTCTTCAGAGTTAGTATAATTCAGTTATGCTACCTGTTTCTGTGTATACACTCGAATTTAAAGGAAAATTGAAGTAATCTTTCAATTACATTTCTCTATTTCTAGTTCTACCAATCATTCTACCGATACTTTACCGATCATTCTACCAATACTTTACCGATCTGGTTCTACCGACACTTTATTACTAATCACCTGCTCTCTCTCTGTGTATATATATATACCCTTAAGAAAAATAAATTCTAAATGAAAAAATTAAATAATCAGATTACTCGATCATCATTGAATCATTTAAACAAATAAAAGTGACATTTCGAAAAATGCAACAATCATTATCTCTTCCATTTTTCTCCTCTTCCGAAACACCTCCTAATTGATCCCATTCGTTTTTTTTTTTTATCGGCCATTTCTTGGCGATTTTTCTTGGCGACGAAAGAAACGCATAAGAAAAAGTCCAATGAAGGGTTGCCATGGACGGAACCGAGGTGTTTATAAATATCTTAATGTGCATCACCTCTTGGAATCGAATGCCATGGATCAACGGATGTACGGACGCATTTATTAAAAAGTAAATAAATAATTCCTTTTGCGTAATGAACTGAACAGGTTGTTTGTTCTCGAGTTTTTTTTTTATTCCATTCTGCTTCTAATTGTCGTGTTCAGAGAAATGAGAGGCAGGGTTGGTTCTTGTTAAAAACGGGTATGTGAAATATAGCGTTCCCAGGGTTCGCGAGGTGGAAAATGGGCATTCTCGCAGCAATTCTCGGAAAACGATCAATGGCGGGTTTCTTTTATTATTATTTCTTTGCTTGTCTTTCTATCTCTTGTTCTTAATAATAACGTTGGGGAAATTAATTATTTGAACAATACTAGCAACAGTTTTGCTTTTTTAAATATGTTGCTTGCTTTCTGACTTTATTGGACTGCGAATAAATCAGTGTAACAAAAAATGGCCAAACTCGAGAATGGTTCCATTGTTCGAAATATTGCCGTTTATCTTTAGTGTAAATTTTCGGCTATGTTATAATTAGGTGGAACATTATCTGTTCATTTAATATAAAAAGTTTTTATTACATTTTCGAGACCACATTAAAGTACAAGATGATCTTAATTAAAATATCGCTATTCAGAGTAGTTTTTTTTTCTTTTGTTGTTTTTGAGGAAAAGGCTATTTGAAACCATATCCAAAAATTAATAGTGGTAAATTTCAAAACATTAAGAGAAGATTTCACAAATATATAAAGTCTGAGTTTTCACTCAACTTTCTCATACATTTCCCATATTCTTTTGTTTTACTACGAAATTAAAGAAGAGATTAAAAAAAACCGTGAAAATACCATAATCAGGGAAATATCTGAGAATTTCTTAAAAAAACCTGTAAAATCGGGGAAATATCTGGAAATTCCTAAAAAAAATGTAAACCCAGTAAGCTCTCAGCTATGTTCCTGTCATATATTATGGCATATATATATATATATTTATATATATTGAGATATATATATATATATATATATATATATATTGAGATATATATATAGATATAGATATATATATATATATATATAAATTGTTATCAAGATGAAGGTGAAAAAGCTTTTTACCTTTAGTGATTTAGTAACATAAAGCAGCGCCTCTAGCTGAGAATTTAAAAAAGAATAGGATAACAAACTCGGCAACGTGCCGAGACAACCGAAAAATGCAAAATATATAAAGTTGTAGAGCATTGTCTAATGAGAAGTAATCGACGTCACGAATGCATGAAACGCGTGTATGGGAGGCGTTTATGCAATTGTTTTTATACACAATCGTGCTATATATCGAGAACGGTTTGTGCTAGCGTTCTACAGAATGGGTGTTGTTCGTTGTCTACTAATACATTACGCCTTAATTATTTATCATTATTAGTCTTCATTTTTTTTTATCTTTACAAAAAATGCATTGCTCTTTACATAGCGCGTCCTCAAACCCACAGATACTAAAATACATACATACACTTCCACAGAAATCGCCTCCAAAATGTTCGATTCCAGTTCAGGGTTGCTTGGAATGTGCTATGTCGTAGAAAATTGGAATTGTCGTAGGAAATTCAGTCGATATTGTCGTAGAAAATTCAGATTTTCGACCTCGTCACAATACTTTCCCTGTATATTACTAATATATGCATTTATGGAAAGCAATGATCTTTTCATACCAAATAGAAAATATTTCGTAGAAAATTAGTTTCCTAAACAGGTAACTGAGCATTTAAGGACACATTTGTAATAATAATCAGACAAAATAACAAAGAAACTCATGTAATAATTGTGTGCCAGATTTTTGTTAGAAATTCGAAGCGAGAGAATTTGTTTTACGCTCTACTTAATCTAGCAAATAACTCTGCAGTATGCTACAGAAAGATTTTTGAGCTATTCTTTGTCAAAGTTTGTAATTCTTTTACCGGTTTCTCCAGCCACCTTGCTTTGCGATGATAGCAACTTTGAGGGGAGGGGTGAAGACACAAAATGAAATTTTCTTCGCTTAAAAATGACTATAGAAATTAAAAAATCAAATAAAGTAAACTGCATGTTATATAAAATTAAAGATTACGTATGCTCAAATGTATTCACTAAAACTTGTTTTATACGTAATTTGTAACGCTGAAAAGAATAAGATCAACCCCATTATTCTAGGTCTAGCCGTTCTTGAGATATTTTAGTGTTTCGCATTTTTACTACGCCACCTTTGAAAATATACGTTCAGTTACTTAATGAAAACAAAAATTGAATTAAAAGTACAAATTCAGTGGCATTTTAAATAAGTATGTGAGCTATTTTGTGCCATTAAACTCAATTTAATGAATTATTAAAGGAATAAAGAAAAAATGAATTTGAATCTGCAGGTAAAGTCCTGTGCTGCCCGTATCATATTTTTTTATGTTGTACTATGTGTGTTGTTGAGAGGTGAATACTAGACTTTAAGTCAATTTATCTCCTGATAGATTTTTTGATGATGTCTCAACCGTATAAGGATATATCTAAAATCCCTTTGAAGATGGCATAAACATGAGAATTTTGTACTGTTCTGTTATCAACAAATTGCGTTCAGAATTTATTTTGAATAAATGTATGTTTGGAACATATTTTACCCAAAGCAATTATTGATCATTTTTTTTCAAAATTATTAAAAATTTCTCAAATTATTTTTTATTAAATCCTGAAGACGAATTAATGTGAAACATTTTCCTTGTACAAAAGTGAAAAAAACTAAGCAAATTGAGATATTGGTTCATTAGTTCTATCAAGTACTATAATCCCACATTCTTATCGTCAGCTTCCTCCCCTCCCCAGCCTTTCCGAGAGCTTAGAATAAATATAATTGTTAAGATATGAATAAAAGAACAAAAAAGTGATAAATTTAGCTGCGTTTTATGAAAACTGATATATTCGGATTTTGATGCTTTAAGTGTTGTCTTCCAGACGATTCCAAACTAAGTGGTAAACCAACTTTCTTTTGTTTATTGAAATTTCACATAAATGCTAATATGAACTACACAATAATTTTATTTTTTTTTAATTAAATCAACCCAATTGCAGAAAACCTATGCAACAGCCAACGCATATCAACACACACCCATATATGCCGAGAGAAAACATGTGCAAAAGTATTTCAATCTCATCTGTAAGCACCAACAGAAATAAATTGGTTCCTTGTTGCCAGGCTTCATGCGCCTGCCTATCTGCCCTGAATACCAATAATTATTTTAAAACTCGGCCCTGGTGATATCAGTTTTAGATATAAACTATTGTAGATATGTAATTGTTGCCTGAAACTGTAGTCTGTCACTGCTATCAACAAGTTCCATTGCTCTTGTCTTCGAGTAGACTGAACAATCGAACATTCAAATGACGGACCACACCTCTGGATGAGAGACAACCGCTCCCGGTTACGTTCTAAAAAAATCAACAGGAAATCGGGATCTGAACGATGGAACGGTCTCCCAGACACAAAGACAGACGATATTTTTTATTGTCTAAAAGCAGATGCAGCCGCAACTAATTTGACTAAATCCTATTATTCCATCGAAACCTTACCGCACCTCGCTATGATGGACACAGCTCGATACGATCAAGAACTCTCGTGATTCCAGCGCCATCTGCCGGATACTCATTGCCCATCCCCATGCTCATTAAAGAATTAGCCGAAAAATCAATCACTGCGTATCTTCAGAGGGGGGTTGGGCAGCCATTTAATTCTATTAGATACTAGCCGGCAATTCAATAAGTTGGCTGTAATGGAAGCCCATTTACCGTAAAAGCGGGCAGGTTGCGGTCCGCAGACCACCAAGCACGTGATTCGAATGCGAGAATCTTCGAGAAATGGCAAAAGTTGTCTTCGGTGTTTCTGTTTCGGCAATGCCTGTTATTGTTTGTTCCCGGGGCAACAGCTTCTTGAATTACATTATAACAGACGATTCGTTTAAACGTCGCAGCTTGATGCTAATCGGTAGCTGAAGATGTTTATGATGCAGTTGAAGTAAAAGGGTTGTGAAGGGAAAAGGTGAAGAGTCGGCGAGATAAATGGACTTGACGAGCAGTTAATAGTTGTGTAACCGTTTAGATTCAATCAAGAAAATTTCAATTTTCCATTCTCTTGGTATGGATGCCACGAAACTGCAACAGGTATTTTGCAATAGATTTGTTTGTCCTTTGAAGTACATGGTTGTTACATTGTATATATCTTATACAGTCCTTATACAATGAAGACAATTCAGACAGCTGCGATAGTTTTAAGTTCTGTGGGGGTTTTTTTACATTCCCTGCAATACATGGTAATGTATAAGGGAAGTATTGGAATCATGCCGAAAATCGCAACTCTGAATTTTCGATGTATCGACACTTTTGGGATCTCTAGAATACAACAAAAACTTATTTTTTGTACAAGTGCACAGTATTTGTAACGCGCGTGTGTGTGTGAGTGATAGTGGGAGAAACTGTCTGTCTGTGCAATATATGTATCCACTCTAACTCAAAAGCTAATGGACCCAATTTCATAAATTTTCATAAAAAAATCATTTGTGGGTGACTGATGCTGATTAGATTTTGCTACGATTTGGAGCAAAAGAGTCGTCTGCCTTTTTTTATGAAATGGCCCGCAAAAATCGTCAAAATCTTGAATCAAAGACTACGCATGCTCAAATGTATCCATTAAATGCTTGTTATATACGTAATATTTGAAAATAAATAGAATAAGACTAACCCTATTACTCTAGGGCTAGCCGTTCTCGAGATATTTTAGTTTTTTCGCCTTTTTGCAACACCGCCTTTAAACATATTCCCAGTTACTAAATGGAAACGAAAATTGAACTAAAAGTGCCCTTTCAGTGTCGTTTGAAATAAATATTTATTTTGTGCCATTCAACTCAATTTAATGAATTAAAGAAATAAAGACAAAAAAATTGAGTCTGTAGGGAAAGTCATATGTTGCCCATATTCGATTCTTTAATCTAATGCAATTGATTCTTTGTGGCAATTTATTGGGTTTACATTCCTAAATCATTATTCGAAGTACAAATTTATTTCAAACGATCTGGTAGCTTTGAGAAATTAAATATATCCAGGGTGCTTGAAGAATGGGAAAGTACTTGAATTTTAGATTAACATTTTCAAGGCCTTGGAAGTACTTAAAAATTCCCATTTTCTTAGTTAAGTCCTTGAAAGTGCTTGAAAAAGGCAGGATTGAAAGTGTTCTGCAGATTTCACAGTATTTTTTTTTTCTTTATCCTCTGGAAATTTTCTTAACAACATTGTTTTTTCCCAAAAATTCCCTCAACAACTTCAACATTAAACAATACTGTTAGTTTGTTATGATTTTTCCTCCCAGAAACACAATTTCATAATATGGAAGAAAAAATCTGACGTGAGCATCACATGACTTTCTTTATATAATGCAATAAATTTACTACTTTTACAGTGAAAAAATGTTATTCTTGTAGTAGATAATTATATTCTTTCCAAGATATTGAATTTTCTTCAATTAGTTGTCATTTTCATTGATTTAGCGTCATTTTTATCCATTTGGCGAGATTTTCGCTAATTTGGCAACATTTTAAAATGTCGCCAAGTTGGCGACATTCCGCGAAATTCGTCGCCAAAATCTCGCCAAGCGTTATGGACGGTGAAATAAGTTATTCTTACAGCAAATAAATGACTATTGGCGTTCAAATACAAAAGTATTACTCAAAGTATCTTTTCTCGTGAATGGAACAAGTTAAATCCATGAGAATGATGTCACCAAATTTGTCGTATGATATTACATATGAAAAGTGAACATGTTTCTTAACAGCTAATATATTTTTTTTAATTTATGGGATTTTTTGATAAATTTATTTAAAAAATGTGCAATATCTCGAGAACGGTTCATGCTAGCATTCAAAAGTTTATGTCAATCGTTTTCTAAGGAAAAATTACATAAGAAATGTCTGCATAACTTTATTAAAGGTTTTGATTTTTTGATGATTTTTTCAAAATTGCACTCGAAAATTTAGGGGAGTTCTGAACATTCGATTGTGTTTTAAAACTATAGGCTTCCAGTATTCACGGATTGTGATTTTTGTACCAAATTTCATTCGAATCGTTCGTGAGATATCGTCTCCACATACTTACACACACACACACACACACAGACATCACTTCAAAAATGTTCAATTCGTGATCAGGGATGCTTGAAACGTGCTCTCCCGTCAAAAACTCGAAATCGAATTTTCGACCCCGTCACAATACTTTCCTTATGCATTATGTATATAAGGAAAGTAATAAAGCATACAACTTCATAATACAGAAGGAAAATGTGAACCCTGTATATCTGTCTAGGCAGTATTAAGACTATCTCTCCATACAATTGTTAACTGAAAAACATATTAAAAATTATAATATTTAAATTACATTTGTCGTTATAAGGTACAGATAGTGAAAGGACTATGGGTAGTTCAGAACGAATATATTAATTGAAAACTTGCTAAAATATGCAATTCAATTGCAATACTTTTCCTGTGCATTATACTGTGTATGCTAAAGAAAATTTTAATTCAATTACTTTGACTAAAATTGAACTTTTAATTCAATTTTAGTTTTCATTGAGTAATGGAGCGTATTCTCGAAACTGTCGTAGCAAATATGCGAAGAATCTAAAATATCTCGAGAATGGCTGGTCCTGGAGTTATGGAATTGGGCTTATTCTTTTTGTCTTCAATCGTTTAATGGATATATTTGAGCATACGTAGTCTTTTATTGTAGATTTTAACGATTTCTGCTTGCCATTTCGGAAAAAAAGCAGGTTCTTTTCTTCTGAATGATGAGCACCAGGGTAATCCATAAGTGACTTATTTACCAAATTTTGTGAAAATGAGTACATTAGTTTTTTAGCTAGTATATTCAAGCAATTTTTGCGGGCCATTACTGTTCTTTTATCCCTCTTTTACGACGAAACTTGCCAAAATCTAATCAGCACCAGGATCACCCACAAGTGACTATCTATACAATTTTACGAAATTCGATCCATTGGTTTTTGAGCTCGAGTGGATACAAATATTGCACAGACACACATCAAGCTAAAAATCGTTTTCTCTTGTTCTAGAGGTCCCGAAATGTGTAGACTCGAACCAAAAACTCGAGTTGCGGTTATCGTATATTTTTCGTAACTCTCCGATTTCAGCCAGGGATATCCTAACTCTAAACATTATTTACATCAAAAGTGAATACTTTGTTCTATTTTCTTCTCTCTTTGTCTATTACCTATTTATAAATGAATCTGCAGGAAATGAAATTCGAATTCATTTTTCTCGGGGCCAAGCATCTACTTGCAAGTGCTAACGAGAGAATCCCCCCTCCCCCCGTCATGTGACTGATGCCAAGTCCCTCGCATGCTTCCAACCACACACCTCAAGCATTCGTTTTAATTCACGCGAACATGAAATTAACTCTTTACCCATTCTATGCAAATGACGCCAACATGCATTTTCCATCAGAGACCGGTGAAGCCTGACCATCGGAAGTTCGCATTGTGTCCGGTCGTCTTCGCACCGTGGTCAGCCGAAAGATACCAGTCGCTAACGCACAGTTCTTGTCGAGGAGGACGGGTTATCCGTAGCAGTGATAAAGACTTTCTGCACGCATCTGTGTGCACTTGAGAGTAAAAGCGAGCTAGCAGCAAAGATTCTCTAGCAGTGTTGGGGACAGTAGTTTTGGTATCGGGAGGCGCTGCTGAGCGCATTTTTCGCAATCTGCGAAATGAAATTCCAGGGTGCATACAGGTGCTTCAAAATCTGGAAAGTACTTGAATTTTAGATGACCATTTTCAAGGCCTTGAGAGTACTTGAAAAAGACATGGGAAATGTTCCGTGGATCAATGATGTTTATGTATTTCCTGAAACGTTCTGCTTTTCCCAAAAAATTCTCTTTCACGAAAATACCCTTAGTGACACTAATTTTTTTTTTCTTCTTAAAAATTACTCAGTGGGTCCTCTGCGATGTACAATTCCTTTATTCATTAGGTATGGACAAGTCACACGCAATTTTATAGACATTCGTTAGGGTGGGGTGGTAGTTATTGATCACTTTCAAATCATGATGATATATATTTTTTTAGTTTAAAATATTTCTGTAAAGTTTGTGGGGTTTTTTGTTACTTTCCTTATATACATAATGTATAAGGAAAGTATTGTGACGGGGTCGAAAATTCGAAATCGAGTTTTCGACGGGAGAGCACGTTTCAAGCATCCCTGGACACGAATCAAACATTTTTGAAGTGGTGTGTGTGTGTGTGTGTGGAGACGATAACTGACGAACGAATGGACCGATTCGAATCAAATTTTGTACAAAAATCACAATCCGTAAACACTGGAAGCCTATTGTTTTTATACGCAATCGAATGTTCAGAACCCCCCTAAATTTTCGAATGAAATTTTGAAAAAATCGTTAAAAAATCAAAACCACTAATAAAGTTACGCAAATAGACATTTCTTATGTAATTTTTTATTAGAAAACGATTGACATAAATTTTAGAACGCTAACATGAACCGTTCTCGAGATATTGTACATTTTTCAAAAAAATTATCAAAAAGTCATATAAAATAAAAAAAAAAATATTTCCTATTGAGAAACATGTTCACTTTTCATATGTAATACCATGCGATAAATTGAGTGACATCATTCTCGTGGATCTAGCTCGTTCCATTCATGAAAAAAGATACTTTGAATAATACTTTTGTATTTGAATGCCAATAGTCATTTATCTGCTGTAAGAATAACTTATTTCTTAGTGCATAACGCTTGGCGAGATTTTGGCGACGAATTTGGCGGGATGTCGCCAACTTGGCGACTTTTTTGAAATTTTGCCAAATTAACGAAAATCTCGCCAAATGGATAAATATGACGCTAAATCAATGAAAATAACGACTAATTGTCGAAAATTCAATATCTTGGAAAGAATATTAGTATCTGCTATAAGAAAAATCTATTTTTTTACTGTAAAAGTATAAAATTCAATACATTATATAAGGAAAGTCGTGTGTTGCCCACATCAGATTTTTTTTTGTTTTAAATTCGAAGTAGTCACTTCAAGAGTCATTTTCTGTTCTTTAGCTATTGAAACTATTAACAGAGTTTCCCTTTTAGCACCACCAGAAAGATCAAAAAACGTACTTTTCAACAGTTTTCGAACCTAATCCGTAGGACAATTCCTTTCTCTTTAATTTATTTTTAATCGAAATATGTATATTTTAGAATGTTTTATTTCATCGCATCCAGGAATTAAAGATACACCCAATCTTTGGCATGAATATGGATTGATATCGTCACATTCTAATTGTAAGAAAAAATTAAGTACTATTGTATTAAGAAAAATTAAGTACTATATTGTTAATTTTCTATGAATTAAAAAAAAAGAGGATGTTCTATTTCGGGAGAGAATTGAATTTTTTCTTCATGCGTTGCTTCGCTTCATGACTTCAGAATCTGGTGTGTAAGATAACTGACGAACGAATGGACCGATTCGAACAAAATTTGGTACAAAAAATACAATCCGTAAACACTGGAAGACTATTGTTTTTATACGCAATCGGATGTTCAGAACCCCCCTAAATTTTCGAATGAAATTTTGAAAAAATCGTCAAAAAATCTAATAAAGTTACGCACAGACATTTCTTATGTAATTTTTCATTCGAAAACGGTTGACATAAATTTTAGAACGCTAACATGAACCGTTCTCGAGATATTGCACATTTAAAAAAAATTATCAAAAAGTCATATAAAATAAAAATATTTCCTATTGAGAAACATTCACTTTTCATATGTAGTACCATGTGATAAATTGGGCGACATCATTCTCGTGGATCTAGCTCGTTCCATTCAGGAAAAAAGATACTTTGAGTAATACTTTTGTATTTGAACGACAATAGTTATTTATCTGCTGTAAGAATAACTTATTCCTACGTCCATAACGCTTGGCGAGATTTTGGTGACGAATTTTGATGGAATGTCGCCAACTTGGCTACTTTTTTAAATGTTGCTAAATTAACGAAAAACTTACCAAATGGATAAAAATGACGCTAAATCAATGAAAATGACGACACATAGACGAAAATTCAATATCTTGGAAAGAATATAAATATCCACTATAAAAATCTTTTTTTTTTTTTTTTACTGTAAAAGTAATAAATTAATTCATTGCATTATATAAGGAAAGTCATGTGCTGCCCACATCACTTTTTTTTTGGTCATGACTTCATTAGCTTCACCTCCCTATTGAGGTGCAAGTTACTCCCGGGGAGGTACATTGGCAAGTATGGTATCAACTGAAACACATTTTTTTTCAAGCCCTTTAAAGAGAAGGGTGACACGCTGTAGTCGTAATCATGTAGACCTACGATACCGATTTTTAAATGTTTTCTTTTTAAAATGTGGTAAAAGAAATTAATTCTGATATATGAGAAAGTCGAGTTGAGCAACATTCCATTTATTTATTTATTTATTTATTTTTGAGAAAGCGGCCATTAATTTTTTGATGTTGCAATTGTTTAATTTGGGGCTCCTCTGATGTGAGGGCCCGAGCCCGCATGCCCCTGCATTAATCAAGCCCTGAGTGTATGGGGACCCCTCTTTGGCTCAATCGGGCCCTGGCCATATTCATACAGTTGGACTGCATGAATGAGCGATATGCTGCTCTCGACGTGTTCATTTCTGGAGTCATTTGCATTAAATGGGGCCCGGAAAGCGTTGTTTGCGTGTTGTTCCCATGCAGCACGAAGATTCGAAACATGTTGTTCCAAAGAGGCCAAGAAAGGGAGTTCGACCTTTTCCATTCTTGTTCTGTTCTATCCAGGGACTATTACAATGGCCAACGACTTTCAAGTACAAGTTCGTCGTTCCGCAGTCCGGGACACGACACGTCTTTCGTGTTGTGCGCGACTTTTTTTGCCGTTGGGACAATGGGAAGAGCTGCAAAAAATGGGGTGTTATAATAGGCCAGACATTGTGTAAAAGAGTTGAGCAGTCAACCCCTTTTATTCTGCTGGGGCGGAAAACACTCTTTCACAGGTTAGAGCATTCTTTTGATTCCAGAAATTATTCTCATGTTGGTATTCTTTGGGACTGTACCACTTGCACTTGTTTCAAAGCTAGATTGAATATACCGTGGAGGCTCCGACTATTTACTCTTGTTTTTTGAACACTTTACAACATAGTTGAAAAGTGTTTATGACTTTGTTCATTCTGTCTGTCTGTCCGTTAGCACGATAACTGCTGTAAAAATGACTTTATCAAAATGAAATTTTACTATATTATTCAGACAGTAGGTGGGACATATGGGAAAATAAATGAATAATAACAAACAATTGGTTTTGGAGTGAACCCAGGTTGAAAAAATGAAATACATTGAACCCTATGGGACCTAATTTTTCAAACATGTTTTAAAGATGGTGCACACTCATTTCTAGAAATTTGTGCATACTAATTTTTTAAAAGTGCTATACACACTAATTTTTAAAATGTGATGCTCATACCATTTGTTCAAATTTACTTTGTAACAATACATATTCTTTGTAACAATACAACTTTCAGTAACATGCTTGCAAATGTTTTACAGTATATATTCCGTATGCAAGAAAAGGGTATACAGCCATAGTATGGCATATGAATTGTATGAGAAAGTGGAGTGGGTCTTTTCACTTCACATTATCTATACCGAAAGTCTAACTAAGAAAGTAAACCGGCGATTTCTTTGAGAAGGAAGTACTGAAGATGAGATAGCATTCATTCATACAATTCAACTGCAATGCAAAACTGTGAAATCCATTGTTGACAATTCGATATAGGATACAAATCTTTACAAAATCCTGGATGCTGTCACACCGGTTGCTACAACCAAAAGAATCATTGCTCATCCTGATAGGTATCTTTCAAGAAAGTAATAATCGTCAGCCTGTATTGGCAGGCTGAAGATTATTATCATACGACTAGCAGACGTACCCTCCGTTGCTCGTGATTTAAAATATTTGCAAATTTATATTGGTAGTATTTTAAATTATATTCTTTTAAAATTGTATTCAAATTTTTAATTTAATACCCCCTCCCCCTAAAAAAAAATAAACAAATAGTGTAAGAATTTTTGTTCTCTCGCTAATATAAAGTTGTTTACACAGTAGTGTACCACTTCTAAACATTTGCGACAATTATTTAAGCACATTTAGAAATTACTTGAATTAAAAAATTTTTTGCTAAAAGAAAACAGACGACTTACCAACTTGAAATATATCAATTTCCTTTAACCGTAACGGACACAGTCCAGTCGATATAATGACGTGCATTTAAGGAAAAAAAAAATCTATCCATTTCTTTATTACTTACATTGAATCAAAATCATCTTCCGTATAAACACATTTGATTAAATTCCGTTGCTAAACAAGATATAAATGTTTTCAATATAATTTTTTGAAAAAAAAAAAAATTGTCTGTACAATGCTGTTTCTATGGAAGTTTTCTTTTGTTTTTTAATTTTAGATATCTCAACATCTCTCGGGCCTATTTATGTACTTTCATTTATATATATATATATATATATATATATATATATATATATATATATATATATATATATATATATATATATATATATATATATATATATATATATATATATATATATATATAATTGTGATTTTTGAATCCTAATATTCTTCTCATCCCCCTTTCCATTGTAGTGATATGTTACCTTCTCTCTTTATCCTTAGTCTTGGCCTATATTTACTCATTTGTAACAGATATGCTAGAGATGGGTTTTTTTGTACATACAGTAGTTTATGCATTATTTTCGATTAAAATCCTTTAATTTATATATATATATATATATATATATATATATATATATATATATATATATATATATATATATATATATATATATATATATATATATATATATATATATATATATATATATATATATATATATATACACAAATTTTCTTAATGTATCCTATTTTCATTTTTTGTTGCCTGTAGTCTGAATTAGAGTATTTATAGTAATGTACTATTGCTCTATCTGAAACAGGCACGTGTTTGGGTTAGTTAGAGTTAAATATTCAGACCTGAGGAGGAATTTAATTCTAACTAATCATCGAATTTGGGCTGGTGCTGTTTGTTCTCTTCTTTTACCGGCATTATGACCGTGAATTTGCTTCTTTGGTGATGTTAATATTACTTGTTTTTTTTTTATTATTACATATTTCTTTATATATATATATATATATATATATATATATATATATATATATATATATATATAGTAGCACGGTTATACCTTCCCATACAATTCTAGCTCTTTCATTTTGACATATATTTGAATCAATTAAGGGCCCTTAAGTTTAACGATGATTGATATTTTCACTTTATCAGGTCATCTGTTGTATTTTGCATGGATTTTTGAAATTCATATATTGTAGTACAGGTCATTTTCTACTAATATACGGGTATATCTTCTAATATTCCGGAATATAAGTAGTACGGATATATCTTCCGATACAATTTTATCACTTTTATATTGGCCTATATTGATTCAATATCATATTTCTTGCAAATTTGTTTACAAACGGGACCAGGCTGTTTTATTTTTCAGATCTGTCTGCCTGCGAAGATAATTTCTGTATAGCCAGAACAGAGATTCTTAAATTTCATTTTGGGAGAATTAATTTAAATATTCTCTTGAATTATTTGAATAACACTGCCATTAAGAATATTATAGGAATTTCACATGATTGGGAATTTTAAGGGTTTTTTAAAATTTTTTATTTATTTTTTTTATTATATAATCCGTACAAAGAACGGGCATGCTGCTATTTAAAAGATTAAACTGGGGGGGGGGGGGGGAGTTTTGTAGTTTAAAATCAATCTCTATTCGTAGTAGTTTTGTAGTTTTCCACATTCATTTCATCTGGAGGCTTAAGCCAGGGTTTCCACGCATACCGTCATGTCACATTTTGTGGAACTCCGCCCGGAAATTATAAAACTGAGAATAATATTCCAAATTCTCATCCTTGGCGTATCGCGCACTCGTTCTGCGCGCACAGTAGTGAAAACAAGTGGAGCGACCAACGAAGAAACACCCCGGGTTTAAAACAAACACAGAGAAAAAAAAGAGAAAAAGAATAAAACCCCCTTGGTTTCTGTTGCCTACGTTAAGAGGATTAGAAGAATGTTTCGATTTGTAGCTAAGCCTCCGCGAAAAGGTTAAGTTGTTAACTCTATTTGGGGTTTTTTGACATTTGTAATTGGGTATTATTGCGGGAGGAAGACGGGTTGATTGGCAATGTCCCGCCGCCTTCGAATTACAATGGGTTGGAACAGGGGCGAAGAGGGATGGGGCTATTTGAATAAGAACCGTTATTTTGACTTTTTAAAGACGGGCTACACCTTGAGAATGCAATTTTTACTTTCCACGCAACATAGGGAAAGTATAGAATTGAAATCGTGTCGAAAATCGCAATTCGAGTTTTCGACGGATCGACACGTTTTGTGACCTCTAGAACACGAAAATACTATTTTTAGAGTGACGCACGCGTGTGTGTGAATGTGTGAGACAAAGAAAGAGATAGAGATATACAGAGATTGAATGTGTGTGTCTGTCTGTCTAATGTATGTATCCACTCTAACTCAAAACCTAATTCACCCAATTTCATAAAATTTTATTGGTGAATCATTTGTGTATGACCCTGGTGCTGATTAGATTTTTGTACAATTCGGAATAAATGTTTTTTTTCTCAAAACGGCAGACAAAATTTGTATGTATCCACTCTACCTAAAAAACTAATTGACCCAATTTTACAAAATTTGATAGATAAGTCACTTGCGGAATACCCTGGTGCTGATTAGATATTGGTACGATTCAGTAAGGAAGAACTTTTTTTTTATTACGAAATGGCCCACAAAAATGTCAAATCTAAAATAAAAGACTACATATGCTCAAATGTATTCATTAAATACTTGTTTTATATGTAATTTCCCACGGGGAAAAAGATAAGGTCAACCCCAATACTCTAGGAGAAACCTTTCTCGAGATATTTTAGCTCTTTTGCATTTTTGTTACGGTGCCTTTGAAAAAATGTCTAGTTATCAAATAAAAACAAAAATTGAATTAAAAATAAAAATTTAGTGTTATTTGGTGCAATTAAACTCAGTGCATTATTAAAGAAGTAAAAAGAAAATGAATTTGAATCTGTAGGGAAAGTCAAGTGCTGCCCACATCAGATTTGTTTTAATTGAATTTTTGTCTTTTATCCCGAATCATACCCAAAACTAATCAGCACCAGACTCGCCCACAAGTGACTTACCTACCAAATTTTGTGAAATTCGGTCCATTAGTTTTTTAGTTACAGTGGATACAAAATCTACACACACAGACACACACACAGACGTCACGCTAAAAATGGTTTTTTCGTATTCTAGAGGTCTCGAAACGTGTAGATCCGTCGAAAACTCGAGTTGCGATTTTCGACATGATTCCAATACTTTCCCTATACATTACCATGTATTGCAGGGAAAGTAAAAATGAGTATAAAGGTTGCTGGGTGTTTTAGAGTGTAGAGAAAGTGATGTGCTGCCCACCTCAGATATTTTCTTTCACCGTTACATGCTATCGTTCGGCAGGTTAATGTTATCAAATAATCGAGAACCCTATGTGATCCCAGTAAGCGGCGTCTGCTGTAGTAACGAGCCCCTGACTTCCAGGGAGCACCGAATTCTCAAAGAATCGACTTACTGCACCCCCGGAGGGTTACGAGGAGCCTTGGTTTGGAAACTGCGATCTGTATGCAACGCAAATGGCTGGACTTGTTGCCTTACACGGTTGAGAAGTTTTCAAAAAATTAACAGACTGTAAATGCTAATGGGGTGAAGAAAATGGGGGAAATTCTCAGTTACGCGCGGCAGACGATTTGGTTAAAATGCTCGAGGCCCCGATTGAGGTAGGTGTAGGTGTAATGGAGGCGCGGACGTGACAAGATTAAATTTTCCTGTTTTCTTATTAACCCTTCATGTTGCCAAGCGTAAGTTGTAAAATCTGATTATACAGAGAAAATATGATCCCCCCCCCCCCCTAATATTTTAAAGGCAATTTTTAATTTAATGTGTTAACTCCCCTGAATACACTGTTACTTTCCTTATATACATATAAGAAGCATTGGGATGAGGTCGAAAATTTGAATTAATTTTCGACGAATGATAGAGTTTTCAACACCCCTAAACACGAATCAAATGTCTTTGAGGCGATGTCTGTGTGTGGGCCCGTATGTCATTGAACACAATATCTCACGAGCGAATGAAGCGTTTCAAGAATAATTTGGCATGATTATAAAATTAATAAATACTGGAACCGTATTGGTTTTAAACTCTATCGCATGTTCAAAAAACGCCCTCTCTTCCAATTTTCGAATGAATTAGTGTGTGTGTGAGAGAGAGTCCTACAAGAAATCTGCTTCTCCAAATTTTGCTCAAAATTTTTTACAAAAATTCACTTGTTATTACTGCCATTGTAGATATCAGCATTCACGGACTGGTTTCACACTTTATAATATATATATATATATATATATATATATATAAAAGAAAAAAAAGTTTGAAGATCCAATGAAAGAAAAGTGAGAAGCTGTAACACGAAAATTCAACTATCTAACAGGCTTACAAAACAAAAGTAAAAATCAACAAATTCTCAAGCAAATGGGAAAAAAAATAAATAAAATAAATATCGAATCAACAAGTCAATGAAAAGTATTAAAATACAATGGTATGGAATCGAAAAAAGAATAACAAACGAAATCAAGCACAAACGCTATACACGTGGACGAGGCTCTAAGCCTAAATCATGAATTGTTTACCTCTACAAAAATCTAATCATGTCCAAGTTTTTTGTAAAAGCAAACACAAAAATGTATGTTTCTGAAGAAATAGATAGAATATATCTATAAACTATTTCTACTTGTATATATATATATATATATATATATATATAATGAAGAGCGAATATCATGTCACTCTTTATAATATTAATATATAAAGATCGATATTATCAATGGCATTAGGGTGCTATACTAACGAACACGCAATAAATAATAAACGTGAAACTGGTCTATGCTATCTGCAAAAGAAGCATAATCGTAACTTTAGTAACGCCCCTCTACAGCCGGACTCTGAGATTGTAGAATTGGCAGTGCTTCCCTGTGTACAGACTAAGCTCTCCCGGATTTGCGAGAAAAATCACACAAGGTCTTTAAGATCAATTTGTCAGACCGTCATAATATCTGAATGAAAATAAATATTCCAGGACTGGTCTTAGTCTCTAATTACGATGTCTGATCCCGGATCAGACGTTTTATCTTAAGGTTTTGGGGAAGATTTTCCTGGTAAAGTATTTCGGTTTAATTTTTGCAAAATGTAAACAAAGTAAAAAATCTGATGAAGGCAGCACATGACTTTCCTTACAGACTCAGGATATTCTCTTTATTTCATTAATAATTCATTAAATTTGAGTTTAATGGCACTCAATAACACTGATACTATTTGAAATTGCACTGTATGAGACTGCACTGCATTATTTTGCGAGAATTATATTTTGTAAAATAAAACCGATAAAGTGCCGCAACATTATATTCGATTTTTGTCAGCCTCATTTGTTTTGTTTACAGGCTTTTATTGTGTGTGCTTAATAATTTAGTTTTCGCCTGTAGCAATGGAAAATCCAGGGCAAAATATTGAAATTATAACCACTATACTTCGAAAAGTGAAAAAGAGCTACAGATTCTTTGCTTGTTGTTTAAAGCTAGCACTTCTAGTTTTAGAGATATAAGCATTACAAACTTGAAAAATTTCAATGTGTTCAACTTGAAAAGATTTTAAAACTGTATAACAGTTTCTTTTTTCTTTCTTTTGGGAAAATGTCCCAAGAGATTTAAATTGCAAATGCAAGAAAAAATATCTGATGTGGACAACATATGACTTTCCTTATATAATGCAATGAATTTACTACTTTTACAGTTAAAAAAAATGTTATTCTTATAGTAGATACTTATATTCTTTCCAAGATATTGAATTTTCTTCAATTAGTCGTCATTTTCATTGATTTAGCGTCATTTTTATCAATTGGCGACAATTAAAAATGTCGCCATGTTGACGACATTCCGCCAAATTCGTCGCCAAAATCTCGCCAAGCGTTATGGACGGAGAAATAAGTTATTCTTACAGCAGATAAATGACTATTGGCGTTCAAATACAAAAGTATTACTCAAAGTATCTTTTTTCATGAATGGAACGAGCTAGATACACAAGAATGATGTCACCCAATTTATCGCATGGTATTACATATGAAAAGTGAACATGTTTGTCAATAGGAAATACTTTTTTTTTTATTTTATATAACTTTTTGATAATGTTTTTGAAAAATGTGCAATATCTCGAGAACGCTTATGTCAATTGTTTTCTAACATTTGCGTAACTTTATTAGCGGTTTTGATTTTTTGAAGATTTTTTCAAAATTTCACTCGAAAATTTAGGGAGAGTTGAACATTCGATTGCGTATAAAAACAATAGGCTTCCAGTGTTTACGGATTGTGATTTTTATACCAAACTTCATTCGAATCGGTCCATTCGTTCGTCATTTATCGTCTCCACAGACTCATTGACACACACACATATATATACTTTCACACACACACAGACACAGACATCACTTCAAAAATATTTGATTCGTGATCAGGCATGCTAGAAAAGTACTCTCCCGTCGAAAACTCGAATTCGAATTTTCGACCCCGTCACAATACTTTCCTTATACATTATGTATAAGGAAAGTAATAGCATTTTAAATGAAAGGTTTAAACAGTTCATCATATTTTGCAAATATATATATATATTTGTATGTGCTGCATATGTTTCATTCTTTTATTATTTAACCAAACAAAATTAAAAATTCTGATGTGGGCAGCACATGACTTTCTCTACAGACCCATATTCGTGTTCTCTTTATTTCTTCAATAATTCATTATAGAGTTTAATGGCACAAAATAACACCCATAATTATTTAAAATGATACTGAATTTAGTGTTTTTAATTTAATATTTGCTCTCATTGAGTAATTAGACTTATTTTCAAAGGTGACGTAGCGAAAAAACTAAAATATATCTAGAACGGCTAATCCTAATGTAATGGGGTTGTTCTTATTCTTCTAATCGTTAAAAATTACGTATAAAACAAGCATTTAGTTTATATATTTGAACATACGTAGTTTTTTATTTTAGATTCTGGCGATTTTTGCGAACCATTTCTCAAAAAAAGTCAGTTATTTTTTCCGAAACGTACCAAAAGCTAATCAGCACCAAGGTAACCTACAAGTTACTTTTTTTGCAAAATTTGATCTATTAGTTTTTCAGTGGATACAGGCAATTTTTGCTGACCATTTTGCAAAAAGGCGGTTTAATTTATCACGAATCGTACCCAACATTAATCAGCACCAGGGTCACCCACAAGTGACTTGCATGCCAAATTTTATGAAATTGGGTCCATTTGTTTTGAGTGGATACATATACATTACACAGACGTCACGCTAAAAATAGTTTTTTCGTATTCTAGAGATCCTAAAAGGTGTAGATCCGTCGAAAACTCGAGTTGCGATTTTCGGCACGATTCCAATACTTTTCCTATACATTACCATGTATTACAGGGAAATTGAAATGAGTGGAAAAGGGAAAAAAAGAAAATAGCCAAAGAGATTTAAATTGCAAATGCAAGATTTAGTAGTTTCTTTAAATTAAATGTTTATAGATGTGGCATGTTATTTTAGTTTATTTTTTATTTTTTCGTTTTTAAAAAATTTGGTTAGAGTAGACAAGTTTTTTTTTTCCCAATCTGTGATTCATTTGTAATAAGGGTTAAGTTGGTAATGAATGGAACATTGCAACATTTGCATCTTTTAACAGTAAGCCGCCAAGCCAATCTAATGTCGTCTCCAATTTCTCATTAATCTTAACGTTTCATTTTTACGCAAGTCGTCTGATCCCTACTCAGACGACTTTACCCTACCACGCGTCGGAAAAACTTATAAACGAACTTCTGCCGCGCTACTTTTGATCTTTTTCTTCTTCGCCCAAAAGAAAATGTTCCGCTAACCAAACAGAATAATAATAAAAAAAAAAGTGCAAAAGAATCAACCAACTGTGACGCCGCATTGGTGAAGAAGACATGGGCGTTCATATTGCCCAGGACGTACAGGGTTTAGCCTGTGGCCCAAACCATGTTGGTTGAAAATTCACTGTTATTTGTCTATTACGTCAAATAACTGTGATATTTCAACGGTGGAAGGAAAGGCACACATTTCGAGAAAAATGCTAGGTGATATATGTTTGGCGAAACTGAAGGATAATGAATCATTTTCGTCTCAGCCGGGGGCGGTTTAACTGTAATGTATCTGGGTTATAAGACAGTTAGCCTTAAAAATAACGTTTTTCTGCCTTGTTTGAGACGTTTTCCTTTAGCAATCTTCGGTATCGCAGCAGAAACGGCTGTACTTTCTGTTTTAAAAGAGGGAAATTTGATAAAAAATCTTTTCCCCCTCTGTTCGAAAATAACTCATTTTTCATTAATTTTTGTCAACCATTGATACTTTCCTTTGCACGTCCCACAAACAAAAGTTGGAAGTAAACATCAACCGTTTAACCTCGCCAGCCAATTTTCAGCCTTTTAGGCTACCGAGGGGATTTTTGGAGGGAATAGCGTTAGTTCTAGTCTTTAGTTAGGTTCAGTGTTTATGGGTATAAATCCGACATTTTATGTTACCCAGCTAAATGTTAGCAAGTTCAGGCTATAATAAACATAAAAGTTCTCTTTCCTAAAAAAAACAAGAAAGATCAATCATGCTTAAAGCATTGATTATGAAACACTTTCCAACTCTAATGCAATTTTATTTAAACATCTCTAAAATGCAATACATTCCTAAGTAATATTTTAAAACTTATCACAATACTACATTAATTTATTATATTTGAAAACTTAAACCTTCATCGGAAAAAATGAACTTCATTCGAATGACGGCATTAAAATATAAATTGCCTGGTTTAAACATCTCTAAAATGCAATGCATTCCTCGGTAATATTTTTAAAACTATCATAATACTACGATAATTTATTATATTTGAAAACTTCATCGGAAACAACTGAAATTCATTCAAATGACGTCATAGAAAAAATAACACGCCTGGATCTCTCTATAAAAACAGCATTTCATTCATAACATTTTCCCATTCATTTCATTCATCACAATACTATAATAATTTATTTTATTTAAAAATTATGACCATGGAACTACAAGTAATTAAACTCTATGCTTAAAACTTCTTCGAAAAAAATCGTCCTTCTCTGTATAAAATCAATGAATATTTCATTCATATCAGCTATGCAGACTCCATGATCTAAATACTTTTGCGTTAAAAAAATACAGCAATTCTAATACAACTCATCCTACATATTTTGCTGTTTACATTTCACATAAGTGAAAAATAGGCTTCGTTAGAGAAATAATCAAAGTTGGATGCTCATTTAAACTCAAATATATTGTCATTGCGTTGTTTCAGTATGTAGATGCACAGAATTTAAGCGAAAATAAAGAGGTTTTACGACGAATACAACACTCAATATGAATTAAAAAGAACTTTAAAAATGACGATTTTGAGACAAGATGGATGCCGTATTATATTTTGAAGTTGGTCACGTGATCGCTTCATATCATGGTCACGTGATCGCTTCATATAAGAGGTGTAATTATTATTTTAATTTTTATTTAAAAAACTACTGAATATATTTTGCTAATTTTTTTTTATATATTTTATGGAATAATTTGAATATTACCTAAAATTTTCGAAGCAATTTGTGAATTTTAAATCCGCTTAAAAAATGTTTGAAAAATTAGGTCCCATAGGGTTCAATGTATTTCATTTTTTCAACCCGTGTTCAATCCAAAACTAATTGGGTGATATTATTTATTTATATTCCCATAGGTCCTACAGACCGTCTGAACAACATACTAAAATTTCATTTTGATTAAGTCATTTTTACGGCAGTTATCGTGCTAACGGACAGACAGACAGACAGACAGACAGACAGAATGAACAAAGTCATAAACACTTTTCAACTTTGTTGTAAAGTGTTAAAAAAACCTTGAATTTTTAAGCCTTTTTTCTGACTTACGACAATAGTTCTAGTCATTACTTAGGTCTAGTGTTGTTTATGGGTATAAATCCGACATTTAGCTGGATAACAGAAAATGTTATCCAGTGCCTATTTTGCAGTTCTTCCCAATCATTTTCACGCTTACTTTTTCATTCTTATCTTCAGAACTGGAGAGCAATCTCATTCTTTTCCGTCCTTTACGTATTATATTGACAATATTCTCCTTTTCATCATCGGTATCTGTAGGCTCACACAGTGTCTAATAGATGATTATCATTTTCAAATAATATATCTTCACTTTCAGAAAGTTCACCTTCATCCATTTTCGAAAACTCTTCGCCTGTGTTACTTATTTCTTCTAAGAACTTGGCGTGTCTTGAATCTTTTGACATTTTTTCAGGGTGAAGATAAAGAATAGAGTAACGTTGTAAAAACAAAATAGAAACTAACTAGTAATACTTTTTAGTTTTTCTCACCCTTTCTTGCAACTTGAAATTTTACACACTTTATTGAAATTTTAATGCACAATTATTTTAAATTGAACTTACTACGCAATAATCCATACAGAAATGTGCGGGAAGCTGGTGAAAATATGGGGAATGTGCATGTACATCACATTTTCTGACCCAATAACCTTATAAGGCAATAAATTTTTCTTCCGGTAGTGATAGATAACGATTGACTATGTATCTTTATCATATAAACACAAGAAGAAAAATAAATATTGAAAAATTAATTGTATACAATTAATAGAAAAAATCATACAAGTCAAGTGAGAAAAGATGATAATATTATATGCGAATTTTCAAAACAAAAGTTTACAATCGGTCATGATACGTTTAGTGTTAAAACTTCAATATTTCTCAGTGAAAATTGTTTTTAAAGTTGTTAAGACATTTCATATGACTGGAAAAGCAGATTAAACAAAATCTGATGTGGGCAGCACATGACTTTCTCTGCAGATTCAAATTAATTTTGCCATTTTTGCCATTTATCCTTATATACATAATGTATAAGGAAAGTATTGTGACGAGGTCGAAAATTCGAATTCGAGTTTTCGACGGGAGAGCACGTTTCAAGCATTCCTGATCAAGAAGCAAAAATTTTTGAGGTGTGTGTGTGTGTGTGGAGACGATATCTCACGAACAAATTAAGAGATTCGAATGAAATTTGGTACAAAAATCACAATCCGTGAATACTGGAAGCCTATTGTTTTTAAACGTAATCGAATGTTCAGAAACCCCCCTAAATTTTCGAGTGAAATTTTGAAAAAATCATCAAAACATCAAAACCTTTAATAAAGTTACGCAAATGGACTTATGTAATTTTTCCTTAGAGAACGATTGACATAAATTCTAGATCACTAGCATGAACCGTTCTCGAGATATTGCACATTTTTCAAATACATTTATCAAAAAATCCCATAAATTAAAAAAAATATATTAACTGTTGAGAAACATGCTCACTTTTCATATGTAATATCATGCGATAAATTGGGTGACTTCATTCTCGTGGATCTAGGTCGTTCCATTCATGAGAGGATACTTTGAGTAATACTTTTGCATTTGAAAGCCAATAGTCATTTATCTGCTATAAGAATAACTTATTTCTCCATCCATAACGCTTGGCGAGATTTTGGCGACGAATTTGGCGGAATGTCGCCAACTTGGCGACTTTTTGAAATGTTGCCAAATTAACGAAAATCTCTATATACTTATTTTATACGTAATTTTTGACAACAAAAAGAATAAGATCAATACCACTACTCTTTAAGACTAGCCGTTCTTGAAATTTTTTTTTTCCGCATTTGCTCTACGCCACCTTTGAAAATATATCCCGTTGTGCATTGAAAGCGAAAATTGAATTAAGAGTGTAAATTTGGCGTCATTTAAAATAATTATGGATGTTATTGTGTGCCCTTAAACTCAATTTAATGAATTATTGAAGAAATAAAGAGAACTTGAATATGAGTCCGCGGGGAAGGTTACGTGTTGCCTATATTATATTTTTTAAATTATATAAGCTTGATTATTATTTCCTAAAATGTTTAAGCACTCGGATTGCTATAGTTATCGCCCCTTTTCTCAGAGCTGTCACCCTCTTTCATTTCTGGGGTGCTTTCAAGTATATCCCAATTATTACGCGCGACTTCCCTCCAACAATTAGCCGCAATGTTTCTCAGAAATAACCACTGGTTCCATGGTCATGGATTGTTTACTTTTTGCAATGTGCGGAGTAGCAGATGAAAACTTCCAACCAGCTTGTCAATCACGCCCGTGTGACGTGCAGTGTATGTATTTCTGTGCAGAAAGGCCTGAAAATGTTAATAAAACCGTCCATTTTGTAAAAAATAACTGACGAGCGCTGTGCAGTTTAGAACTGAAACAATCAAGAATATTCCGAAGTATTCAAAATTATCTTGCCTTTCATTTTATTTTGATCTCCCTATGTTCTGTACTCTATCCTACAACTTAAAAATACTGATTAATTATACTCATAATTTGGGAACCCTTTATTTAAAAGAAATCAAAAATAATATACTAAATACCACGCCATTTTGCAGTGTCAACTAACAATGGCGGCTACTTTACTAACACGAGGGACACCTAGATATAATTGTCACAGCATTATGGCATTTTCAAGCGTTTTATCTTATTTCTAACCCATTTCGGTTACCGCCACTGCTAGCCCCTCCCCGTTTCCTGGCTACAAGCCCCAATCAACGTAGCTCTCGTATCAGTAAAGCATCAAAGTAATATAATCCTGTCCAGATAATGGCTCTTAAACAAGTAAACTTTATATTCAAACTCTTTAGTGTGATGGATTTACTACGTGACAGCGCCTAGGGAGACCGTTTACTTCTATATAAATTATTTCCCTTGGAGGGACAGGAACTTATCATAAGGAACACATGCATTACTGTGGGGAGGAAGTCAGTGTTTATCAGGGCTGTACCAAGGCTGCGGATAGAAATGGTGCCCCCCCCCCCCCTACAAACATGTGTCACCGGCCCTCCCCATATTTGAGTTTTTCATGTTTTGTAAATTTTTCCTGCCTTCTCCGCCCCCCCCCCCCCTCCAAATTATATTAGATCCCGGGTCCCTCTGCTCTAGTGGTGTCCGTCCCCCCTTGTGGGCGGCCATGGCTGTAGAAACAAGAGTCCTCTCTTTCTCCTTGCCCTGGGTGTTTACTTCCTCTGTGGTACCATTGGATAGAAAGTCTACTTATATTACGTCTATAGTTCATATTAGATCTATGTTTGCCTGTTATATTATTTATTTGACAGAGAAACGTTCTGCTTCGTGTATTGCAGTAGGATTTCTTCATCTCGAGAAATCGTTAAGCAGTGCCTATAGGTCAGCCATTATTACCTGCCTTTAATCACCAAATTAACAAGATGGACAGGAATCGTTAAAAATAAATTAGCATAAGTGACTCTCGAAGAGAACGAGAATTGGCATAAGTGACTCTCGAAGAGAACGAGAAATTGGCATAAGTGACTCTAGAAGAGAACGAGAAATTGGCATAAGTGACTCTCGAAGAGAACGAGAAATTGGCATAAGTGACTCTAGAAGAGAACGAGAAATTAGCATAAGTGACTCTCGAAGAGAACGAGAAATTAGCATAAGTGACTCTAGAAGAGAACGAGAAATTGGCATAAGTGACTCTAGAAGAGAACGAGAAATTAGCATAAGTGACTGTCGAAGAGAACGAGAAATTGGCATGAGTGGCTGTCGAAGAGAACGAGAAATTGGCATGAGTGGCTCTCGAAGAGAACGAGAAACTGCATAAGTGACTCTCAAAGAGAACGCGAATTTGGCTCCGTCAATTGGGAGCAAAGGGAGAGTATTTGGGATAAAATTGGTACGAATCCCAATTTCTTTTTTCATGCCAATTAATTTAGACGAGTGGATGGTTTCTTCATCCTACAAGACAGCAAGTCTATATTTTTTTCCAGTGTAGAACTAGTCCACTTGAACCTCAGTAGGAAAGTACTCCACGTGTAAAAGGCAGTAGAATTTACAGCGACAGACGCGCATAATCGATCATTGTCTTTCCCTCGGGATTTGCGACACTGCTGTCAATTTTCTGCAAGCGTCTGGAAGAAGTGCGCCATCAAGCACATTAATAGTTCCCCCCATTACGCAAGAAATGTATGTCTTGTTGAGTTGAGTTGCTTTTCCGAGCGAAGACACAGGAAAACGTATGACCAAAAACTCTTGGCCATTCTTCCGGAAAGAACAAGAATACGTCCAAGGTTTTTAAGTGGAAGCGATAATCTGTTGTTGGCTTCGAGTAACAAAATTTGGACGTGTGCGGCCAACCATGGATCGAAGCTTGCCTCCAAGAGGACTAACTGGCAAGAGCAAATTTGCGAGAAAAACAAGTATAATTTTTTCCAGAAAAAGCGAGAGTAGGTCATTGAATTTGTTTTGTTTTGCTCAAAACTATTTAACTAATCCAAAGTGTCAAGTTCTCCTGAACTTGCACTTGTACAAGGTTCTGTCGATTGAGAGGCAAAGAGGCTTTGTTCCATATCGGTTCAGGGATTTTATTTGGAACGAATTGCAATTTTTGAAGCAACGTGTCAAAAAATTATGTGGAATTTCTGTAAAATCCTTTAAAGTAATTTGTTTTGGGCTCAGCGTGGGACGTATTTTGAACTTGAATAACTAGAAAAAGCGTGAAAAAAATATTTTGACGTCATTCATTGTAATAGTTAGGTTTTTTCGAACGAAACCAAGAAATAGGCATTACAGTAAAGTTGCTATGTTCTAAAAACTAAAATAATACTTTGCCAAATCATCTCTCTTCCATTTTAATCTCACCTCCTTAGACATATCCAGGCAGCCTTCTAGGACTTTTGGTAGAGGGGGGGGGACGAGTTTTCTATTTGTCCTATATAATATAAATATATATATAAAAGCTGTCACATAAAAAGAAACCAAGCTAATATAAAATGTCTCGGGGGGAGGGGCGAATAATCGTCTCCTGAGGGCTTCGCCCTCGTGAATGTAAGCCTGGAAGAAACACTGAACATATCTCTCTCTTAATCTTAATAGGATCCGAAAATATATCCCCATAGCACTAATACCACGCCGACCCCCAGTAGCCTTTTATCAATCTGTTCTGTTCTACGCTTTTTATTTCTATTTGGTCGTGGGACTTCATAACGAAGATGAACCTCTAAATCTTATGTTAGTGGTCGTCTTATTTATTCTTTTACAATCCATATCGTTGGAATTGGTAATTATCTCACAATGCATATCCTGATTAAATAGGAAAGTCAGCCCAATCCTCAAAAGAGGCTCTACTATGAAATTTCTCCAAAATAGAGCAAGTGCCTTGGATTCGTCAGTTCTTGCCGTAGATTGCGCGGATTCAATAGCTGCCGCTATAGAAGCACAGATTACACCCGCACACTGGACTGTATCTTGATGGATTTGATTTCTTCCATGACTAGCTAAAAAGAAAGCTCCTACTAAGACGCTAATTTTCAATTAATGAATACATATGATTCCATGTACCTCTTCGTTTATTATACTCTAGTCCCAACCTGGTGCCCCCCCCCCCCCCTGTCTTAGACACACCGACCCATTCAGTTTCAATTGTCCTTGATGATTCGGAGGTCTTGAGTCCCACCAATGCACCGGTTTCGACACGACTTCTCTGAAACTAGGGTATTTCTTATGTCAGCGTGTGTGGTAAAAGTGTACTTTAATAAATATCAATCAAATGTTTCTAATAGACGGTTTTCATCGAAGTTGCAATCACCAGACGAGACATAATATACATTTTTAGATGACATTTTTGCATGGTATATGAAAAAGCTTGGCGAAAAGTATTTTTACTCAGCCCATATCATGGTAGTTATTTATCATCAGATCCACCACACTGCATTTGCGCCAGTTTCTTGGCGTTTTCTTCTAGAGCAAAACAGAAGAGTGATATTTTGCCCTGTAATTTTACAAAACTTGGCGAAGAATAGTTTGTTACATTTCCCTCTCATCAATTTCTTGCCTTTTCTACTCTGACTTCAACAACAAAAAAAATGAACTATTACCCTTTGGCCTCGTCAAAATTTGGCAAAAGGTAATTTTGTTCAATCGGATCTGTCACACTGCATTTCCATCAATTTCATTTTCTTTTTGCCTTTTCGTTCTCAAAACCATAAAAAGTTGATTTGTTACTCTTTGACTTGAAAAGCTTGTCCAAAAATATATTTCGTCATCTCAATTCTTCGTTAGCTGTCATCGGATTTGTTACATTGCATTGCCTTTTCTCCCCTAGTACCAAATAAAATAATCTGCTGTTATTACCTAACTCACTTGTCTAGAACTATGCCAGAACAAGCTGGTAAGACCAAAGTTCATGGTAAAGCAGTGAAAGAGATTGCAGGATCTGTTGTTGTTGTCGATCTTACTTCTCTGAGGCTATGCAACAACAAATCAGTAAGACCAAACTCCGTGGCAAAGAAGTGAGAGAGATTGCAGGATCTGTTGTTGTAGATCTCACTTGTCTAGAACTATGCAACAACAAACCAGTAAGATCAAACTCCATGGTAAAGTAAGAGATGTTGTAACTTCTGTTGGTCCAACAATCCCATGCCACTCAATTGTGACATAAACCTAGTGGGGGGGTTTAAAAAAAAAATGGTCTTTTACCCTTTGACTCGCATTTAATTCATTTAATATCCTGAACTCCAGACAAAAGAAATCTTTCTGGAGGTTTACAGCAGAAAACCGCAGATTGGCCAGCATTTTCGGATTAGACTGGCAACAGTAAAAACGCCTCAAACGCATCAATGGTTTGGGAAGAAAATAGGGCAATAGTTGGAAAATAAGCAGATTTTACTCTAAAAAATGTATGAACAAAACACAACAGTGCGCTTGCAAACAGTCTGGGAGAGATTTGTATTCTAATAACGTTCTCTGAGAGCCCGATCCGTTTTAGAAAGTGGTTTTACGCGAGTCGCGACCAGAACTTACGCAAAATGGACTTGTTAAGTGGACGGCATGTCGTGACAGATAAGAAACTGTTTTAATGCCGGATTATCCGTTCTGACGGTAGATCTTTGTAAGTAGAAGTGAAACGGCGAAGATGCTGTAAGCTAATCGGAAGATGACAGGAATTACGGTGACCACTGCGGTTTTGTAATTCAGTGGTTTTATTCAGCGTATGAGTGTTCAATTAATGGAGCATAGGCACGTGACGTCACATGGGGAATTTCGCCCTTGCGTTTACTAAGCAGAATAGAGCATCGGCACGAGCGTAAATAAACAGCCTGCATAGTAGAATACGCAGAAACAAGTAGCCGTTTTTAATAAAGAAAAAATCTGATGTGGGCAGCACATGACTTTCCTTACATAATGCAATGAATTTACTACTTTTACAGTAAAAAAAATAAATTATTTTTATAGTAGTTATTTATATTCTTTCCAAGATATTGAATTTTCGTCAATGAGTCGTCATTTTCCATGTCGTCATCATCAATGAGTCGTCATTGATTTAGCGTCATTTTAATCCATTTGGCAAGTTTTCCGTTAATTTAGCAACATTTTAAAAAGTCGCCAAGTTGACAACATTCCACCAAATTCGTCGCCAAAATCTCGCCAAGCGTTATGGACGAAAAATGAAGTTATTCTTACAGCAGATAAATGACTATTGGCTTTCAAATACAAAAGTATTACTCAAAGTATCTTTTTCATGAATGGAACGAGCTAGATCCACGAGAATAATGTCACCCAATTTATCGCATAGTATTACATATGAAAAGTGAAAATTTTTCTCAATAGGAATTTTTTTTTTATTTTATATGACTTTTTGATAATTTTTTTGAAAAATGTGCAATATCTCGAGAACAGTTCATGTTAGCGTTCTAAAATTTATGTCAATCGTTTTCTAATGAAAAATTACATAAGAGATGTCTATTTGTGTAACTTTATTAGCGGTTTTGATTTTTTGACGATTTTTTCACAATTTCACTCGAAAATTTAGGGGGGTTCTGAGCATTCGATTGCGTATAAAAACAATAGGCTTCCAGTGTTTACGGATTGTGATTTTTGTACCAAATCTCGTTCGAATCGCTCCATTCGTTCGTCAGTGATCGTCTCCACAGACTCACACACACACACACACACACACACACACACAGACATCACTTCAAAATTGTTTGATTCGTGATCAGGGATGCTTAAAACGTGCTCTCCCGTCGAAAACTCGAATTTGAATTTTCGACCCCGTCACAATACTTTCCTTATACATTATGTATATAAGGAAAGTAATAATGAACATTTCCATACTGTCAAGCAAACGAGTATTTTGTTATAGAAACTTAAGAGCAAAATTCTCCGTGTGATTTCACGTGCCCACGTTTTATATTCGTATGATTAGCAGTATGGTCATTTTAGTTATTTCTGCACTAAACACGACTACTTTAGAAATTTACAATCGTCTAGTCCCTAAGTTTAGTAGAAACTATATAAATTTATCTTCTTTCATGGAAATTTTTAAATTTCACGGAAAATAAAATTATGTATATATTTCATTGCAAGCGAATAATTTTTTTAAGAAAATGAGCTATGTACCTTATCCTTTTCGCCTGCATACACTTTCAGAACGCTAGCTAGTGACTATGGTGTACAGCCTAGGGCAAAAAAAACGCCCCACCCTCTGTTAATCGAGCATCGTTCGCATCGTAGAGAAAATTGAATGATACCATTCGATTAGGAATAACATACTCTACAAATTAATGTGCATAAAATTTGCATAAGGGGCCGTCTTCATATTTAAACGCGCACAAACTTCGAAATTTTCAATGGCAACACAACATAGTTCGAATCTAGAGCAAAATTCAACCTGTGATACCAAACTTCAAGTCATTTGGGTGAAGCGTTTTTGAGTTGTGAGTATGAAAAGTTTTGAGCTCCTAATGTTAAATTAGTTTCCAAGACTTCCATTCATATCTTCTGTAATAATTATCTGCTCGCGCTGATTATTTGTTTGACGTTACTACTAAACAACCCAAACACATTTATGTGATTTTTATTTTTGTGGAAATAATTGTTTGTATGAAATATTAATTATGAAATCAATAATTGAAAAAATATGAATGCAATCCTGGACATGTCTTGATAAAAATAGATTCACTAAGACTTTTTATATGTTTATATAAAATTCCAGGTCTTTCCTCCCTCTAGTTCTTTCGAATTCATCCTCACGATGATTTCAGGGTCGTATATTAGTTTAAAAAATGACTAATTTGAAAAAGTTATATTAATTGTAAGTTAATCTTTAAAAAAAAGGGCATTTATTTTTACCCAGTTTTAATAAAAACTTTGTATAAACAGTGTTGTATAGATGCAACCTAATCAAAGTAATTCTGCTACTGTATTGAAGGGTGAAAACTTGTATTGTTTGTTATAAATGGGATATACCTATGTTCCCGAGCTACTGCGAGTTGAAATCGCCCACAAAATGTGATAATTTATAATAAAAAATATTTATATAAAACAATAACAAATTATAAAATTATGTGATACTAAACGCCAACAAGACTTCAAGCGGTGATTGATACTTTTAAATTCGTCACCAAGTTCCAACGGAGTTGTTTTGATCTGCAGATATTTGTTAATTTCATAAATTTGTTTTTGAAACAGCATTATAAAATAACATTTGAGAATAAACATTTCATTCTTCATTTCTTCTTTCCTTTATGTGGTCAATCAATAAAACATCGCCCTTTAAATTGCGGTTTTCAATATGGAATTGATCCCCGAAAATTGCACATTCCGGAATATTGAATATCTTGGGATATAAACATAGAAATGTCGTGGAAATTTGAATTTGGACTAATTTGGGGGTCTAGAACTTTTGGGTGGCGTCAAAATTGGGTGTTGCCGTCGGAAATTTCAAAGTTTGTGCGCGATTAGATATGAAAACGGCCCCTTATGCAAACTTTACGCACATTAATTTGTAGAGGATGTTATTCCTAATCGAATGGTATCATTCAATTTTCTCTACGATGAATGATGCTCGATTAACAGAAGGTGGGGCGTTTTTTTTCCCGTGGCTGTACATTCACTTAAAATTTCTTAAAGTGCACTTTAACAAATGAAATGCTAACAAATGAAACAACAACAAACAACTTTAACAAATGAAATGCTTAAAGACGTATTGTTACTCTATCCTTATAATACCCCCTCATAATATTTAGTTAATGATAAAAGGATTTTATTTACATCATGCAATAAATTTATTTCTTTAATAGCTTAATATAATCATATGCAAAATCTATAGAACATTAATGGCATTAAATAGGTAACTTACAAATCGAAATTTAGCACTTTTGTGGGCAATGTTATGCAACACTAGTAGAAAGCATTTAGTTTAATTTATAAAATGATGACATTTTGCTTTATATCATGATTTTGGTTACTTTGTTGATGATGATTAGTTTGTTAACATGAAGTGGTTTCATGGGTTTAAGACACTTTATAAACCCTCAATCATTTTGTTGTGGATTCCTAGAACCGCTAATATTTTCCCGCGTATTTAGTGTGGAAAATAAACTCATAAATTTTTGTTTTTTGTTATCAATTCTTCAAACTTTTCATTATTAATTCCCTGTTTACTATATACAAAGTGATTTAAATAGAAATGGGTTAACATTTTTAACATTGGGTAAAAACACCTAAAAATAAATTTTACATGTTTTTTGTTACTTTTATAAAGATAATAGAGTTGGAAATTCACACAGTATCTGTGTATTATAATACAAGAAAGATCAATCATGCTTAAAGCATTAATTATGAAACACTTTCCAACTTCAATGCAATTTTATTTAAACATGTCTAAAATGCAATACATTCCTCGGTAATATTTTAAAACTTATCACAATATTACATTAATTTATTATATTTGAAAACTTAAACCTTCATCGAAAAAAATGACGGTATTGAAATATAAATTGCCTGGTTTAAACATCTCTAAAATGTGATACAATTCTCGGTAATAAATTTAGAATTATCATAATACTACAATAATTTATTATAGTTGAAAACTTCATCAAAAACAACTGAAATTTATTCAAATGACGTCATTGAAAAAATAACACGCCTGGCTCTCTATAAAAGCAGCATTTCATTCATAATTTCCCATTCATGTCATTCATCACATTACTACAATAATTTATTTTATTTAAAAATTAAGACCATGGAGCTACAAGTAATTAAACTCTATGCGTAAAACTTTATCGAAAAAAATCTTCTCTTTATAAAATCAATGAATATTTCATTCATATCAGCTACGCAGACTCCATGAACTAAATGATTTTGTGTTAAAGAAATACAGCAATTCTAATACAACTAATTCTACATATTTTGCTGTTTGCATTTTACATAGGTAAAAAATAGGCTTCGTTGTAGAAATAATCAAATTTGGATGAACATTTAAACTCAAATATATTGTAATTGCGTTGTTTCAGTATGTAAATGCACAGAATTTAAGCAAAAATAAAGTAGTTTTAGGACGGATACAACACTCATATGAATTAAAAAGAACTTTAAAAATCACGATTTTGGGACAAGATGGATGCCATATATCATTTTGAAGTGGGTCACGTGATATTTTCATATCATGGTCACGTGATCGCTTCATATAAGAGGTGTTATTTTTATTTTAATTTTTATTTAAAAAAGTACTGAATATATTTCGCTGAATTTTTTTTTTATATATTTTATGGAACAATTTGAATATTACCTAAAATTTTCGAAGCAATTTGTGAATTTTAAATCCGTTTAAAAAATGTTTGAAAAATTAGGTCCCATAGGGCTCAATGTATTTCATTTTTTCAACCCGG
Source organism: Amaurobius ferox (assembly GCA_951213105.1). NCBI lineage: Eukaryota > Metazoa > Arthropoda > Arachnida > Araneae > Amaurobiidae > Amaurobius > Amaurobius ferox. The sequence continues at coordinate 1,161,703 of OX578154.1, forward strand.
GTTCAATCCAAAACTAATTGGGTGATATTATTCATTTATATTCCCATAGGTCCTACAGACCGTCTGAACAACATACTAAAATTTCATTTTGATTAAGTCATTTTTACGGCAGTTATCGTGCTAACGGACAGACAGACAGACAGAATGAACAAAGTCATAAACACTTTTCAACTTTGTTGTAAAGTGTTGATAATAATGTTACGCCTACAAAAGCAACATAAATGAAAAACAAATAATTTTTCAGCGGAATTTTTCTTTTTTTTTACTATAAGTCGCCTCATTTTAGCATTTCAGACGTCTTATTGTACAAGATAATCTGACTGAATGAAATTTAAATGAAAATTAAATCTCTTGAAAAATGCATGGGCCATTCGATTTTAAATTTCTGGACCCCCCACCCCCTCCAATCATTTTTCAAATCTGCGTCAATTATTAATTTTTTGATGTTGCAATTGTTTAATTGGGTTAGGGCCGTAGCCAGGCAGAGGTCAGAAGGGATTGAGCCCCCCGCCAAAAGGTATACTCAGTCCCTCTCCCCCGTAGTACGAAATTTCATACTACATGTCATTCAAATTTTACACGAAAAATTGCTTTTTTTCAGAATTTATTTGTAAATTACCTCGTTTTGTATAGAATAGAAATAAATATTTTTAGTGACTCAATTTCTGGTTATATTGATGATCATAAATTAATTTCATCGTATTTAATTTTTCAAGGTTTTAAAAATTAAGTTTCATAACAAGACATTCTTGAATTATGCATTATCAACTATTACTTTAGAATGTATAACTTTAGAACTTAGTTATATAGAGTTATGTATTATCATGATATACGTATAATATAATATACGTAGAGTTAATAGATAATAGAGATAATATACGTAGAGTTAATATTATGTGATATACTATATTAAGTTATAATTAAAATACATTTTTAAAACAGCGATTTATTTAAAGACTAAAATTTTTATATTAGTGCATTTTCAACCACCCAATTCTCTCACCCCTCCCAATTTTTTTCTGGTAAGCCCCCCCCCCCTTCATTTCACTTCAGACCCTCTTAGATTTCGTTTCTGGTTACGACTCTGAATTGGGTGCCCCTCTAATGCGGGGTGCCGGGGCAGCAGCCCCGCATGTCCCTGTATTAGTCAGGCCCTGAGTTTGGCGATAACCAGTATTTCCGATTTCGTTCTGAGAGAGTCTTCGTATTTTCACCTACTTCACACTCTGTTGCGTACAGGGATGCTGTCCCAGCATCCCTCTAAATAACCCATTTTCTCTAGAAGCACGAGCGTTTCATTCCTCATTTTTCCCACAAATTCGAATTCCACTTGAGCCCCGCAGCCCTACGCCTCGCCTCCTGGCACAGAACTTCAAACGAATGATCAGTCAGAAGAAACGAAAAACGAGGAATCGAACGCAGACGATTATTGCCGAACGTGACTCCCCTATTAACCATCCCCCCGAACACTACATTCTTGGTGAGGCAAAACAAAACACAAAAAAGCGACTGTCGCGAAAACCAGGAAATACCTTTGGGATCACGGCACCGTATCCACGCTATATAAAGTTATCTTAGGTTCCTTATCGTTTTTAAAAGTTCGAATGAAAACCGAAAAATGCGTTGAACCCGCTCGGTCCGAAATCAATGTTTTTCGCGATTATGTCAGTTTGGATGTAACGCTCGTGCGGTGAAGAAAAATAGATCTCTAAACTTTACGAGTTGAAGTTGCATTTATTTTCTTTATTTTAAATGAAGTTATTACTTTTTAGAAAGACAGAAACGCAGTGGAAAATTTACACCTCCCCCCCCCCCCCTCCTGGAACCAGCCCCCTTAAAAACATGGATCTCCCTCATATTTGATGTCCCTATTTTGTGAATTTTTCATTGTCTTACCCCATAGCTTCTCCTGAGTGATTGTCTCAAACGATTTGGGAGTTTTCCCGAACATGAAGTCTTTTAACCCCCCCTTCGATCTCTCTCACACCATTCTCGCTCTCATGCCGTTCTCTCTCATATAGCCGCATATGAGAAAAAGTAAAAATCTGATGCGCGGGCAGCCTATGACTTTGTCCTACAGGCTCGAATTCACTTCCTTTTTTATAATCCATTAAATTAAATCCAGGGTGCATACGGGTGCTTGAAAATTGGGAAAGAACTTGAAATTCAGGCTAATATTTTCAAGGCCTTGAAAGTACTTGAAAATTCTCATTTTCTTGGTTAAGTCCTTGAAAGTGCTTGAAAAAAAAAGCAGGGTTGAAAGTGTTCTACAGATTCACAATATTGTGTTTTTTCTGAGAAGTTCTGCTTTCTCTGGAAATTTCCCTAGCAGTTACGTTGTCGCTGAAATTTTCCGAAGCAATAATGTTTTTTCCTAGTAAATTTCTTCAACGACTTCAGCATTAAGCAATAATGTTTGTTTGCGCTATGATTTTTCCTCCCAGAAACGCATGCAACTTCATAATATGGAAGAAATGATGTTCTTGAAAAATAATTGCATGGTACTTGAAAAGTTCTTGAAAATTGCTTGAAATTTTTTTGAAGGAAAATGTACCCAACCTGTAAATTCAATTTCACAAAATAATACCAGTGTTTTTTAGCGCACCCAAATTGCAGTCAAAATATTATCCGATTTTCAACACGATTCCAATACTTTCCGTATCCATTGTACTACATTGTACTTTCGTATTCACTACAGTACATTAGCATGTACTGTAGTGAAAGTAAAAAAAAAAATTCTGGTTTTAGAAATATAATGCCACCTTAAAAATGCAAACATCTTTAATATTCTCGCATCTTCGGGAGCCGTCTTCTTCGCGTGCCCGAATCCAATGCTCGGTTGAGCCCGTGACAGTTCGGTCTTCCGTCCGAGTGTTTTGTTGCCTTCTAATGCCCCTATCACTTTCCACACGCTTTATGTGAGAACGATCTCGAAAACGCAACTTTTTTCCCCTTTTCCCACTCTCCACACTATTTTGCGTGTGGATTTCGGCCGTTTTTCTGGTATTCCGACGGTTTTCCGCTACAAATTGTCTCCCATCACGCTCAGGGGGGATTGCATTACAGAGCGTGCTGGTTGAAGCGCGATTGCCGAAGATTTTTACTCTCACGTAGTATTAAGAAAATATTGTTTTCTCGAAAAATTTTTTATTGAGCTTTGGATGCCAATCTATTCCTGAACACGTTTTGACTATTTTTAGAGTGACGTCTGTCCGTCTGTCTGTCTGGTACTCCTTTCTGTGCACACATTACAGCGGCCACAAATAGGAATGATTTCCACGCAGATTTGCAGAATCACAATTTCAATTATCGAAACGCCCATTTTTGAACTGCACATGCTCGCTATGCTGTCTTCAAATAACAAGTAAACATCTAATTAAAGCACGTGCCCTTATATGCGTTGTTATTCAAACGTGTACTTGTACGTTAAATACTTTTTAGGGATTCAAACGTGTACGTTAAATACATTTTAGGGATTTAAACGTGTACGTTAAATACATTTTAGGGATTTAAAAGCGTTACTTTGATTTTATATTTCCCTGCGTATTCTAATGCGTTTCATTTACTATCCAAATTCTAAAAACTTATATAGGCTCTTTTGTATTGGGATTCTCAAATATTGAAATTAATTTTTAACTTTCCCTGCAATACATGGTAGTGTATAGGCAAAGCATTAGAATCATGTCGAAAATCGCAACTCGTCCAAATTTCATAAAATTTGATATGTAAGTCACCTTGTGTTTGATCCCTGGTACTAAGTAGTTTTTAGTAGGATTCGTTACAAAAGAACCTGCCTTATTTTGCAAAATGGCATGCAAAAATCTATCCACTCTAGCTAAAAAAACTAATTGACGAAATTTCACAAAATTTGGTAAATAAGTCACTTGTGGGATATCCTGGTGCTGATTAGATTTTGGTACGATTAGAAAAAAAAAGAACTCGCCTTTTTTTAACGAGGAAAAGAATAAGATAAACCCCATTACTCTAGAACTAACCATTCTCGAAATATTTTTACTACGTTTTTTCGCATTTTTACTACTCCGCCTTTGAAAAAAATGTCCAGTTACCGAATAAAAGCAAACATTGAATTAAAAGTGCAAATTCAGTGTTATCTTGTGCAATTAAACTCAATTTAATGATTTATTAAATAAATAACGAGAAAATGAATTTAAGTCTGCAGGGAAAGTTATGTGTTGCCCACATCCGATTTTTATACTTCTAATTTCATAATTATTTGTTAAATTAAGTTTTAATTTGAAATCTTTCACGACTGTCATATACTTCATGTATACTCGAGTCCCTTCAAAGTCCGGCTAGTTTTACCTTACAATTTATTTCTGTCTCCCTATATTCTGTATCCTATAGATAACAACTTAAGAAAAATACTTATACATTATGTATATAAGGAAAGTATTGTGACGGAGTCGAAATTCGAATTCGAGTTTTCGACGGGAGAGCACGTTTCAAGCATCCCTGATCACGAATCAAACATTTTTAAAGTGGTGTGTGTGTGTCTCAGTGAGTCTGTGGAGACGATATCTCACGAAAGAATGGGGCGATTCGAATGAAATTTGGTACAAAAATTACAATACGTGAATACTGGAAGCCTATTGTTTTTATACGCAATCGAATGTTCAGAACCCCCTAAATTTTCGAGTGAAATTTTGAAAAATCATCAAAAAATCAATACCTTTAATAAAGTTACGCAAATAAACATTTCTTATGTAATTTTTCCTTAGAAAACGATTGACATAAACTTTAGACCGCTAGCATGAATTGTTCTGGAGATATTACACATTTTTAATTTAAATTTATCAAAAAATCCCATAAATTAAATAAAATCTATTAACTGCTAAGAAACATGGTCACTTTTCATATGTAACATCATACGATAAATTGGGTGACATCATTCTCGTGGATCTAGCTCGTTCCATTCATGAGAAAAGGTACTTTGAGAAATACTTTTGCAACGCTAATAATCATTTATATGCTACAAGAATATTCCGCCCATAACGCTTGGTGAGATTTTGGCGACGAATTTGGCGGAATGTCACCAATTTGGCAACTTTTTAAAATGCTGCCAAATTAACGAAAATCTCGCCAAATGGTTAAAAATGACGCCAAATCAATGAAAATGACGACTCAGTGAAGAAAATTCAATATCTTGGAAAGAATATAAGTATCTACTATAAGAATAACATTTTTTTAACTGTAAAAGTAGTAAATTCATTGCATTATATAAGGAAAGTAATGTGCTGCCCACATCAGGCTTTTATAATTAGTAAACATAGGTATAAAAGTAATCAAAAATACATATACCAAACCACTAAAGCCTTGTTCAATGAGAACAAACAAATGGGACTTTACTAACACCAGCGACATCTAGATATAATTCTCAAAGTATGGTGGTATTTTCAAGCTTTTCATTCATATAATTTTTGTTTCCTTCTCTCAATCGTCGTTACTCGCAACAGTATAAAATATCTGATGTGGGCAGCACATAGCATTCCCTACAGAATCATTTAATTTCCCTTTATTTCTTTAACAAATCATTAAATTGAGCTTAATAGCACTTAATAACAAGCATTATTATTTAAAATGATAGTGAATTTAGACTTTTAGATTCAATTTCTGTTTTCATTGGGTAACAATGTATTTTTAGAGGAGGCGTAGCAAAAATGCGAAGAAACTAAAATATCCCGAGAACGGCTAGACCTAGAATAATAGAGTTGGTTTTATTCTTTTCATCATCAAAAATAACGTATAAAACACTCATTTAATGGATATATTTGAACAGACGCAGTCTTTTACTTTAGCTTTTGACTGCTTTTGTGAGCCATTTCGCAAAGAAAGGCAGGTTCTTTAATCCCGCATCGTACCATATAATAATCAAATCAGCACTAAGGTTTGGGGTTTATCAAATTTTATGAAATGTTGCCCATTAGTTCTCGAGTTAGAGTGGATATATACATTGCACACAGACATATATGTGCGCGCGCACACACACACACACACATGTCACGCTAAAAATATTTTTTTCGTATTCTAGAGCTCCCAAAATGTGTAGATCCGTCGAAAATTCGAGTTGCGATTTTCGACACGATTCCAATACGTTCCCTATACATTACCACAGGGCCGTTGCCAAGTAGGGGCCAGAGGGGGCTAACCCCTCCCCCCAAGATGTATACTCAGCCTCCCCGATAAAAATATTAAATTTTTAATAGTGATATCAAATTTCAAATAAAATGTCGTTCAAATTTTCCATAACAAATTTCTTTGCGAAATTTTTATAAATTACTTCATTTTAAAGATTGTTTAATTTAGCTGAATGTGTGATTATGCTAATGATCCATTTATTTACATATTTAATTAAAAAATTATGACACTAGTATTTAGGATACTTTTGTATTATTGTGGGGTTCACTGTTATACATTAGAGCCAAAATCAACTAATAAGTAGGTGAGAGTTAATATTAAGCATTAACTTGTATTAACTTTCATATTATTTCTACAAATTATTAACAGCTTTATTACTAGTTAATGCTTACATTAAAATTAATTGTAATTATTATATATTAATATTGATATAGAGTAGCTATATGGATATTAATAATCGGCTCTTAGCTTGTAACTATTATGGTTTATAAATGCTAATGATTGTGTTTTTGGTGAGCCCCTCCTTTAAAACTGTCGAACCCCCCAGCCCCTCCTCCTTTCGTCTCTTGCCCTGCATTATCATGTATTGTAGGGAAAGTAAAAATACCAGCACACAGATAACAAACATATACGAACATCGAAATTGCGATTTGTGAAATACTAGCAAACCAGCGAAACGCTTCGAGCAGCAGCGCGTTGAAACTATGAACACCCAGTGGAAAGCATAAAGCAATCAGGGTAGGAAAGAACTCAAACGCACCGAGATGGAAAACATGTATCTGCTCTGCCATTCGTTTAACGTTTTACGACCCGCATTTCCAGGGAATCGCGTTTTACGCAAGAGTGGCGCTGTTGTCGCGGTATCGTATACGGAATGGGGATTGATGATTCGGATTATTATTAGTGAAATCCGAATTTCCGAACGGTTCAAAGAAAATAAACTTTGAAACACTAAAAACTAGAAAGTTTTAAATAAGAAATAATACTTTTTTAATAAGAAAATATTTTTCTTTCTCATGCGTAGTATTGAGAAAGTACACCATATTTTTTCCCCCTGCAGCCTTCAATGATATCGACACACAAGCATTACAAATATATATACACAATGTTTATTTGTAATTAGATATTCTAGATATAAAGTTGGCATATGTGACATTGTAAATTAAATAATTAATTATCGAATAAGAAATAGGCAATAAATGAATACTCTTATAATATTTTATTCAAAAGTATGAGTTAATTACTTATTATCAGTACTGCTTCATACTTAGAATCTATGTAATATATGTAGCAGTCAAGTGGTGGTGTGTGTGTGTGTGGGGTGGGGGGGTGGGGGGTACTTGGTGGTTTTACGAAATACATAGCTCCCATTTCTATAGAATTTTCCGGGAAAATCCCGGTTTCTTGATTTTTAGTGAGAATCATCCGTTTTTTGTCAATTATTTTATAATTCCCTAAAGTTAGGGATTTTTTGATAAAAATTCTATGTCAAGGGGAAATTTGATCGGATTTGCGGCTGCCATTTTGTTTTTTAAGTGCGATTTCGCGGGTATAAATTACATTCCTGTGCGATGTTGCTACATCCTTTTTCATCCATCTTATTTTTTATAAAATCATAAATTAAACAATGCTTTCACATTTTTGCAGTTGATATAAAAATGAAGGATTATTTTCTTTAAAATATGCTCAAAATGAGTGATTGCACAATGGATCCCCCCCCCCCCTTTATTTTTTAGGCAATAGAGCCCCAAAAGCATTTTTCTATACACATTTATCTAATTGACTAAATTACAATTTGAGAACTAAACATTTTTTGATTCGATGAATCTCCCTCAAAAATTTCTCTCAGCTTATGCCGCTGATATGTTTTTTTATACACTGACTACGTAAAAACATTTTACTTATGCAGTAGGCATTTTCAATGTTATATAGTGAGTTATTTTGTGCGTGATGTAAAAAAAAAAAAAAAAAAATCCCTATTTTTCCCTAAGTGATATTAAACAAATACGCTGACCTGCAGAGCGCCGTAAAAAATGCTCACCCCGCTATCTACTGGATTTTTATTCTTTAATGTTGGAAATATTTAAAGGTCTTCTTCAAAAAGAAAAAAAAATAAGTTTGAGAATCACTGGCTTATGTAATTGATTAGAAGTTGCAAAAGAGCGAATCTCCTAATGTGAAGGAATGATCAGCCGCAAAATCGCGTCGTATGATGTTGTAAAAGACCTTTTAATGTTATCACTTATTTCTTGTAATTTGACATGAACTTTCCGGCTGGAAGAAAGTAAATACAAGGACGGCTGTCCCTCAAGCCGCTAATAATAAATGACTATATATACCTGCTTCATATGAAGCTCTCTTAACCTCCCTGACCTGGGGCAGACAGGTGAAAGTTTTCCCCCATCCCTCCCCGACTCCTCCCCTCATTTTATACAATTAATATCAAAAATCGAATCACGTACGTCTCCTCCAATTTGTCACCTTCCGTTCCTGTGCTTCTGACAGGGGCTCTGCATAAGGAATTATTAGAGAAAGATTCGGCCGTAAAACACGGTAAAACGATAGTCTCTTTTTCTCGGTAATTACGGGACCTATTATTTTACGCGGAATTTGACTTTCGCAGGTGGCATCGGTCTTTGGGTGCTGCGCACTTCGAGGTCTTGTACGAATACCGATTGGGCGAAGTGATTTTTTTTTTTTTAATAGCTTATCTTCCGAGTATTCTAACATGGATAAATAATAATGTGTTCTCTCATTAGAGATAAGATTCTGTGTTCTGATAAGAGGATCGAATAAACTGCTGTATTTTTTAAAAAGAATAGACATCATTGCTCAGTTATTAATAATTAATGATTACAATTGTATTTCTTTAAATGATAGATCCAGTCAGGGTGTATTTATTTTTAACTTATTTTCATATACTCCACTGCTTTTCGTAAAAATAAATGAAGATATTGATGTTATAAATATATGCATGAGAATTGGCCTTAAGATATCTGATTCTTAATCGAATAATATTTGCTGCAATCGTCAATATTCGCGGGGCCAACTGTATAGCGTGGTATTTTCAAACTGGCCTTAAGATATCTGGTTTTAATCGAATAATATTTACTGAAACCGTCAATATTCGCGGGATTACCTGTGTCGCGTGGTATTGTCAAACTTTTATACGAGTGTGTCTCCCTTTTCTATGACTCAATCAGCATCACAACACTCCATAGGAACAATATAATGAGAAAGTAAGAGTGGAAACCCCTACTCCAAATATTTTTTTTTATTCTTCTTCAAAGAATGTATCGTGATTCTATGAAGATTTAAGACTCCCGGAATAATTTAAAGTATGCAACAGCTCCCAATAATATTTCATATTAGTACTCATTTTTCTTTCTTTTAATTTTCTTTCTTTCTCTTTCTTGAAGGTGCGTGGCGAGCAGCAGTTACCCGCTATTGGTGCGTGCACCTTTTGTGCAAAGCGAGCGTAACATAAATTTGGCGCGGTGGCAAACCCTTAGTCCAAAAATTCGAATAAATAAATCGCTTTCTTTTTTCTTTTTTTCTGTTCCTTTCATATTCTTGTTTCTTAGGGGCGTTTGCGATATTTGGCGACTTATTGCTCCCGTTGAATGAATAAAATAGAGGAGCGCGCTCCCATTACAGATAACAACATCCACGGACCGGTTTCGCGTTTTCCTTTTTCACCCGGAATCCGTAACAGCGTTTCTTTGAACCCAATATCCGGGGTGGGGGGTCGAAATTCCTCCGGAGACGATTATTCCCCTCTCCCCCGAAATATTTTACACAGCTGAACGTTAATATATTCAGGTTATAATGAAAAACAAAAGTTTGATTTTTTTTTTTGGGGGGGGGGGGGGGGAGGAGAGATACAGAACAAGTGCAAATCGAACAAAAGAAGCTGTTATTGGCGTGCGAATGGATTTCAGAAACTCCGAAGAGGGTCATCGTCAAAAGGGCCAATTGTTATTTTTATTACGCGACTGATTATTTTCAGAATAAGATTTTGTGGCTATATTTAATCCAAATTGCTATATATACAAAATAGTTTGAAATTCCAATGATAGAATAGAGAGAAGTTGCAACTCAAAAATCCTAACTTTAAATAAAACCTACATAATAAAAAGAAGTATTAAATAGCGAATCATCAAGCAAATGGAAAAAAATGCAAATTTAGAGCCATCAAGTTAAAGATAATCAACAAATATTAAAGTTGCGGGATCACAGGTGTAAGCAAGTTCATTTGAACACTTTCCAGCATAGTCGAAAAGTGTTTATGATTTTGTTCATTCAGTCTGTCTGTTCGCACGATAACTGCCGTAAAAACGACTTTATCAAAATGAAATTTTAGTATGTTGTTAGAGACGGTCTGTGGGACATATGGGAATGTAAATGAATAATATCACCCAATTACTTTTGGATTGAACCCGTGTTGAAAAAATGAAATGCATTGAACCCTATGGGACCTCGTTTTTCAAACATGTTTTAAGCGAAGTTAAAATTCACATTGTTTCGAAAATTTGGGGAAATATTCCCATATTATATGAACCCATTTCAAAATAAAACAAGGCGTCCATCTTTTTTTCCTTGTGTAAAAATCGTACTTTTAAAGTTCTTTTAAATTTATATTAAGAGTTGCATCCGTTCTAAAACAGCTATATTTTTGCGTATTTTCTGTGCATATCTATATTCTACTTTCCCATTCTATACATTACCATGTATTACAGGGAAAGTAAAAAAGCTCCATTGGCTTTTTCATTGAACTTGCTCTAAAGGTCTTGAGCATAAACATCAAATTGCGAAGAATAATAAGAATATGAATTCAATAAATATTAGAAAAGAAAAAGCAGCAACATCGTTAAAATTCTGTCCCAGCAGCTTGGCGACGTTCTAGCAGTTGTTGGCGGCTTTTCATATTCCAGCAACCTAACATATTCGTTATTATTTTTATCGTCTGTGTATCCCCCGTACGGAAAAATGATTGAGATGTAACAACTCAGACCGTTGCAGCGACAAGGCAATTAGGGAGCTCTAACCCGGGGCGGCGCCCCCTTGTGTTGGTCAATCCCCTCCCCCTCTTTAATGAAGAGGCAGAGGGCTACGTGTTTGTAATTGGCTCTCAAAGCGGCCGCGAGATATTGCCAAAATCGCCCTTCAGTTGGGAGAGAAATATATCGGAGAGAAAAATTTATGCCACGGCGGGCATGTATTGTGGTATTGTAAATGCTGGAAACTTTGATTTTTTTTTTTCGTGGTTATTTATTTAAGCATCAACTAGGTCGTGAGGGGCAGCTGTACTGTTCGACTTAATTTCACAGCAAAATAACAATTAGCACAGAGCCAGGAGAACTTGCTGTGTTGATCCTTATTTAAAACACTTGCGCAAAAAAAAAAAAAAAATTGTAGCATAAATCTCAACGAAATAAATAAAGCTTTAATTTTCGTTTTTGGTTTTCTTATACGAAAAATATATTTTCTGTGTGTGTGTATAAAAATTTTGAGCATTTATAACTTTAACTTTGTATCTGAATTTTCTATTAATTATTGATTGATGTTTGTATTTGTTTTGTATAATAAGTTAACCATTGAATTCCAATAACACCTCCTTTTGAAAGAAAAAAAAGGAGGTTTTGCTGATATAAAAGCCAATGAAATTCAAGTGGAATTACAATAAGAATTTTTAAATATATGGGGGGAAGGGGGTATAACTTATTTATAATTTTTAAATGAAATTTTTAGACTCTTTATAAAAATAGTTATTAAAAGCTAATTTAAAGTATTTGGACCACGAATTTCTACTCGATATAGTCATGTTTCATAATGAAGGGCTGCCCATAAGGGTAAACGGACACCATTAGAGTGTGTGTGTGGGGGGGGGGGGGCGGAGGGGGCCAAATATTTATTTTTAAGGCTGAAGAAACATGAAAAATTCATATAAAAGGTAAAATAACATGGGGGAGGGAGAGGAGTAATAAATGTTTGTTGAAGGATCCACAGTTTCTATGAGCGGTAGGTGGATTCTTTGTTGAGCTGTCCTGCCCCCACACACACATTTTCAAAAGTGTTCGAAATGGGTTCAGGAGTCATAAAACGTGCTTATGCGTCAAACCCTCAAATTCGTACATTTTTGTTAAAACAGTTGCATTTTTCGCCCAGTGAGAAAGTAAATATTCAGCCTATCGTAAATTATATATAAAAAGCAGTCTTCTGGAGTTCTATGTTAAGTGTGACATCCTATACTGAAAGTGAAGCCGGATGTTGGACGCATTTTTAATTTATGTACAACAATGGATCTTGTAAAACCTCCTTATGTATTGGCAACACAGACAGCGATTGAGCGTTGTCTTTTATTGTAGTAAGATATCCCATGAATAAACCGGTATTTTAAATGACTTACTAAATTTCCGAATTTTTAATTACTTACAAAAATATCCGAATCAGAGATTTTGAAGTCCGTTTTAAGAACTCCTGAATCCATTTCTAACCCTTCTGGAAATGTGTGTGCATGGCCTATGGACACGACAACTCAACAAAGAATGCACCTACTGCTATCCAATTTCATGGGCCTCACTAGCATATTTTAGAAAAAGGAAGTACATGATTGAAGATGTTCTTCAATTTAAAAAGGGCGGTTTTTGTGCTGTAAAAGTGATCACAGCTAAATTGCGTATACAATATTAGCCATGTAACGCGCGCGCTGACATTAAAATAACACAGGCAGACGATAACTAACTGGACGATTGGGGTTAAAATGGAAGTTGCGCCAAGCAGGGCCGTAGCCAGAGATGAAATTGAAGAGGGGGCTAGAGGGAATTTCAAGGGGGGAGCTTGGCCCAACAGTCTTAAAGGAGGGACTCGCCAAAAACACAATTAATTATTAGCATTTATAAACCATAATAGTCACTTATATATTTCAATTCATATAAATTAACAAATAATTGCATATTTACATTTGCAAGCTATGAGTTGATTATTAATATCCATATTAATAATAATAATTACAATTGATTTTAATGTAAGCATTAATTAGTAATAAAACTGATATTAGTTGATTCTGACTCTAATGTATAACAGTGAACCCCGCAATAATACAAAAGTATCGTAAATACTATTGTCATAATTTTTAAACACTTTCAAATTAAATATGCAAATAAATGGATGACTAGTATAATCACACGTTCAGCTAAATTAAAAAATTTTTAAAATGAAGTAATTTATATAAAATTCTCAAAGAAATTTTTTTATGCAAAATTTGAATGACTTTTTATAGGAAAATTCATATTACTACTAAAAATTGAACATTTTTATTAGGGGGCTGAATATACCTCTTGGTGGTGGGGCTTGCCCCCTTCCTGGCTACGGCAACAGCCTGCATATTTAGGAGCCTTACTACTAACAGTTTACTATATCGAATTCCCGAACACGGGCGCATGCCGGAACCATTCTCTGTGAAGCGCATCTAATGCTCCGATGAGTACGCACTGCCTTTGACTCTCATTTCCACGGCTACTACTTACCATGCGTTCTGCGGCTGCGAGCTCAATTATGCCTTTTGTGAGTGTCGCAGTTTCCGCCATGCTTTCTTTCTGCCGAGCGCTCCTCTTTTGCGGAAATCCTCCGGCACCTCCCCCTCTCTGAGGCGCGCACCCTCTCCTCCTACGTGATGCGGCAACGGGTGGAAAAATTGGGCTCTGCCACGCAGAGTATCAGATCAGGTTCCACCTTCTCACCAATCTGATGAAAATTTAACAGGAAAAAAGCAGTTCGTTGATTTTTTCCCCGGTAAATTTGTTTATCTTGCTTTTATCTTCCGTTGACTCGTTCGATCATTTCAAAGAGGGGGCGATTTTCGAGTCGTCTTGTACAGTGTTTCTTTCAGGCATACCTGCATAGTGGAGGCGAGTATACCCCCCCTTCCCTAAGACATTTTATGTTAACAAATTTCTATTTATGTGACACAGCATTTAGATATATTCATATAGGACAAATAGAAGACTTACTCCTCCTAAAATTTCTTTCGCCCCCCCCCCCCCCGACCAAAAAGTCCTGAAAGAAACACTGCTTGTATAGAAAGTTATTATTTTTCCGAGACTTAACATTATTTCCTATTAAAAGTAATAATTTCCGAAACAATAGTAGATATATATGTACTATATGGGGAGGAGGTGATAATTTGAATTACGCTGTGGTGTTTTTGTTTTCAAAATAGTTTGTATCAACACAGATAAACTAAGATGCATCCATTGGAGTCACTAAAATGCTGTTAACTTAAAAATTTTTGATTTTGTTTTTTCATTCTGATGATTGATTGTATGTGAGATAATGTATGGGAAAGCCTAGTGGAAACTCACTCTCCAGATATTTTTTTTATAACAAAATACAATTTATACCAACATTTCAATAATCTTCTCCCTTTTATCCATTTGTTTACAGCCAACCCCCAGGGTGCAGGTTTTATCCCTTTGTGATTGTGATAATAATGTATGAGAAAGTCTAGTGAAGACTCACTATCCAGATATATATATATATATATATATATATATATATATATATATATATATATATATATATATAATTTGTAACAAAATATAATTAACCAACATTTTAATAATCTTCTCCCTTTGTTTCCAGCCAACCCCCAGGGTGCTCGAAAACAGCGCCGAGAGAGAACCACCTTCAGCCGCGCCCAGTTGGACATTCTGGAAGCACTTTTCGCAAAAACCCGGTACCCAGACATCTTTATGAGAGAAGAAGTGGCCGCACAAATACGCCTGCCAGAGTCCAGAGTCCAGGTACTGCTACCTTTCTGTAAAAAAAATCAAATGTGGGCAGCACATGACTTCCCTTATATAATGCAATGAATTTAGTACTTTTACAGTAAAAAAATAGGTTATTCTTATAGTAGATACTTATATTATTTAAAAGATATTGAATTTTCGTCAATTGGTCATTCTCATTGATTTAGCGTCATTTTGATCAATTTGGCGAGAATTTCGTTAATTTGGCAACATTTTAAAAAGTCGCCAAGTTGGCGACATTCTTCCATATTCGTCGCCAAAATCTCGCCAAGCGTTATGGGCGGAGAAATAAGTTATTCTTATAGCAGATAAATAACTATTGACGTTCAAATACAAAAGTATTACTCAATGTAACTTTTCTTATGAATGGAGCAAGCTAGATCCAGGAGAATATCACCAAATTTATCGCACGATATTACATATGAAAAGTGAACATGTCAACAGTTAATATTCTTTTTTAATTTATGGGATTTTTTGATAAATTTATTTGAAAAATGTGCAATATCTCGAGAACGGTTCATGCTAGCGTTCTAAAGTTTATGTCAATTGTTTTCTAAGGAAAAAATATATAAAAATGTCTATTTGCGTAACTTTATTAAAAGTTTTGATTTTTTGAGGATTTTTTCAAAATTTCGCTCGAAAATTTAAGGGAAGGGGGGGGGGGGTTCTAAACATTCGATTGCGTTTAAAAACAATAGGCTTCTAGTATTCACGGATTGTGAGTTTTGTACCAAATTTCATTCGAATCGCTCTATTCGTTCGCGAGATATCGTCTCCACAGACTCACTGATACACACACACTGACATCACCTCAAAAATGTTCGATTCGTGATCAGGGATGCTTGAAACGTGCTCTCCCGTCGAAAACTCGAATTCGAATTTTCGACCCCGTCACAATACTTTCCTTATACATTATGTATATAAGGAAAGTAATAAATGAATTAAATAATCATTTGGAGGGGAAAAAAATTCTGTATTTTAATTTGCTTCATTTTAGTATTTCAGGCGTCTTGTGCCAGATAATCTTATTGAATGAAATTTAAATTAAACTTTATTTTTTTTTTAATGCATGGGTCGATTTAAAATTTTCGAACCCCCATTCATGTTTCAAGTCGGCGCATATGACTTTAAGTTCCCTAAATATGAGTAGAATTACATCACTATTTTTTCGCAGTTGAATGGGTGTACAGAATATATAGGGAGACAGAAACATTATAAATAACTTTTAAGACACGATTTCATTAAAATGCACTAAAAAGTAAAAATAAAAATTAGCTTTCACAACATTCTGGGTCCTATGCGATTCAACATAAACCCGTGGGGCACCCATAAAAGAACTGTATTTGGAGATGGACATAATTTTAAGGTGCAATAGAAGTGCTAACATAGAAATGACATATAAGAATTACATTCAATTCATTTACACTTTTCTTTGACAATTTAGGTTTAACAATCCGTCATTCTTATATGATGTATGCATGTCGTATATGTGATTTCTATGTTATCACTTGTATTGTACCTTAAAATTCCGTTAATCTCTAAATACAACTATTTTTTGGGCGCCCCACAATCGAAAATTGATGGGTCGAAAATTGATTTCAAGATTTGACTCTGAGAAACCGACCTAAATAAAACGGTGTAAAAGTGAATTGAAAAGTAAAATAAATTTGACTGTGTAGGAACATTCTTTATTGTTTTAGCTATAACTTGGATTGTTCTGGTAATTTATTTCTGAAAAATTAACAGTGCAAATAATATTTTATTCGTTACGAGCCCTTGTCCATAGAAATACATACAATGTGGTGAAACTTATTTTATCCCAGCGCCACCTGGATGATTGTCTCAAATCATTTTGGCGTCAACATAAAGTTTTAACTCTTTTACGTTTACCTCCATGATCATATTGGAGGTGAAAGTCATCTTTGCTTAGGTAATCTTTAAAATAACCTAAATTGACTATTTTATATTTTTATATTTCGGGTCACAGCGGAGAAATGTCACCATAACATTAAAATGTTCAAATACGGCAATGTAACATTCCAATGTTCATGGCTTTTTTTTTTTTCATTTTAGGTATGGTTCAAAAACAGAAGAGCCAAGTGCAGGCAACAGAATCAAAACGGGTCCAACAAGAACCGCACCAGCAAAAAACAGGCCAAAAGCCCTCCTGCACAGCAAAACGCCGCCCCTTGCAGCAGTCCATCTACGTCCCAGTCTCACGCCAGTCCATCGTCTGGTGAATCCGGGTCCAGCCCCTCTACAACACTTACGCCCTTGCCTCCTAGGTCAGGAGAATATAGCCCTTCAACACCAGACACTCTTTTAATGCCCAGTACTTCAAGTTGTATGCAAAAAATGGACACATCCACAACGTACCAATTCAACTCCTCAATTTACAACACCAATGGCTACATTCAGCCCGCACCCTATTCTTCATTGCATCATTATGAATACTACAATCATGCCTACCAACCTCACCCAATGTCAATGAGTCATCAGGTAGTGGCACCCACAGGTCAATCTACTGGACAATGCCTTGGAACTATGAGGGATATGAGTGGGTACAACAGCTATCCGTCATTGACACGTACAGACTGCTTAGACGTCCCGGATAGCAAATCTCCGACGATCAAATTCCAAGCCTTGTAAGAAATGTTCTAGTAGCACCTGTGTTTCAGTTCGAATCTTTTTAAATGAATTGTTTTTAAGCATGGAAGGCTGAGTTGAGTTCATTTCTCAACCACCACGTGTTCATTAAATGCGTTGTTCATTTCGCTCAATTGCATCGATTGGTTGGGCTTTGCCTGCAGTGTCACGACCTAAAACAAAGTGGTACGTCATTTTATTGGTGTTACGGTATAGATGGTTTTCATCAGCGTCACATTTGCGATTATATATATGTTATGTTGTAGGGATTATAATAGATACAATGGCCAGCACCTTGATATTGTAGGTATAGTCCCATCAGCATAGCAACTACGTTAAGCATAACGTAGCATCTACATCATATTTGTCAGAGATATTGTACAGTACTACAATAGCTAGAATGGCCGAATTGTTTACTTTTATAGGTAAAGTTCTATCATTTGTATGGCAACTACGTCAAGTGTGACGTAAAACCTATAAGTTGCATTTGCACACCCTGCTGTAGGGATTCTGTAATAGATGTAATGACAGAAAACACTGGCCAACAGTCGTCCTTTCAGTATTATAGCGACTACATCAAACTTGACGTAACAGCTACGTCACATTCGCCAGACGTATAACAGTAAGGCCCCGAAATATGCAGGCTGGCGCAACCGCCATTTTAGCTCGCACGTCCAGTCAGAAGTCCACCAACCGTTCAAGAAATTAATTTAGAGTGTTGTGATTTTTTCTAGATCCAGAGAAAAGGACGAAAAGGTAACAATCTTTTCGCCCTGTACAGCCATCACTTCAATTGAGAGTAAAGATGGCTGCCGTTGCCCCAACCTGTATATTTAGGAGCCTTACTTAGCTGGATACTCAGATAGACTCAAAAAGAAGAGTCGGAACCAAGCAATTATTGTTTATACATATTCCAATTTTAGGGACTACGACATGCATGACGCAACAACTGCGTCACATTTGCCAGACGTGTTTGTAGTAGATATTCCAATCGACAGAAGTCAAGACAGAACTTTGTTTTTGTCTGTTGCCCTATCATTAGCATGGTGGCTATGTGAGGAGTGACGTCTTGAAAGCCATCTATCTATTTGCCAAAACATGTAAAGTCCAATATAATTTGGGGCAAGTTTGGATTGGATTGACAACTATTTCACAAGACGAAATTGGACTTGATTTCTCTTTATTGGGCAATGAGAGCGGAAATGAATGATCACCATTCCATTAAAGATATTACAAATAACAGTCTTGCTTCATGGACAGAGAGAGATGTGGTGTTAAAACCATTTTGTGAACACGAAACGCAGCCTCCAGTTTTATTATTACAATATTTATAGAGATAATATTTTATAGCAGAAATGCAGGGTTAAAACTTCTAGATACTTTCAAAACTTACAAATATTTCAAATTATTTTACAAATTACTAACAGTTCCTACTGAGAAGAAAATACTTTTTAAACAGCGCTATAAAGAAGCGATTTTTCTTTAAAAAAAATTAAATAGATAAGACAAAGGGGAAAGAAATTGGAACTGTTATTTCAATTATTCTCCGTCTGCATTTATATGTGTGTATATATATATAAAATACAGTATTATACTGAATCATCAAGATGAGGAATATTGTAAAACTTGAGCGTTGTATAAAGTTTATGTTGTAAAGTTAATTTATTTTGAATTTGTTGAAAATAATCAATGTAATGTTATTACTAATGATGTAAAATATATATATATTTTTTAATATATTTCATTCAAGTAACTGGCAATTCCAAAGGTTGGTTTGTAGGCACCGATCCGCGTCAAGTTGGAGAAAATTCCGTCTGTTCTTATTTGACACAAGACAGTGTTTAGTAATATTTTCAATTATTTTAAAACACAATTTTCTTCATTATGAGTAGAAGTAATTCGTTTTCCAAGTTATAGAATAGTTGGTTTCCTAATTGTCTATAAGCCCACTCCTGACAGCATATGCCATTGGAATTGTCCATTTAAAATTTCACATTTATTGCCCTAAATTTCTGGTAAAGCTAACTTGAAAGTGCATATGAAAATGCACGCCTCGGCTTTTTTTTATATACGTCCATTATGAATACTTTTTAACTAGATGCATACGATAGTAATAGAATTATTTCTTTGAAATATAAATTTAGAATACTTTTCATTGAAATGCTGAAAATAATGAGAATTGCTTGATTTTGAGCTCAATCTGTTTTAAAAACTTTAGTTTATATCACACGGCTGAGTGAGACTAAGGGATGAATGACAGCCCAAAATGCTGGAAGGTAGAAACTTGAAATTTTGCGTTCACGTGGAACTTGGCCTATAAGTAATGAGGAAAATCTAAGTATCACATTAGGCATTTGCAAATGGCCGTTATTTGTATATTAATAGATAAGACATATGTAACATTGCAGGGGTTTAGATTTTCCCATACACCTGCACTATCAAGTTAGCTTTGCTGGAAGTATACATAGAACTGTAAACGCTGAGCGGCATCAGATGAAATCAGAAGAAAGTTTTTCAAGAGTATTTCATCTGATTCATGTCATGCCATAGCCTTTGTGAAAGAATTGTACAAAATAAATTAACAAATTAAATTTAAAGCTGAGACATAATTTAATGTTTACCTGATTGCGTAGATTTTTTTTTTTTTTTTTTTTATATATAATTTAAATCCTCAAAATATTTTTACTCTTTACGAAAACTGCCTATTTTAATTATTTTAAACCGCATGTTCAAAATGTAGTCGCAATTTATGTAAAATGAAGTTTTAAAATTTAATGATAACATCATCCACATGAACCATCAAATTGCAGTGGCAGTAAGAAAACTTGCTATGTGCCACACTTTGCCATGTTCACAAAATTGTGGCACACATCCCAAGTTTTCTGGCTGCAATTGTTTGTATCATCTGTCATTTGTAGCTCTGTCCTCTTGTCTGGCTCTATCCCGTACTTCATTTGTATACTACACTTAAACTATTGAAATTCAGGGTGCAGTTTATTGTTCTATTTCCTCATCTGTTGAATTGATTCCACCCTGAGTGGTTTTCTTTTTGGTTTAAGAATAATTGTAAAAAGATAAGTAAATAAAAATGTATTTACAGTGTAAAAATGATTGAAATGTATATTATGAAATATTTGTAATGTGAGAAAACATAGTCTTAATTTATGAAAATAAATAATTGACATCTATCTGTGAATTTATTTAATTTTGTTTGTGAATTTATTTAATTTTATTCTTATAGCAGGCAAATTATTATTAGCGTTCAAATGCAAACGTATTACTCAAAGTATCTTTTCTCATGAATGAAACGAGTTAGATCCACGAGAAAGTCACAAAATTTATGGCATGATATTACATATGAAAAGTAAACATGTTTTTCAACAGTTAATATTATTTTTAATTTATGGGATTTTTTGATAAATTTATTTGAAAATGGGCAACATCTCGAGAACGGTTCGTGCTAACGTTCTAAAGTTTGTCATACGTTTTCTAAGGAAAAATTACATAAGAAATGTCTATTTGCGTAACTTTATAAAGGTTTTGACTTTTTGAAATTTTTTTCAAAATTTCACTCGAAAATCTAGGAATGTTCTGAACATTCGATTATGTTTAAAAACAATAATCTTCCAGTATTCACAGATTGTAATTTTTGTACCAAATTTTATTCGAATCGCTCCTTTCGTTCGTGACATATCGTATCCACAGACTCACTGACACGCACACCAACTAAAAAAAGGTTCGATTCGTGATCAGAGATGCTTGAAACGTGCTCTCCCCCTTCAAAAACTCGAATTCGAATTTTCGACCCCGTCACAATACTTTCCTTATACATTATTGTATATAAGTATAGTAATATATAATCAGCAGCAGGTAGCATATCTACTCAGTTTTATGGAATTTATTCAATCAGTATTTTAGCTAAAAGTGGTTACATTCAATTTTTGCGTGACATTTTACAGAAGAATCTGATGTGGGCAACACATGACTTTCCTTATATAATGCAATGAATTTTCTACTTTTACAGTTAAAAAAAAAGTTATTCTTATAGTACATACTTATATTCTTTCAAAGATATTGAATTTTCTTGAATTAGTCATTTTCACTAATTTAGCGTCATTTTTATCCATTCGACGAGATTTTCGTTAATTTGGCAACATTTAAAAATGTCGTCAAATTGGCGACATTCCGCTGAATTCGTCGCCAAAATCTCGCCAAGCGTTATGGACGGAGAAATAAGTTATTCTCACAGTAGATAAATAACTGTCTGCGTTCAAATACAAAAGTATTACTTAACGTATTTTTTTTCTAACGAGTTTTTGGAACGAGTTAGATCCACGAGAATGATGTCACCCAATTTATCGTGTGATATTACATATGAAAAGTTAACATGTTTCCTAGCAGTTAATATTTTTATTTATTTATGGGACTTTTTGATAAATTTATTTGAAAAATGTGCAATATCTCGAGAAAGGCTCGTGCTAGCGTTCTAAAATTTGTCAATCGCTTTCTAAAGAAAATTACATAGGATATGTCTATTTGCCGAATTTTATAAAGGTTTTGATTTTTTCAAAATATCACTCTGAAATTTAGGAGGGTTCTGAACAGTAGATTGTGTTTTGAATCAATAGGCTTCCAGTATTCATGGATTGTGATTTTTGTACCAAATTTCCTTCGAATCGCTTCGTTCGGGAGATATCGTCTCCACAGACTCGCTGACACACATCACTTCAAAAATGTTCGATTCGTGATCAGGTATGCTTTAAACGTGCTCTCCCGTCGAAAATTCGAATTTTCGACCCCGTCACAATACTTTCCTTATACATTATGTATATAAGGAAAGTAAAAAAGTTATTTTTTGCGAATGAAACCAAATTCTAATTAGAACCAGGGTCACTTACACGTGACTTAAAATTATATGAAATTGAGTCCAATTTTAAGTTAGAGAGAATACATACATTGCACAGTCTAGCACACACACAGACGTCACGCTAAAAGTAGATTTTTCGTATTCTAGAGGTCCCGAAACGTGTGGATCCGTCAAAAACTCGAGTTGCGATTTTCGACATGATTCCAATACTTTCCCTATGCATTACCATGTATTGTAGGGAAAGTAAATAGAATCGGGATGCTGCGGTACAAAATAACCAGTCTTTAAATAAATAAATCTCTTTCGGAGAAGAGGTTCACCATAAAAAAAAAAATCTGATGTGGGCACCACATGACTTTCCTTATATAATGGAATGAATGTACTACTTTTACAGTAAAAACAATAGATTTTGCTTACAGTAGATACTTATATTCTACCCAAGGTATTGAATTTTCGACAATTAGTCGCTATTTTCAATAATTTAGCGTCGTTTTTATCCATTTGGCGAGATTTTCGTTAATTTGGCAGCATTTCAAAAACTCGCCAAGTTGGCGACATTCCGCCAAAATCTCGCCAAGCGTTATGGGCAGAGATATAAGTTATTCTTATAGCAGATAAATGACTATTGGCGTTCAAATACAAAAGTATTACTCAAAGTATCTTTTTTCATGAATGAAACGAGCTAGATTCACGAGAATGATGTCACCAAATTTATCGCATGATATTACATATGAAAAGTGAACATGTTTCTCAACAGTTAATATTTTTTTTTATAAATTTATTTGAAAAGCGTGCAATATCTCGCGAACGGTTCATGATAGCGTTCTAAAGTTTGTCAATCGTTTTCTAAGGAAAAATTACATAAGAAATGTCTATTTGCGTAACTATTAAAGGTTTTGATTTTTTGATGATTTTTTCAAAATTTCACTCGAAAATTTAGGGGGGGGTTCTGAGCATTCGAATACGTTTAAAAACAATAGGCTTCCAGTATTCACGGATTGTGATTTTTGTACCAAATTTTATTGTTTTTTTATTTTTGTACCAAATTGCTCCATACGTTCGTGAGATATCGTCTCCACAGACTCACTGACACACACATACTTTCACACACAGACATCACCTTAAAAAATGTTTGATTCGTGATCAGGGATGCTTGAAACGTGGGCTCCCGTCGAAAATTCGAATTCGAGTTTTCGATCACGTCACAATACTTTCTTTATACATTATGTATATAAGGAAAGTAAAAATACCTCATCCAAAGAATGGATAAACTATTAAATTATCTCATCCAAAGAAGTGGGCTAGACTAAAATAAATCTCTAAATGACTACACATATTAGATTTACGAATACACAAGAAAGGTCAATCATGCATAAAACATTGATTATGAAACACTTTTAAACTCAAATGCAATTTTATTTAAACATCTCTAAAATGCGATACATTCAGCTCTGACATATTTTAAGTTATCACATTACTATAAAAATGTATTATGTTTGAAAACTACGTACAAAAACATGAATTTTATTCAAATGATGTCATCAAAATATAAATCGTCTGGCTCTCTATGTAAAAGTAGTAAATATATTTCATTCATACACTTTTATTCCAGAGTTAAAAAAAAATTTACGTGAAAAAAATTGAGCAATTTTTATACAACTCATCTTACAATCACTTGTTTACATTCTGCATCCATTAAAATTAGGCTTCGTTGTAGAAATAATCAAAGTTTGATGATCATTTAAACTCAAATATATTGTAAATGCGTTGGCACAGAATATACATGCACAGAAAACACGCAAAATAAAGCGGTTTTAGGACAGATGCAACACTCAATATAAATGTAAAAAAAAATTTTAAAATCACGATTTTGACACTGGAAAAAAAAGGATGGATGCCATATTTTATTTTGAAATGGGTCACGTGATCTCATCATATAATATGGGAGTAATTATTATTTTAATTTTTATTTAAAAAACTACCGAACCTATTTTGCTGAATTGTTTTTATATATTTTATCTGATAAATTGAATATGTCCTAAAATTTTCGAAACCATTTGTGAATTTTAACTTCGCTTAAAAAATGTTTGAAAAATGAGGTCCCATAGGGTTCGATGTATTTCAGTTTTTCAACCCGAGTTCAATCCAAAACGAATTGGGTGATATTATTCCTTTACATTCCGATATGTCCCACATACCGTCGAACAGACAGACAGACAGAATGAACAAAGACATAAACACTTTTCAGCTATGTTGTAGAGTGTTAAAAAATATGCTAATAAGGCCCATGAGGAATTAAAATAAGATTAAAAGGGTGTTGGTACTCTGACTGAACAATTACATTTGCTCTTGATAGGGTTTATAATGGAACACGAAATCCAACTCTGTAAACTCCTCATTTGCTCGACTTATCTCCTGTACCGAGATCTTTGGGTACGCGACTATTGAAAATTTGGGAAACATTGGTATGGGCAACAGCAGGAATTGTCAGATTTCTTAAATTCTTTGGAACGCTATCCCATTATAGAGATATACATATTGTTACAACGTATTCTTTGGAATCGTGGATTTAAGCTCATGATACAAGAATGAGTCCGAATTTCTGGGTAATTAACACGTTTATCCACAAGCACAGCGTAAGCAGGAACAGTATATAATCAAGCAGCATTTAAATGCTCCACTCATTTCACAAAATAACCGATGATATTCTCGAAACATTGGCATAATTCATTTCACAAAATATGGCAGCTTTATGAAGCAATTATTCTCACAGTTCAATGTAGCTCATTTCACTTCAAGTGCTCTCCCATTGAGTGATGGCCTCTTTTATAAATTCCCTTTAGAAACTTCTTAAAATCTCTCATATCTCGTAGAATATTCATTATATCAAGGTGTTTCTCAAACCTTCAAAAAGTTGCCAAATGCCCCCAAATTTTGATAAATCGCCAAATCTAGAAAGCACCCGAACTTCGTATAGAAACTCTATATTCAAGTCATAAGAAAGGTTACCTGCATGGGTGTTTTCTCTCTGGTTTTCAAAAAGAACTCCAGTGACAATATTTTACACATTCGCAACTATATTTAATTTCGTATCATGTTTTTAATTTTAGATTAAAAACACGCCAGTATCTCCAGAATGATGCATGATATCAATGATATCAATCACTATCCCATAGAATCATTCAACAGCTGTTCAGATACAGCTCCACTCATTCCAAATACTTATTTCTTTCCACTAATTCTAGATACTTATTTCTCGCCACTCATCCCAGATACTTATTTCTCTCCACTCATTCCAGGTATATCGGACGGTCTGGGTCTCAACAACAACGTTTAAGCATACAGCGTAAACAGAAACACTATATAGCAAACAGCTCGATAGCTATCTCATACGATCACTTAACTGTCGGGTACAGCGAAACAGCTATTAAATGCTCCACTCATTTCACAAAACAGCTGATACTATTTTCAAAATTTTGTCGTATCTCAGAATTCAATGTAGCTCGTATCACGTCAACTACTCTCCAACTGAGTGATGACTCTGTAGAAAGTTCCAGAAGGGGCTCGTATCTCGTAAAATACTCGTTATATCGAGAAGGCTCTCGAACATTCGAAATGGCGATAAATTGTCATTTGGTGAAAAAAGGCCATTGGAGAGAAATTTTGGCTTTAAATTGCCAAATTCGGCAATAACAATATAAACAGCATCCACGAAACAATTTCGTACTTTTTATGCTCTCAGCAGCATATGCTCCTCAATATACTTGGTATATTGAGGAACCTTAGGTTAGACAACAATGACAGCAACAAAACTTGCCATGTATACAACAACGTTGCAAATCTGATATGTAGCCTATGTTTCGGAAAATCCGTAGAATCACCAAGAACATCAAAAAGATTAAAAAATTCTACATTCTATAAAAAAAATCCAAGATAATATGATAAAAAAGAAAGAAAAAATAGTATACAAAGATTCTAAATACCCTGTGTAAGCGATCTTCACAGGAATTTATCGACGCCGTTCAAATAATTGCGGCACATAGCAATGTTATCGGCTATTTCATGCTAAAGAGTTTAAATGTTTTTTTACTACTGTAAAAAGCGTAGTGTTGTTATCTGAGATCCCTAACTTTGGAATATATTGGGAATAATTATAGACTGGTTCTGTGAATTTTTTTATATTGTATTTTGTAAACTTTTACATTTCATATGAAACATTCAGACAATAGGTGACAAGCATGTGATTTTCTTTTTCTTTAAATTTTAAGCATTCAATAATTTTATGTAATAGATTTCAATAAAATATAGTTGAAGCTGAAATTAGAAAACATTGCGTATTTTTATGATTATTCGGAAAATTTAAACTTTCTTTTTTATTTGAAGAGAGAACATGATATAAATACAAAGGTATTTTAATAAAATAACTTTAGAAATATATCAAAAACACTATAAAATATTTATTATATAGCTAATAATTAACAACGAAAAAGCTAATATATTAATAATAAAACGGATCTAGTTGTTAACATCTGCTAATCCTGTTTATATATAAAAGAATCGAATTTTACTTTTCAAAACAATTAACGAGTATAGCGAATCCTCATGTTCTTTCTTATAAGCATGGGGGGGGGGGGGGGGGAGAGAAGATGAAAAATGATGCGTGCATGTTTAAAAAAAAATTCTACATAAAAAATAATCAATTCGTCAGAACTGCATTATGTTTTCATAAATGAACACAACAAACAAGCCTTTATTTTACTAATATTTCGTAGAGTTTAAATTTTATTTTATCTATTACAACCTTCATGACTATTCGGTAACCTCATGACAAAAGAGGGTTAAAATGTTTTCTTCATAAAAGGTAGAAACTTTTTTCCCTTCATCGTTTTCTCATATTTATTTCTACTATTGTTTCCAAAGTGGGAGGTTTCTTTTATTATTACAAGTATTAGTTTTTGTTTGGTGCTGTCCTGAAATCAATCATTGAGAAATACTGGAGAGGTTGTCTAATAGTCTAATGGCCTAGCAGCCAAACTATCAGTATTTGTAAACAATAACAGTTTGGTGCTGCCATCTAGTAGTAATAGTTCAAATAACAAATATTATTTTTACTTCAATATTAATGAAAAGTTACATCATTTTGTTTTATATTTTACGCAATAGATGGCAGCACTACACAATAAAAATTTATTTTTATCCTAGGAAAATACTTTATTACAATTTTATTTTATTCTGTAATATGGTGCTTCATATTTTACGCAGTAGATGGCAGTACTACGCAGATTGGGACTGCATAGCTAGGATTTTATTTTTTATTTACCTTGAAAGATACATCTTTATCACTTGAGCCTTTTAGCTTGGTGCTGTCAAGCTGTCATCTATTGGTAATTAATAAAATAATAAACTACTTTTTGAATTTAATATTAGTGCAGGAAATGCTTCTCATCTATATATATAAAGAAGAAAGCTTGATCCTGAAAATAGACCCCCCCACTCATTTTTCAAAGTACGATCCCGCGCCAAGTTAGCGCGATTCTTCAGGTTGTAATTTCATTCCGTATACTTCGCCAATTCTGGTAACCCGAGGCTTCTGGTAACCCACTGACATCCAATCGGCGCACACTGGTGCCATGATGGGAAAAAACCCGAAAATAATATTTTTCGATACCAACTACTATTTTTTGATAGGCAATGAACCGAAGTATCTTGCCATGTAAATAAATGTATTTTATTCAGTATAACTAGAAGGAAAAACTGATCTTAAACAAGACTTCCACATTCTAATTGAAATCTTGTTTTTTCTAACTAAAATTTCAATATTTTTTCCAAAATTTTTGCGGATATTTATAATTATATGGCTCACATATTTTCAATATATGTAACCTCAGCTTATTTCTGATATAAATACATTTCGTAAAAACAGCCAAAATCATACTATAAAGCGTAAAATATAGATATATAAAATTTTATGTTTTCCTTCATTTCTTTAAGGCTATAAAAAAAGCTACACGTTCCTACACGCTCTGCATAAGTTATTTCGAAAGCAGATACTATTATGCAACTGTTCTGTGAAAATCAGCTGCAACTTTTTGCAACCTTCGGCATATTTCATACTTTTTCTGAAGGTCCTGCTCAGCCCTGCATAAGTATCGTTCGCACTTCCAATTAATCCAGCGACATTGATTTTCATGATAAATATTTTATTACTACTTTTAAAACATCAAAGACATATTTTACAACTTTTAAACTTTTCCCATAACAAGACATATTGAATTCTAGAAAGAATTGAATTCCATACTATTGAATTCTATACTTCTAGAAGGTTTTTTGGGAACCCCACTATAACGGTCGAAATAACGAAAGTTGACGAAACATTAATAAAAAGATTGGCTGTTATCTTAGAAACGATTTGCAATAATTTTCAGATTGATGAAGACAAATTTGGAATATATGCTTGAGAAACAACTAATTTAGCGATTTCGTTGTACCCCTGGTATAACATGCCAGCAACTGTCCATAAAATTCTTATGCACGGAAAGGAAATAATAGAGTGAGCTACTTTGCCTATAGGTTCACTCTCAGAAGAAGCACAGGAGAGTAGAAATAAAGATTACAAGTATTCTCGGATTTATCACAGCAGGAAATGCTCTCGTTTGGCAACAAATGAAGATGTGTTTCATATGATTTTAACATCATCAGATCCATACATCAGTCACATAAGGCCAGATCCGAAAACTGAATCACTGCCACTTAGCGAAGAATCAAAAGAATGATTAAAATAGTATGTATATTCATTTATGCATAAATTCTAAAAATAGTACTTCAGGTACTTTAGTTATAATAATATTTAAGTTAGATACTTGAAAGGCATAGGTCAAAATGCAAAATTATGTATTATTAAATGGTCATCAAACATGTTTCGAAAAAATGCACGATAACAATAAACAGAGATTTATAATTAAAGCATTTGTTTTCTTTCTAATTTTTTTCATTAAATATATATACAAATAATTTTAATCAAGGGCGATCTTGGGGAATATATCCCCACCCCCAAATTTAGAAAATAACGTTTGATAACACAATTATTTAGAAATACATGTTAAGAGAGAAAGAGGTATACGGATACTCTTGAAAACTTGGAAAATCTGTCAAAATTGAAATTTCTATTTTATTGGCTTATATTATTGCACAAATTCTTGTCTTTCTGTAGATATCCTCATTTTTTTTAATTCCATTAACTTTTTTAAATACAGCTATTTTTATGAGCTAAGGTATTAGTGATTTAATGGTCCACTTGGACTTTAAAGTCGATTTCTGACGAACGTGATTTTGACGCACATTGTGCAACACGAAACATAACTTTGGTTCATTTATATCAATTCACGAAATTTAAAGTGATTATTAAAGCTAAAAAATGTGGCAATGTAATACACTAGGATCTAACACCTACATTAAAATTTATATTTTCTATGATGTATTGTTTCAACAATCGTGCCAAAATACGGGCATATTTCCGTACATTTTCTATAAATTTTTTTTTATTTTTTTAACTAACTGGTAATTAATGTGCTAATTAAAGAATGACAGTAAGCCGAAACAAAATTCAACCAGAAAGTATGTCGTGGGGTGTTAGTGCATTTATAAAAAAACTTTTATAATTTTATCTTCAAAATTAAAAAAAAAGGTGGAGGGTATGCGTATACCTTCATATCTCCCCCCGAAAAAAATCTGGGACCGCCACTGATTTTAATATCACCATGCATATAAAATCTTAGTTTTAACTTATCTACATTCGCAAAAAGTATGCGAAAATATTAAGAAATGCATAAGTTGTGAGGTTATTTCCGCAAATTCCTCATTTGGCACCACTGTGCGGCGCTCGACTGTTTGGGAATCTGCATAGGCAGTAATAGTCACAGAATACTATATTAGACTGTGGTAATAGTCTTCTGTGTTATCAGACCTTTCGTCAGGTGATCATCAGACCTTTTTCGATCTTTTTCGATCGATTTGCAAGGATTTAAACACGTACAAACTTTTTGGAATAAATATTTAAAACATTCCTCGCAATTCATGGACATTAACATTTTACGCAAATTTTCAATAGATATGCAGGTTCCGGTGTTAAATGTACGTGTATGTTAAAAAAAACGTGCTGCAGTGTTGAATGTATGTGTAAGAAAACGTGTTCCGGTGTGGATGTAATTAAAAATATGGATATCCGTTACATAAAGGTTAGTTTTTTTCTTTGTTCATCCCGTGTTTTGAAATTGTCTTTTGTATTTTTCCGTGTTTTTAAAATGGGTTTCTTAATTTTAAAGTATGGTTTTTTTCTTGATTTTTGTTAAAGTACAAACTTTTTTCCAAGTATCGTTTTCTCTTGAATTTAGTTAAAATACAATCTTTTTTCTAAGTATCGTTTTTTCTTAAATTTTGTTAAAGTACTGTCTTTTTTTTTAATTTTTATAAGTTTTTGATATTAATTTAAATTCAAAAAATATTTTAAGTATCGAGTGTTTCAATATGGTTTCTAAAATTTAATTATTCTGCCATTACGCAATATTTTTAAAATGCACAAAAATCGTATTTTGTAATATTTTTATGAGTATTATTCACTTTTATTTATATTCAATTGCAATATCATTTAACAAAATTCTAGTTCATAAAATTATAGAATACGACGTCACTTTGGTAGGAGGAGCCTATTTTAAAACACAGATACGTCACTTCAGTTGGGAGGAGTCAATTTCAAAACACGGAGAAACGCGCCAACTTGGCGCAATTTTGTACAAAAAAGAGTGGGGGTCTATTTTCAGAATTTACCAGAAGAAAAGTATGTATGCATGTATGTATGATCCCCCATAACGGGAGAACGGCTGAACCGAATTTGATTAAATTTGGTAGGTAGTCTTGAAATCGCCCCACTTAAAACATAGGCCATGTTTCGAGTTTTTACGACCAGTGGTTCTCGAGATATTAGTGAAAACAACACTTTTTCGTTTGTCTCATCATCAAGGGGAAACGGCTGAACCGAATTTAATGAAATTTGGTGGGTAGCTTTGAAATAGCCCTCCATAAATTTAGTCCAAGTTTCGCGTTTCTAAGACCAGGGGTTGTCGAGATATTGACGGAAAACGAAACTTTTTCCTAGGAGTTCTACTCTCTAACTCCATGATTCCCAACAAAAAAGATTGGAAATAGCTGGTTTAAAACGTGAAAATCAATTATATCTCTGAGTTTGAGAGTTTATTAAACGTATTAGTCACTTTTGAAAATCGCAGGTTTGAGATATGAATTTAAATGGAAATTATCACCATGGTTTATTTCTCACAGTCTTACTCAACAACGAAAAGTATTAAGAAATCACAAAAAAGATCAATCATGCATAAAGCATTGATTATGAAACACTTTCCAACTTTAATTTTATTTAAACATCTCTAAAATGCGATTCATTCAGCGGTAATATATCACAATACTGTAATAATTAATTATATTTGAAAACTTAAAACTTCATCGAAAAAAACGAACTTGATTCATATGACGTCACCGAAATATAAATCGCCTGGCTCTCTACGGCTTTTTACGGCAGTTATCGTGCTAATGGACAGACAGACAGACAGAATGAACAAAGTCATAACCACTTTCCAACTATGTTATAAAGTGTTAAAAATGGTTATTTAATTATCAGCATTTTATGAGGAAGATTCTTTCTTATGCTGCTATGACTCATAATGCAATGATTTTTTTTTTCTTACATAATGCAATGAATATACATCTTTCACAGTGACAAAACAATGTATAAGATTCACGGCCCTATATGTTCAGGTGTAATTTTTATCACAGTTTTGCATGGTAAATCCGGAGCAACGCCAGGTAATTGCTGCTAGTAATTTTATATAGTTAAAAATCACTGTAATGCAGTTGCTAATTATAACACAAAAATATATTTTATTTCTATGCATTATCAATAGATCCCGAAAGAACAAGTGTCGTCAAGAGTAGACATGTACGTATTTAGAGGGACCAGGAGCTTTAGCACCAGGAACATTGGCAGCAGGTGTAATGTTTCTGTCGGCAATTTTCCCAAACGCTTGTAGAATTTGATATTCGCACGTTGTTCTTCAAACGCCATTTCCGTTTTCGAAGAACGCGAACAACTACAGTTCACTGACACGCATTGTCTGGAAAAACCCTGCACTGGGGACCTGCTTCTTCCTTTTTCACATCTCGCGTCACATGTGCCTCTACGCCACGGTAAAATAGGTCCCCTCTACTCCAATCACGGTTGGAGATATCAACACAGTTTCCGAACATTTTAATCCTATCTTGTATAGGGATTACCGTACTAATTCACTAACTAGAACCATGTTGGCTTTGACTACGATAAGAACAATAACTTAAAATCCTTTAAAATATGCAAGAACTTTATTTTGTATACCGCTTTATAGACAATATAAATGTTTTCCATAAAGGGCAAATATTTTTTGAAAATTTTTTTTTGTACATTTCATATATGTCGAGAGGTGTAGGGGGACCCCGGAGGAATGTTTGCCCCGGGCCGCCAGTTTCGCGAAGTCGGGTCCTGATTAGATTACAATTGTTTCACGAGCCTTCTTCCTCAGGTTAAAAACAATATGCTCTTAACACAACTGAACAAAAACAATATGCTCTTAACACAACTAAACAAAAACAATATGCTCTTAACACAACTGAACAAAAACAATATGCTCTTAACACAACTGAACAAAAACAATATGCTCTTAACACAACTGAAGAAAAACAATATGCTCTTAACACAACTGAACAAAAACAATATGCTCTTAACACAACTAAACAAAAACAATATGCTCTTAACACAACTGAACAAAAACAATACGCTCTTAACACAACTGATGTGAAGTCAGTTGGGAAAGTAATTGACTAAATTAAGTTAAAAGAAAATGATTAGCACCGAAAACTACTGTTCTCGCAATGCATCGCAGAATAGTTTGATGGTTGTCATTGTTCAACACAAAGGGGATAATTCCAATTAATTTATTTAAAATTATCTATTTGAACGTAATTTAAAATTGGTTAATTTTTATTTCAAATTGAAAGTTTCAATTTTTACTTTATCAAACTATTTTATAAATAGAGAGGGGGGGGGGGACTGAAGTTCGAGACTATAAAGGATTTAAGATCGTTTTAATACCGTCTTTCTCTCTTGATAAAAACCCTTTAAACCCATTGAAGTTCGAATAAATAGAAAACAAAATATTTGGTCCCCCCTCATACTAATTTCCTTCCCCATACGTAATATTGAGAAACTATTGTTTTCACGAAAATTTGGATTCCAATGTGTGTTTTAAAACCTCCTGATCACGTTTCGACTATTTTTGGAGGGATGTCCGTCTGTCGACCACAGATATGGATGGATTTTCACGAAACTTTATATCCGGCTTTGTTATCGAAAAGTCTAGAACTAGATAGAATTTTTTTATTCTTTTTAACTCGAGCGAAAACTTCGAAATGGATTGAAAATTTTATGTTTTTGTAACATGACAGCATATAACAAAATTCGACATTATCATGCATGAAAAGGTTTATTGATGGTTCAATGATCACGAGACTTTATAGTTTCAATAATTGTTGTAAAAAAATAGCAGTGATACAATTTTTGTGCTCGTGACGTCATTAGCCCCCTCGTGGGAGGGGGTGTAAGTCGAAAACCCCGGGGAAACATTGTCAAGTATGGTATTAATTGAAAAAAAAATTGCAAGCCCTTTAAAATGAAGGGTAACACGGTATAATTGTAACCACATGATACCGATTTTTCAAAATTTTCTTATTAAATTAAAAAAATTAAAAAAAAAAAACTACTAATGATGAATTCTGATATGAAAAAGTCGATTTGAGTCACACTTCAATTATTTTTTTTTTTCTGGTGTCGCTATTGGACACGATAACTGGTTTGCATTACAGTGAGATCAGGGATTAAAAAGCTGGTATGTAAAATGCGCTCCAAGTTTGCAAAATGTGCTCCAAGAATTGGTGAGCGTTAGCGAGCAAGGAGTCCAGTACTAACGGGCGTATTTTCGCTTGCGTAGCAGTTTGGTCGAAAGAGTTGGTGATGCGAGCTTTGTGGATTGGCGAGCCGGGAAGGGGAACCCTCTAGTATTTAAAAGAAAAATGATCTTGATAGAAATATCTTTATCAATACTTTCTTGTTACTTTCCTTATATGCATAGTATAATGTATTACTTTCCTTATATACTTAGTATAATGTATTACTTTCCTTATATACATAGTATAATGTATTACTTTCCTTATATACATAGTATAATGTATTACTTTCCTTATATACATAATACAATGTATAAGGAAAGTATTGTGACAGGGTCGAAAATTCGAATTCGAGTTTTCGACGGGAGAGCATGTTTCAAGCATCCCTGATCACGAATCGAACATTTTTGAGGTGATGTCTCTGTGTGTGTGTATGTGTCAGTGAGTCTGTGGAGAGGATATCTCACGAACGAATGGAGCGATTCGAATGAAATTGGGTACAAAAATTACAATCCGTGAATACTGGAAGCCTATTGTTTTTAAACACAATCGAATATTCCGAAACCCCTAAATTTTCGAGTGAAATTTTGAAAAAATCATCTAAAAATCAAAACCTTTAATAAAGTTACACAAATGGACATTTCTTATATAATTTTTCCTAAGAAAACGATTGACATAAACTTTAGAACGCTAGCATGATCCGTTCTCGAGATATTGCACATTTTTCAAATAAACTTATAAAAAAAATCCCATAAATTAAAAAAAATAATAATAACTGTTGAGAAACATGTTCACTTTTCATATGTAATATCATGCGATAAATTGAGTGACATCATTCTCTATGGATCTAGCTAGTCCCATTCATGAGAAAACATACTTTGAGTAATACTTTTGTATTTGAACGCAAATAGTCATTTATATGCTATAAGAATAATTTATTTCTTCGTCCATAAAGCTTGGCGAGATTTTGGCGACGAATTTAGGGAAATGTTGCAAAGTTGGCGACTTTTTAAATGTTGCCAAATTAACGAAAATCTCGCCAAATGGATAAAAATAACACCAATCAATGAAAATGACGACTAATTGACGAAAATTCAATATCATCTTGGAAAGAATATAAGTATCTACTATAAGAATAAACTTTTTTTTTTACTGTAAAAATAGTAAATGCATTGCATTATATAAGGAAAGTCATGTGCTGCCCACATCAGATTTATTTAGAGAAACGATCTTGATAGAAATATTTTTATCAATGCTTTCTTGTTTTGAACGTTGAAAATATCAATCGGATATCTGAGCTTTAAAAATCATGCGATTACGCTGTGATATCTTCATTCGTTGTGTACTCTAGGATTTCTTTCTTTATCATTTATTTCGTCAAGAAGTTGTTGATATTATTATTAAAATAAAAGTGAAACTGAATTTTTTTTGCTAAATATTTTATTTAAATGTTTTCTAAACGGGATTTTACAACCGTTTTTACTTTCGGATACTATGTGTGGGGAAAATATTATTTTCCCAAAGATTTTCCGGAAGAACGTGTTGACCTACCACTAGGTCTCCAGGACGGGGTTAGAGAAGTGCCCAGAAGATAACCCCCCCCCCCCTTTAAACTCCTAGCGAAGAGAAAAGTGAGTTTTATAATTGGGATAGAATTTACATCGGAGTTGTGTTTGGAGGGGCTGGGGGTGTGACGATCGAAGTCGTGTCCTTCTCCAAGTTTTCAGAAAGGAGGAAACTGCAGGCTTCCAGTAGAATTAGAGTAAGATAAGCAGAACGCCGGGCCTTGAGCTTGAGTGAGAACAGACGAGTGAAGGGTAGGACAGCCCAATGGCTAGCGCGTTGGGATTGAACTCGGACGACCCGAGTTCGGTTCCCGGCTCTTTCAAAACTGTCCCCGTGTCCACGCAGAGTATGGACGCATTAAATGTGTGAGTTCGTAAGTCCCTTCGAGAGGTTGGTGGTAGAGGAAGGAGGGTATGGTTCCTGTGGATGTCGCCCCACTGGGTTCCTGTCTAAATTGGGTGGCACTATCCCGGCCGTCCAAACATACACCTTACACCTTCGGGTAGATCGAACAACCTGGGTCGAAGAAAAAAATACCTCTATCTCCTAAAAATGACTTCTCAACTCGATGTCAAGATGGCGGCATCTGTTTTCCCCACACTCCGCCTGGAAAATTTAGAATTTCGTTAAAATGGTGTAGGTCGGGTAGGTCGGACGGTCTGGACCGAAGAAAAAGGGACGGCTGAGGGAGGGGGGGAGTAGTCATCAAGTCGCGAGTTCCCAAATGCTAGGTAGGGACACGGATACTGTTAGAAATAAAAAAAAGTATGGAGAACTATTGGAACTATCATAAAACTATGCTAAATGCCTCCGCTTGGAGCAGAAGTAAATACTATTCTGAAATCCAGGTACTTAAATTATCACAAATTAATACATTATATTAATGATCAATTACAAAATCAGTACATTATATTAATGATCAACCATAAAATTAATACATTACATTATTGATCAATCACAAAATTAATACATTATATTAATAATCAATCACAAAAGTATACAAATGAAATAGGCACTAAATCAGATCACTGTACAAAGGTAAAATTTAAGTCAATTAGCATTTTATAAAACTCCTGCAATACATTGGCAAAGAACAAAGACAATTGAATTATATACAATAATATGACCATGCAAGATCGAAAAGGCAAATTATAACATCCTTATATACTGTACATTAAATTGATAATTCAATAAATTTTAAAACCATAAAAACAGTATTTACAGCAACTATCTAGTGGCATTTAAGACAAAACAAATATATAACCCCAAATTTTAGGTGCAGCTCTTAAAGTAATTAAGAGTCAATTTCTTTAGTAAGTAGATTGCTGACAATTTGTATAACTCCATTTTTAGTAATCGGTTCATTACAGAGGTTTATAATTAAAACTTCTGTAATTTCGAGGAAAATAACAGTTTTCGATGTTTTCCCACAGTTCGCACACAATGCTTTACAATGCTTTACAGTGCCTATGCCTTTCCCACAAAAGCAAATTTCTTCTTTTCCGTAGAATCTTTTTTGATACTTGCGGAAGCATCCGTGCTCTGTTAGTAAAAATAAAAGGTTTAAGTAAAAATTCCCCATTATCTTTTCAGTGGACATATTTGGCAGATGTGAATACAAAGCTCTCCCTTCTTCAATGGTATTCCATCTTTCCTCCCAGCACTTGATACTATACTTAAATAATTGATCTTTAATCTGATCTTTAGATAATTTCAAATTATATTTAATTACATCCAGTGTAGCTCTTTTCTAATCACATGTGTTAGCTGCCTCATTTCCGCTAATTCCAATATAGGCTTTGACCCCATGTAACTGGATATTCCCTTATATTTTATTATTCTATTCTTGATTGCTTGGATCATTTTATTATATACACTATGCGTGACAGTGAAATTGAGACACTATGAAGGAGTGGACAGAAAGTGATGAAAATCGGCAAACAGAGAGAAACAGCAACGAACAATAAGTGATGTTTATTGCAACATGATACACCTATACGCTGAGCAATAACACCGTCTGATCAGTAGGTTGTAAAACCAGGCAATATCACGTCTAGGTACAGAGTCAATGAGCGTGCGGATGGTGTCCTGAAGGATGGCTGTCCATTCCCTGTCAACCATTTGCCAGAGTTCGTCTTCAAAACGCGGTGGTGACAGCGAACGCAAGCGACGTTCAATCACGTCCCAGACTGTTCGATTGGTGAGAGATCAGGGGAGACTGGTGGCCAGGGAAGCACCTGGATACCTTGAAGGGCATGTTGGCGGATGCGTGCCGTGTGGGGTCAGGCATTATCCTGTTGGTAAATGGTATTGGGCACACCCTGAAGGAAGGGTGGTTGTTGTTGTTGAAACCCAGACCGTCCGACCTATCAGAAAGGTGTAAGATAACCGTTTGGACGGCCGGGAAGTGTCACACAATTTAGACCGGAACCCAGTGGGGGAGGCATCCACAGGGACCGTACCCTCCTTCCCCTACCACCAATCTCTCGGAAGGACTTACGGACCCACATGTTTAACGTGATCGTACTCCGCATGAACACGGCGGCAGTTGTGGCAGCGTGCAAATCCAGCGCGCAAACCACCGGGTTACCGCGCCCGAAATGTGCCAACAGCACGCGGTGTTCAAAGGAATAGTGGTGCCGTTGTCCGCAGCACGTCATCCACGTCTCGTTGGGCCGTCATAGTGTCCTCAATACGGATCAAAGGTGGCCTGCTATCGTGGGCGATGGCGCCCCAAACCATGATGCCGCGTTGTTGCGTTGCGCAAATACAGCCGGATTGGATCTGTCACCACTTCGGCTCCAGACTCGTACACGGCGACTATCATTGCTAAAACAGAAGCGTGACTTGTCTGAGAAGACGACCCTGTGCCATTCCGCCGTCCACGTGGCTCTATCCCGATACCATTGCAAACGGAGGCGTCTGTGCTGTTGGGCCAATAGCAGTCTTCTTAACGGACGCCATGAGTACAGGTAGCAGGCGACCAATCGGCGGATAATGGTCCTGGTCAATTTGGAAGCATCAAGGATGTCCTGCTCATGCTACAAAAGCGCGACTGAAGTGGCCTGCTAGGTCGCTAACGCTAGCCGGCGAATGCGTCGGTCCACGCGTTCTAACGTCACTCTGGCAGTACAGGCACCCCTTAAACGTACCACATTCCCCTGTTCCAACCACCTTCGCCACAGCAGGTGCACCGTGAACGCGTGTAGGTAGCTGTCCGCTGAGATCTGACATATGGACCAACCTGCCCGTCTGAGTCTAATCACCATACCCTTCGTGAAATCGTCTATCTGCTGGAACTACCTCGGTTGGCGACAGACTGGCATTCTCTGCTACTACACGTTTCCCCTGAGACAAAAAAAATTGCAAAATGATTTCCCTGGCAAACAGAACGGCGCGACTATTACCGATTCTGCAGATTCCTCCCCTTATATCTCACTCAACGTGCGCAGGACAGCTGCGCATTTCGCATTATTTGCATAACTCGGTGAGCTGCATCTACCATGCAATTTGCATATTTTCTGTCCTCTTCTTCTTGGTGTCTCACTATCACTGTCACGTATAGTGTATATTATATGAATCGAGGATTGTCAACATTGACTTGGAAGCAGTGAATTTATGAGCTTCACTGCATTCTTCAATATAAATTTGTTCCACGGCTTTGTGAATTGCGTACATTTCCGCGTTATAGACTGTTGTTGTATTATTCAATCTACATAATTTGTCCATAATAATCTTACTGGACGGAAGTCGGAAAATTAATAAGCGAGTGAATTGCAATGTTTTGAAGAACTTAAAACTTCCCAAGGTGAGTGCCCGCTGCGAGTGCCCCATATTCTTACGTATGAAATGCTCTCACAGGAGCCCCTTTTGAAAACCAGATGGAGAAAACACTCGTACAAACAATTATGACGTGAATCTAGGGTTGTCATATGCTGAAGTTCAAAGACGGATTGCCAAATTTGGCGATTTATTGTCAATTTTGCAACTTTTCGACAGTTCGAGAAATACCTCGAAATAACGAATATTCTACGAGATATGAGAGATTTCAAGAAGTTTCTATAGCAATTCTATAAAAGAAGTCATCATTCAGTTGGAGAGCAGTTTACGTGATGCAAACTACATTGAACTGAAAAATTCGTCAATGTTTTGAAAATAGTAGCTGCTGTATTGTGAAATAAAATACGTCAACGTTTCAAGAATAGTATCGATTGAGTAGTGAAATGAGTGGAGCATTTACTGTATATCGTTCCTGTTTACACTGTGTTTGTGATTAAACGTATTATTTATCCAGAAATTTGAATTCATTCTTGTATACTGAGCACACATCCACGATTCTAAAGGATATGTCGTAACAATTTGGTGTCAGGAGTGGGATTACTGGAATTTTGATAAGTGATAATGGCTCCCCCAACTAGAAAAACGACGAAGGAACAGTTAAGTGAGATTATGCAATTAATAAGAGCAGGACAAAAAGCTATGAAAGAAGACATAAAAACAATGCATACCGAACGAAAAGCTGTGGCAGAAATAATGGAAAAAAAGCTTATAGTCGAACAAGATGAGATGGATGAAACGATGAAAGCCGTACAAGACGAGATGAAAAAAGCGATGACAGTCGGACAGGAAACGGTAAAAGAAGAGATGAAGCAAGAGATTAAAGCAGAGCAGGAAGCGTTGTAAGCAGAGATTAATTCCGTGAAAAAAAGATATTAAAGAAGTAATATAAGCAAGACAAGCCGAAATGAAGAAAGAAATAAAATCCGAGAAGAAAAAAGAAATCAAAACTATACAGAGCGAAATGAAAGCCGGATAAGAAGAGATTAAAGAAGAGGTGAAACAAAACATTATCCATTCAAGAAGAGATCCATTCAAGAAGAGATGAGACAAGACATTACATCCGTACCAATAGCTAGCGTGATATTTTTGACTGGGGAGGCTGAGCGATTGTCATTTTCGCGGAAAACGTCATTCGAAAAGGGACCGAAGAATAAATCACGCGGGTCTCTTCAGTGTTAATTACAGTTAAAATGTTGGAGCTCCTTTCGAGAGGATTGCACTTGACGTTTTAAGGTCACTACTACGAACTTTAGACAGTAAGAAATACATCTTAGTAGTAATGGACTACTTCACAAGATGATCAGAAGCTTACGCAATTCCGACCAAGAGTCCATAACCATCAGTGAAGTTTTAACTCGGAACTGTCGTTACGGAGTTCCTCCGCTTATACATTCTGACCAGGCAACGAACTTTAGCATATTCACGAACTCTGGCATATTCACGGAACTGTGCAAACTTCTCGGAATGGATAAAACTCGAACTACTCCTCTTCATCCTCAATCAGATGGAATAGTAGAGAGATTCAACAGAACGATCCTTAATCATCTCTCTATATTTGTATTCAGAAACCAGCAAGATTGGAATCGTCACCTACCTGTGTTTCTTCTGGCCAAGAATCTACCAGTCGTGCTCCATCAAAATTGCTGTTTGACCAGAATCTACGATTTCCATGTGATCTAATGTTTGCAAAAATCATCTGATGCTCCTTCATCGGTTGATGAATATGTGCAAGATCTGCAGGTACGATTGGAGGAAGTTCATCGTTTATATCGCGAGGATCAACTTTGCTACTGATAGAATGATAGAATGAAGACCCGGTGTGATACTAAAACTAATGAAGGATGATTACATGAAGGTCGACGTTCCATGAAGGTGACAAAGATTCCATGAAGGTGACAAAGTGTAACTGTTCAATCCTCGGAGACAACCAGGATTTTCTATGAAACTATAGCACAACTGAGAAGGACCCTACGTAGTGCCCCCCCCCCCCCGGAGACATTTTATATTAACTTAGTTTCTGTTTATGTGGCAGCATTTAGATATATTTATATAGGGCAAATAGAAAACTTGCCCCATAAAATGTCATTCGTCCCTCCTCGGCCAGAAAGTCCTGAAAGAAACACTGGTGACAATATATAGGTACGTTATAATACGTTATAATTGGACGTACGTTATAATTGGACGTACGTTATAATTGGACAAATACAGGACTTGTGCAGCAATAACTCATTTTAGTCGAGAGGCGGCTGTTTTTAGTCAAGGGGATCTTAGTTTGGCAAGTGAAGACTTCGGTTTCTTGCTGATTACACTTATTCTTTATAAAAAGATTTATCTGCTACTGGTTTTCTACCCATATGTTTGGTTTTCTACCCATATGTTTGGGTTCATGCGGAGTACGATCACGTTAAACATGTGGGTCCAAAAGTCCTTCCGAGAGGTTGGTGGTAGGGGAAGGAGGGTACGGTCCCTGTGGATGCCTCCCCCACTGGATTCCGGTCTAAATTGGGTGGCACTTCCCGACCGTCCAAACAGTTACCTTACACCTTTCTGGTAGGTCGGACGGTCTGGGTTTCAACAACAACAACCCATATGTTTGGACGAAACTAGTCGATAAGCTAAGTTCTGACTCGATGGGATGAACAAACGCACTTCATATGTTTGTTTAATTACTTCTTTAATCGTAACCATAACTGTAACATTTTTTACGTGACTGATCTGTTATGTAGTAAAGGATCCACCTCCAAGTTTTCATTTTTTACCGGTGGATATTGGATTAATTATGAAGTTTATATAAAGTGTTTCGTCATAAAAATATGTAAATTTTATTGAAAGACTAACGATTCTTATGTGGTGTTCTTGCTTTGCATGAACTTGCGTTTTGCAGACACCGCTGTCATTTTTGGAAATGTATACTACAAATCAATTTAGGAAAATAAATAGTTATGTAAGATATGTCTTTAAACTTCTTAGTTATATAAAATATTTTGGATATTAAATGTAGTTGTATAGAAAACGTGTGCTTTTGTATTATTATTATTTTTTTTTTTTATAAAAATGTGAGGAGTGTTTGACATGTAAATATCACGATCGCAAAGAATATTTAATTGTATTTGAAGAGGTTTTGTACTCAACATATTCGATCATAGTATTGTTAGATATTTATTTTGTTTATTTGCTGTTATATTGGACAGAATTTAATTCAAGATAGGGTGCGGCGATTTTAGACGATACACATATATTATAAAATGCTGTAATTGTCAAAACAAACCATGTATCTCCTAATGTTGCAATTGAGTTCTACATCATAATCATATTTATTAGAAATGATCAAGGTCAATAAGATGTTATTAATGTGTAATTTGATGTTACCTCTTTTAAAATGAGCAGATTTTCTTTTTTTTGTCTGTGGGCTATTCTTAGGGTGGTAAAAAAATATTTGCTATTTTATAGAAAATGTGTTGTCTTATAGATTAGATTTGAAATGGGGTAGCCACTAGTTGAACATATAATTCCGCGAATTTTAGCCACTAGTTGAACATATAATCCTGGGAATTTTAGTAGTGTAATACTGCATGTGTCATATATAAAATTGTTATTTATGTAGTAATAATCGCATTTTTAATAATTTTTTTTAATTTATATTTTGAGCTCTTTTCTGCTGTTTTATGTAATTAAATGTAGTTTGTTAGTCTAAGCATTTAGTAATTATACCTACATTGACATTGTATATTTCTGAATTTAAAGCTATTTTGGAGAAAATATTTTCTATTTCAGAAAAATCAATTTTATTTAAAGGAATTGGAAGGAAAATATATTTTTATTGGGCAAGACAGGTATAGCTGTTATGTCAATAGAGAGATATGCTTTTTTGTAGAGGATTTTCAATGAAACTTATGATACTATATGTATAATTTAAAAGGTTATTCATAAAATGTTATTATAAATTTGTAGTGATAGTAGTGTAGAACCTATCTATTTGAGTCATTCTTATAGAGAAAGGAATATGCTTCCAATGTAGATAATACATCCGTGGATTGGTTTCATTTTTATTATCTACTTGTCAGTGTGAAATAACTGGTACTTCTAATGGCAACAAGAAACTCTATATGCCACCATTTTATGAACCTCTTTGGGAATCCAAAAAATTCAGTTCTACCATGTAGCCGGCATTAAATTTCTCAAAAATTTGGCTTGTGCGAAACAAAGCTACATAAGTTAAGTTCATACCCACAGAACCCGCCTGTAGGAGGCATTCCTAAAGTTAGGAATATGCTTTATAAATTTAATTTAAGGACCTTTAACATAACTAGTCTTTAATTGAGCCTAGTTTTTTTAGAGGATCAAATCCTTTTTAATTATTATTATTATTATTTTTATACTGAGTATTTATTTTCATATAACTGCAATAGTACATCATACAATTTTACAGACAGAATTTTCATGCCCCTATATAGAAAATGTACTGGCCTTTCTACTACCCCAATTTTACAAGTTATTGAACTTTTTCAAAGCTGTTTATGAGATTCAGGTTCCTATGTAATGCATGCTTTTACCTTCCCTATTCTCTATCGGCAGCCATGACTTTTCTTCCCTTAAAAGGTATGCTAAAATGATATTTTTGCTTTTAGGCACACAGTAAAAAATGACCACCTATGTATTCGTAAAGACGCTTGGAAACTTAATTTAAAA
The DNA here is from genome assembly GCA_951213105.1 of Amaurobius ferox. Classification (NCBI taxonomy): domain Eukaryota; kingdom Metazoa; phylum Arthropoda; class Arachnida; order Araneae; family Amaurobiidae; genus Amaurobius; species Amaurobius ferox. The sequence goes on from OX578154.1 coordinate 1,206,319, forward strand.
CATCTTTAAATTGTATGGTGAAAATCCTGTAAATATCAAACTACACAGGTGAAATGTTTCTGCTAAATATTTTAGGCTATTTTATTTGTACTAATACATGTTATTTATTACAGCATTTATTGATCTTTCTCTGTTTTTGCTAAAAATATTAGGCTATTTCTTTTTATATTACAAGTTATTCACTACTGAAATTATTGATCTTTTTCTGATATTGATTTTTTTTTTTAACTTTGGGAGGATGGATTAGGAGAAAAAAGTTTAGATAGCTAATCAATCAAAAAATGTATTCTTCAATTAACTATTTTATGAAAAGTTTTTTTTAATGATTTATTGAAATTTGTATTGACCAGGCACCCATGTTAGATTGATTACAGTAGAATATTATTTTATTTGTTTTATTTGCTATAAATATGTATAATTGGATTTTATTTGTAAAAGTTACTAAAAAAAATGTGCTAAAGTCTTTTTAGTACTTTAACATTTTATATATCTTTAATTTAACTACTTGAATATTGTATTTAAAAAAAAAAAAAAATAAATAAATAGAAATAAATAAATAAATAAATATATATATATATGTGTTTGATTAGTTGATTATTAAATATATCAATTTTAAATACCTTGTCACTGGAACAGAATGATTAATAATTTCATTTTCTGAAGCAGCAATTAAATATTAAGGTATTTTTATTGCTTTGAAATATAATAATTATTATTGTCATATATATTTAATTATATATACCTGAGAAGTGACTGTCTACATTTTTATGTAAATCAAACACTTTATGCCAATCACATGCATACTGAAATTGAAGACATAAGTCTGAGTTGAGTGCTTCTATACATCTAATAAAGTCTCATTAATGATTTATTGGTAACTTTTGGATAAATTAAGGCAAAAGTATGAAAGTGCAGTTTTATTTGGCTAAGTATGCACAAAGTAAGATAGTCTATAAATTATAAATAGAATTAATTTTTATTAATCTAAAACTTGCTTTAAGAAGTTTTATATTTGTATTTTCTAAATTTACATTATTATGTCATTGTTGAACAAGTTATTGTGAAAGGCCCAGACCATACAGCCAACCCAGGGGTTAATGGCAGTTAAATGTATGGCCGGGCTAGAACAAGTTATTGTAAAATAGATTATTCATTTTCTTACCTTTGTTTAAATGTACTTTTATTTTCTATTTAAGATTTAAAAGATGAATCCATTAAAAGATAACGAAGATGTGGCCTGTTTTGTTGTTACAAAACTTTCATGGAAAGGAAAGTAAGTATTTTTTTTAGTCATTCAGTTTGTTATAATATGTTTGAGTGAGTAAATATGCATCATGAAACTGCTTTACCAATTTGAAGCTTGTTAAGACTAATGCATTTATCAATATAAAGCTAATGTCTTATAGTTTATTTTTATATTATAATTCAGGTTATTAAATAAAATTGAGCTTGCTTTTCTAAGTGCTAGTTATTGACTGTATTAACATAATCTTCTCTAAATTTTGGTGATTTGTTAAAAGGATTATTGGGTATCCTTTGAGAGAGGAGTGGACATACACAGTCATATAGGGGAGGGGGATGTTAATCAAGGTTTTGAAGTCTGGGGTTTGCTTTAGTGGATGAGGGATTATAAAATCTTGTGCTGCACTGTATGAGTGACATTATATCGACACCACTGAAAATGGTAATCAATTTTTTCTTAATATTTTTCTAATTGCAGGTATAAAAGAATATTTTCCATTGGAACAATGGGCATCTCTACTTACAGTCCTAGCAAATTAGAAGTTACTAATCAGGTACAAATTAAAGTGTCAAAGTTTATAATACATTTACATGCATTTTTATTGAGTTCACAAATTTCATGAACATAATATTGTATGTTTTTCATTGGCACTATGAAAGTAATAGAAACCAGATGTTCATGAACTACCAGATGGAAAATATTGATGGGGTGAACATTAGTGTTTCCTCATTTGCTAGTTTGAAGAGTAACTTTTACCAAAGTTTACATTGTGATTTTGTAATATTATGAGTCTCTTCTGTATATCGACTTAGTACTAACTTATTTATTGCTGACTGAACATAATATTTTTGAAATTTGATACTAGCTGCATGATGTTATTGGCTTTGTTAGTTTACACAAAGGATTAGAAAATTATGGCAATTATCATCTATTCCATGCTAACGATCAAATGTGATCTCATGATTCTGTAGTTTATTAGCCACTGTCTGCTAGACTCTTAACTCCTTACTATCCAATCTTGGCTCATTTCTAACCACTTTTTGCACAGAAAGAGTAAACATCTTTTAATTTCTAAATACTACAATGCCATGTTAGAGAATGTTTTAGAAAGAGAGTAAGTAATTAAAACAGTATTCATTATCAAAATAATTAATTGTACTTAAATGACAGTAAATGTTGTGTTCAATTCTTCATTTGATTTATTTTAATTAGCTAAGCATCTATTGTCTAGGGCTAAGGAGTTAGAGTCCGTACACCAAATCTTTGACTCTCTTTTTTTAATTATCTGTCTCTATTTTTTCACAAATAGCAAATATATTTATTAGTAGCTTTTATAGGATTTTTAGATGTAATGATTCATTTGTGAAAAGAATGAATGCATAATTTGATCCCAACAAGCCTCAATTTTGATATTAAAATAATGTTAATTAGTACATTGTACTACAGAGTAAACAACTTAACTTACAAATGTAACTTATAAAATAAACTAATTTGTCTCTCGTGAACCAAAACTGAAGCAAAGTTAAATATTAAATATCTAGTATCTAGTTAAATATTAAATAACTGAGAAAATCAAACTATTAAATATTGAATAATTAATTTACAAGGCAGCCTAGTAACTTGTATAATTGTATAAATTATGTCAAACAAATAGAAAATGCTGTTTGACATGCATATTTTTTAAAATTAAATTTTTTCAATAGACTTAACATTATCTGACCTTTGACCTCAAATGTATCAGTCTATAGATTAAAATTTAAAATTTGGGCTTTGTGATAACCTAAAACAGAATTAGTTCAAATTTTGTACAAAATTTTATTTGAATCGGTTGAGTTTCAAAACTTTTGCACACAATAAGATTTGAGTTAGAGTTACGGAAGAGCTATGCTCAGAACTCAATTTGCTTCAATAAATGAAGAAATGATACTCTTGAATTTTTCTCTGTGGTTCTGCAATCAAATTGACTTTCAAAAAGGGTTCCGTAACAAAAAAAGTTTGAAGAACACTTACCTAGTGTATACTTGGAAAATGTTGATCATTGCCATAAAATAACATTAAAATTTTGCTAAAAGTTTTTGCATTAATATTGTCAATATTGCTAAAATTGGTTAAATTTTGTATGAATATACTAAAATTTTGTATCATTGACAATAGAGCGAATATTCAAACATAGCATATGTAAAGGGAGAATTTTTGTTGATTATGAGTGAGTACATGATTCGTGTCACACACAGTAATCTCACTCGAATCATGCAATCACATTTACTACTATGAATGCAGAAGAATCCATTTCCATCTCTATTTATTTTTAGTTATTTAATTTCAAACATGCTTAACTTTTGTTTTATCAAAATATGTTTTCATGTTAATCCTTATTTTATTAAAATTATGACCAGAAAGTGTATTCTACACTTGGTTACACTATGGAATCCATTGGAAAGTACAATAGAATTACTTTAGCTATATCAACTCACCAACTGTTGCAGTTATGGATAAATAAAACAAAAATACTAAATTCCAAGTGAATAGCATCAATGATCTCTGTCAGAAAAACAGAGCACTTTAAAAAATGTGAATTTTTGAATGCTTATATTTCCAAACCTAATTGATAAAAATGTAAATATTTTTTCTTATTTTGTTGGAAATTGGGTCCAGATTATTAATATATAAAAATAATTTTAATATTTTGAACTGTGAAAAACTTAAAAATTTAACTCTATGAACAAGTGTTTTTGTATTTTTTAAATTTTCACTTAAAATATATTGTGAACTAAAAAAAAAAAGGTATAAATAGTATATGACAAAAATGTGTACTAGAAAATTTAGTATTAAAATCTATATTTATTATTAAAAATAGCTCTCATAGTTTTCGAGGAATTGTCTTATCAAGTTGAAGAAGATTGAAAATTTCCTGTTTCTTAAGTTTGTAATGCTTATATTCAAAAGCTGAAAGAGCTAGCTTTGAACAATAATCAAGAATGTGTAGCTCTTTCAAAGCCCTACAAGTGTATATAGTTATATTTTGAATCAAGCTGTATTTTAAAAAAAAAAACTTAGAAAAGTATCTGTCCGAACAAGTTTTATTTTCATTTTTCATACTTTACTTGAAATATCTTCAAAACTATAAATAATAGATATAAATAGTAAGCGACAAAAATATGTATGAGGAAATTTAGTTTCTAAATCTATATTTATTTTGAAAGAAAGCTCTTATAATTTTCAGGTAATCTTCTTGTCAAATTGAAAAAGTATGAAAATGTTACGTTTTCAAGTATGCTTATATCTTGAAAACTAAAAGTGATAGCTATAAACAATAAGTTAGTATTTGTAGCCTTTTGAAAGCCCTATAAGTGTATATAATCAGATTTTGGATCAAGTTCTCTTTTTTTTAATATTACGAAAGTCTAGTTTTATTTTATAAAATGTTATTCACACAAAACCATTCTTCTTTTTTTCCTATACTGTGCTCAAAATTGCTGTCATTCGTTCCTGATTTTATTAAATACATTTTTTTTTGCAGTGGTTTTATAATGATTTTCTTAGTATTATACCAACATCAAAAGGCCAAGCTGATGAGTTTACTATTACCATGAAGAAAGGCAGAAAAATTGAGTCAATGAAATTTGCATCAGATCTTAGAGCAGATATTCTAACAGAAGCATTGGTAATTATTTTCTGTTATATTACAGGTTTTATTTTGAATGCATTTCTATTTGTTATAATTTTTACTTTCTCTGTAACAGTACATCATATATATAATGAGAGAGTATTGTGATGTAGTCAAAAACACAATTCAAATTTTAATAGATCTATTTGTTTTGAGTATCCCTGAATATGACTGTTTTTTTTAAACATGCTTGTGGACATACCATCTCTAACATATTGAGCAAATTAAATGAAATTTGTTATGATTATTTCAATGGATAAACATACAGGGCTTATTGATTTTCTAGGAGTCCAGAGAAAAATTATCAACACTTCTAGGATTTTTTCAAAAATTAAAATATAATGATGTTATAAATTGTTACAGAAATAGCCATTTTATAAAATAAAATTATTTAATATTGAATGAAATAATTTATAGAGTGTCAATACACTGTTCTTGAAGTTTTATACCTGATTTGGTTGTGTAAAGAATTTGAGAGCTAATTTGACAATGGCACAAAACTTAATATGTTTTAAAACACGAAACAATCATATTATATATAACAGTCAAAACCTTGCACCTGTAGATGCAAAGTTTATTAGTAGAGCCATTTCTTGGATGACATTTGCATTTTTAGTAAATTTTAAAGCATTTTTTTATGTTTTGGGGCATTTTTTTATATTTTTGAATCATTTTTTGTCTTGGGTCATTTTTGGTGTTTTTTGTCATAATTTTAACAAAAAATGTGATTTTTACTAGTTACAGAATTTGGAGAAGATATTTTTTCTACAGATGGAATAATTTTGTTAAAAATGTGTGATGTTAATGTTGCAGTTTTTCTGTTCAAAATATGTAAAGTTAAAGTTGCATTAGAGAAGAGATTTATAGTCCTATTGACCTATTTATTAGATTATTTATTGACCTTTTTTTTTGTTTAGCAATTATTCCTCATACGCATAGGAATTTTCATATCAATTTCATTTTCCTTTTTGTTTGCTTAGTGAATATTATGCAACATATACTTTATTTGCATAGTAAATAACTTCCTCCTAATACATTTTGTGTTCCATTTTCATGTTTCCTTTCTACTTTTCATCTACTATTTTTATCTCAGCTTCTTTACGAACTCTTCATTTTTTCTTTTTTAAATCCTTAAACTGATGTAATATAGCAACTTTTAATTTTAAAAATATGATCTTGCATTATGTTTTAAATATTTTGATAATTCCTTTAGCATTTAAAACATTCTCACTGGCATTGTTTATTTTTAGAGGTTCAGAAATAAATTTGCTGAATCAACTCATGTTTCTGTTGTAAGTATCTTTATTGTAAACATTAAAAAAATTTGATGTAGTATTTTTATTATACAATTCTGTATTGCTTTCCTTGCAGTGTATATGGTATGTAAGCAAAAGTATTTTAATGTTCATAAATTTACAGTTGAGTTTGGATCAATTTATGAAGTCATATTACACAATTCAATCTATTGTAGCAAGGTGGATGCTTGTCTTGTTTGTACAGTGTACCTTTATGTTTGATTTGCATTCACTTTATGTAAGAAAACATGTTGCTATGCCCATACAATTTGATGACTTAAGAATGTTTTGAGGGTTTGTTTAAATCTTACATAATAAAAGAAGTTTATGTGTGAGTCCTTGATCCTTGAATCGAATGCGTAGATCAATGCCTTCATATTTATTCATTTATTTTTAAATACATTGAAACATGCATGTTGTTAGGTAATCTGATTCTTATTTCTCTGCATTCACACAAGATTAGCACAATTCTATACTTTGGCATAAATATGAATGTATATCTTCACATTCTAGTAGATATATATTTTAAATTATTTAATTCTGATGTTTTGCGAAATTTCAAACAAAGCATAATAATTGAGATTTTCCAAATTTGTTGTCAAAGGGCTTCTTTCTTTGGTTCGCGAGTTGCTATGCACTAGAGGTTGTAACTGATGTCACAACATACCTGTTGTTATGAGAAGCAGTGACATATTTATTGTAAAAACATTGTAGGGCTTTGGGCATTCCGTGAAGATGATAGATAAAGGTAATGTACAGCAAGGTGGGGCATGACTACGCCTTTTGAAAAATTGAATGAATGAATTCAATTAATCCCTATTTTAAATCCTAGGCAATGCCAAGTACATTTTCTAGTATGTGAATAAAACCTACAAAATTAAAGTTTTCATTTTTCTTTTCAGTTTTTAAACCATCTGTTGAAGCTGTAGCCAGGTGCAGTTTCTGTAGAGGAGGAAACTATGTTTATGGTTAGGGTTTTGATTTCAATGGCTGTTATCCCGTTAGCAAATTCTCAATCTGGATGTTCCAGATCTATATATTCAATTGTTTTTTTACCTGCCTTTTTGCAGTTGTGTCACAGCATTTGTTAAGAAAGTAAGCACACTGTTTCTGACCTGAAGAAGAGGGTTCATAACACACTTGAAGCAATTTTAGTCACTTTATTTGATTACGTTTGCTTTCTTTGAGTAAATATTAGAAAGTTTTATTCTCTTGAGCAGCTGTTTCGTATTTAAAATTGATGTTTCAAAAATAAGTTTTGTGAATGTTATTAATAAAAAAGCACATACTCTTGTTTTCACAAAATTAATGGTTATACTTGTTGGTATTTATATTCTATTTATTTAAACATGTGCACTTGTGTTATACCAGACCTTTTAAAACCCAGTTCAAAGAGGACCAAAGTGAAACGACACGCACAACAAATCTGACTTTTTAAATTCTTCTTAATCCTTATATTTCACATTCTAATGGTTTCAGATTATAATCTTTTTAGCGGTACAAGAGACTGTTACACAGTATTCACACAGTTGACATTACCTATTCATATGAATAGTATTTTAAATTGAATTGTATTATTAATACATGTTAATTACTAGAACATATTACATAGCATTTCCAATGTCCTAAATAAGCATTTGCTACTTCATGCAAATCTTAACATCACTCAATTTCCAAATCACCTGTTTTACACATTTTTTTTTTTTTTGGTTAGAATATGAAGATGCATGCCTACAAATTCAAAAGTATAGATTTGTTCTAATTTTTCGTGTTTGAATGCGATAAAATAGGAATCAAACTACTTAAAAAGTGCATATTTTGATGTATTTAAAATTAAATTGTAAAGGTGCAAAAGGATTTAAATTATGTAACATAATTATTTTAATGAAAAAGCATCTTTACAACAAGCCACAAAACTTGTGTAAGGGATCAGAGCCACCCTTGAATATGGAAAGGAAAGTGTTATGGCTGTGATCGATCATGATGATTAATATTTCAAATATTTTTACACAGAATAACTTATAAAAATTAATGAATTATTTTTCTTATCTCAGGTTCATCTAAAATCCTTGTCTGTTGGGGTAAATCCAAAGAATGGTTGGAGACAAAGTATGTAAAAGGCGAGGGAAGAAAAAACATGGTGTGGGAAAACTTTACTTTAAATATTGAAAGCAGTCTGGCCAGGTGGAAGAATAACACCAGTTTTACTGAAATAAATAATTTTATTTTTGTGCACACTAGTAACTTTATATATCTAATGACAAGATTCACAATATTCCTCAGATTAACTTATATATAAAATGCTTTTCCTTTCAACCAGTGGAATTTTACACAAGACTATATAATTTCATACTAAATTCGAGATAATTCAGATATTGCTATTAAATAATGAAATTATTTCTATATCTTAATTTACTATTACTAAGTTGTGATGCCAAATTTAACTTTAAAATTGGAGAGCTAAAATTTTTGTTTTGAAATAGTATACATCCATGCTTTGTTGTTCAAAATAGGAAAAGTAATAGAATTTGCAGAATATGAGAATGACGAATAATCCCATACATGTAAAACTCATCTCATCAAGCACTGCACAAGCCCTGTGTTAGTGGGGCATGATGATTTTTTTTTTAACACATTGGGTGACACTACATTTATCCACAGAAGATGAAACACCAGAGCTTGACACTTTGACACCTATTCACACAGATCCTTTTAGGTGAAGAATGAAAATGTATCCACACACTTAATGATCTTTGAGAGAAAAAATATGACTAATAACTTTGATGAAACCGCTGTCTCGCATCCCAACACAATTTTTTTGACCAATAGGACCAGAAGTAGAGGAGTTTGCTGACAAAGGATCATATTTGCTATACTGATGCAAACAGTCATCACAAACATCAGTGATTTCCTCACTCAACCAAGTCACTAATAAAATTCGATATCTTGAATGCTTAAGTTTTCCCAAGCATATCGGCTAATCAGAAATTTCACACCAAGCAATATGTTAATTCAGAAATACTTTCGATGAGGACATTGCTGATTTCAAAGTAAGAGCCATCCCAGTATACAAAAATCTTCGATAGAGCTTAAGCTGCCATACCAAATTGAATGGCTGAATTTTGATCATTTTTGATTCCCAGCTAAACGATTGCTTTATTTAAAACCTCTGAAGCATCCATTTTTTCGAGCTATGTTAACAGGTGATGCGGCAGCCCAGTGGTTAGCCGTGCAGGAATTGCACTTGGTTGTTGGTTGGCCCGGGTTTGATTCCCATCACTGCCAAAACTGTCACTGTGTTCACATGGAGTATGATCATGTTAAACATGTGGATCCATAAGTTCTTCTAAGAGGTTGGTAGTAGGAGAAGGAAGGTACGGTCCCTGTGGATTCATCCTCCACTGGGTTCCGATCTAAATTGGATGGCACTTCTCGGCTGTCCAAACAAATACCTTATACCTTTCTGGTAGGTTGGATGGTCGAGGTCGAAGAAGAAGAACTATGTCAACAAGTACCTAATGATGTCACACAGTTCTTAATTCAAACCCTAAATCAAAAATGGGCCAATTAGGTACATACAATTTGTCTGACAAAATCTCAGATCATCCGCTCTTATCTCATACCAGATGTCAGCAACATCAAAAAAGAAAAAAAAGTGTCTGCCTTTGAAACTCCAAAACATAAAAATTGCTTCATTAGAGTTTTTCCTTTTGCCGTAAAGGAATTTAATGCAGAACACTTGGAGCTTTGGATATTTTTTTGTCAAATTTAGAATAATAATGAGTAAGACTTTTGACACAATTACGCATGAAACATAAAATTTAAATAAAATAATAGGGGTTTTGAATGCTTTACTATTATACAGTGCTATTTGTGCCGTAAAAAATAGTAAATTAAATGTATTTAAGTTGTTTCATTATGATATTTTTACTGAAATAAAAGTTTTATTTATTTTCAGAACTATCGAGCAGCAAAACTCCATTGGTCCGATAACACACTTCCCGTATTATTAGAAATTTCTCCCGCTGCAATAGAACAAAAGGATGTTACCACTGGCAACATCATCGCTACATATGACTACAAAGATATAGAAAAATTAACCCCTGTATCTGATCGAGAAGGGGGTTTTGTGATAGTTACGAATGAATTTGGGCGTCAGGTAAATTTTTAAATGTACTTAATTTTGATATATGTATGCATGCACAATTTTTCATGTGTTTTTACAAATAATGCATATCAAATTTATTATTTAAACAGAGGTCACTATGCTTCTCTGCAATAAAGAAGAGAAAGTGTAGTAATGGGATTAAAAATTCAAACTTAAGAAATTCTAGTATTTAAAAATTATTAAAAAATTTGAATTTAAGAATTAGTACTGGAAATCCGATCCTTGGAAATAAAAATTTATGTGAATATATGGTCGGTTAAAGCAAGACTGCATACAGACTCTGCTGTATAAAAATTGCTATTCTTTATAATTTTTTTGTCTTATTATCCAAAACAGTGTTTCTCATCCTTTTATGCTTCATGTACCTCCTGGAAATATGCATGCAACTGGAATAACCCTTGTATAGATAGATAAAACTAAAGTTAACAATAGGAATAAATGAAAACATATATACACATTAAATTTTGTATTCATAAATGATATATATCAATAAACTTAAAATAACATTTTACTGGGTAATCAATGAGATAGTTGCACTTGTTTATGCTTGGACAGTTTATACGTGGTGGGGGTTATCTTGCTAAGGTAGCATCGCAAGTTTTCTTCAATATTTAGCTCTTATAATATATCCCCAAAAATTTTACAGTGTAACTCAAGGGATATGCGTACCCCATGTTGAAAACCCTGATCTAGAAAATTAAACAAATAGTAATCAAGTATGAAAATTGTGTTGTCAAAATATAATATTGCAGCACATAAAATTAACACATAAATTTTTGTGCTAGTCCTTAGATACAAATGTAATTTATCCAGCCCTAGCTTGGGATATTATTGTTATGAAGAATTTTGGTGAGATGATATCATTTAACAATATGTAAAGTCACCAAGTGACAAATAAAATGCTTTTAAACAACAAATTTAGTGTAATTTTCAAAAAGTATTTAATATATTGCTCGATAAAATAAATATAACTCATATCACTTAACTTTAATAATAAAGAGAAACATTTAAATTTAAGTCTGTAGTGAAAGCTGTGTGTTGCTCACATGAGCATTTTTGGTATTTTTTTTTAGCGAAGCGCAAGCGATAAATCATCAAATATGGTTCATGTATGTTATTTATCATAACAACATACACTTTAACAACATTCTGCTTCTATATTGTTTGAAAATAAATTAAATTTCTATCTATTTTTTGTCAATTTCTTTTTCGTCGGAAATATTTTGTGATTTGGCGTTTTGATTCATAAAATTTTTCCATTTCAAGCTCTGGAAAAATGCCTTCATAGAAGTAAGCCTATGCTCTATATGCAGTGAAATAAGTCCAAAATTGAAAATTTAACTGGTATCCATGCTGCAGACATAAGCTTGTCTCTATGTGCAACAGAACACCTGCTGCTGTTACTACATACAACCTCTCGCCAGTGGGGTTGGATTCTGTGATGTTCTTTAGGGGGCATGCGCCAGCGAGGTAAACCATGTAGTGGGCATTGTTCCATGTTTGAATTTCCATAGATCAAGTGTTGCACAATTAAACCATATTTGACAATTTATCATTTGTGTCCAGCTAAAGGAAAAGTACCAAATTTTTCTTATATCAATCTATAGTATTTCTCTGAAATACCTTGCGGTTTAGTAAGTTTCATAGCTGGATTTAAATTTAGTATTGTATTTCCATTTTATCTGTCCCGTAGAAAAGAGCATAAGATATTCTAAAAATATATTAAATACCTAAAAATTTCTAAAAGCTGCCAAACACTTCAAAAATATCTTTGAAAGCTGCAAAACTAATCTAAAAAAGTATCTAAAATTTGCAAAGTTCTAAAGTTCCTAAAATCTGAAAAGTATCTGTAATAAATTAAAAAGGTGACAACTGACCAGTTACCTTAAATGCTAAAAATATACTAACCTGTAAAATATTAAAATGGCACTTTCCTAAAAATAGATATTACAGAAAAAAGATAGAACAGAAACTTTAAGTTTTCAAAAATCTAATGTTTATTAAAATTTTAACTTCACTTTTAAAGAATTTTTAAAAAATTTTACAACTTTTTAAAACATCTCATTAACCAAACAAATCAAATTAAACATCATAAATAAATAAATAAAATTGAATTAATAAATTGGCCGGTCGTATCGTGGTAGCAAAAACGTTAGAATATTAAAAGTTAAAGAAAACAGCTTTTAATGTTTAAATTATGTTAAAATTATAGAATTATTTGCCAAACTACAATTTAGAATAAAAAGAACATCAGTTAGCCAAAAAGGAAATTTAGAATATAATAAATAACCCAAATAAAAGTTATAAAACCAAAGAAAAATTACATAAAAATAATCCAGGAACTGGAAACTTAAAATGTATAAGTAAAGGAGTCTTATTCATACCAATTTAATTTAACTTTAAAATGTAAAACTGAAAACAATTAGAATTTAAAAGAAAAAGAGCAATTTCACCAAGGGTCCAAGAAGAACTGCAGAGATCTGCAGGAGAGGACCTCACAGGGAAACCAAAGTTCTTAGAGAACAATTCTTGAAAGGCAAAACATGGCATAGGAGGATTATGTCCATCAAAAATTAGGAAAACAATCTTCGGCCGGATATTCTCGAAAAGGTGCTCGAGGCAATCAGGACACAAACCATTCATTTCTCCCAACAAATGCTGCAGTCTTCTAGCATCAGAATAGAACAAGACATGTGTCCATTTAACATATAACGGAAATGTTGATTCCATTCTTCATAATAAGAGCTGCACAACTTGGGAAAATAAACAATTTGCTGGCAAAACTTCCTTGACAGACATCGCATAAATCACGGAACATCTTGGATCAACATTTAGAAGACAGGTGTTGGAAGACAATGGAAGACAGGTGTTCCAAACATCGCCATTCAGCCATTTAAGACGCAACATTTCAGAGGCTCTTTAAAAATGATTTTCGTTCTCTGGTCGTAGCCAATATACTGCTGCATTCCGAAAGTGAAGAATTGATAATCAGAATGAATTGTTCCATTATGAACCGTGCACATGCGTCATAGCACAATTATAACAACTTAAAAGGATCACATCTTCAATTCTAATCCAAAAGAAAAAAGAGAGAAGAGCATGAATCTATTTATATACTGATAGAAATCGCTGCCATCATCATAAACAAAATTATCGAAGAACGATAAAAGAGTTTATGATAGACAATTTTAAATATTACGGTCAACCAATCAAAAACTCAAAATTTTCAAGAAGAGAATAACAATTTTAAAGCAGACGAAAATTAAAAGGAAATGAAGTGAAATGATTTGGAAAATACGAATTCGGCATTAATTTAAATATGGACAATTCTGAAATATTTAAAAATCTGAAAATAGAATAAAAATGAAAAATCGTGATAAATCATCGAATTCTTAACCGAGAACAACAAATTTAGAACCAATTCAAAGGGAATAAAAGGGGAAATTAATGGAACTACAAATTAGTCAATTTAAATAAATTTAGATTGCTAAAACCTAAAAAGAACGAATATTCTCCATTTGAAACACAATAACTATGGAATAGAATACATTTGGAACAGAAGTATATCAAAAACCTAAATAAATGGAAACTGGATGACTAAATTAAAAAGATAATAACTATGTAAATAAGATTCCTGAACACGTTTAGATTAAAACAAAACTCTTAAAATTATTAAATAGCCAAAAGCAACCCAACACATGTTATAAATCAATCATGTTTATTTAAAAAAAAGAATGTTTCTAAAATTAATATTTTTAGTGCAAATTTATGTGAAATATTATTTTATGACATCTTAATAAGTCTGTAATACATTTTTTTATTTGTTGCAGCACTTTTTCATATGTGATAAAAGAGATGAATTACTAAGGAAAGTTGCTGAATTTGCATCTAATTATGTAGGTTTATCTATAAAAATTACTAAAGAGCCCATATCTACTCAAAAATTTTGGGAAGAAAGGTTTGGAAAGTATAGGTGTGTATTTTTTTTACTTAATGTTAAAAATACTTTTAACAGTTCTCAATAATTTTCTCTTTGCTTTTCTCTTTCAAAACAGGTTTGATGTAATCGATTACATTGTAAATTTTATCATTTGTTCTATATCAAGCAGTGCTGTTATAAATCTAATTAGTTTGCTTTTCTAATGCTTCTTTAAAGAAAGTAAGCATATGAAAATTCCAGAAATTTATTATAAAAATTTACGAAGTAGTAGAAAGTTTCATTATCACAGGCAGCAGTGTTGTGTTATTTATTGTGGATAAAGAGTGGTTTTGTAATTTTAGAAATGTTTTCACCATTTGAGAGATTATTTGATTATGACATGATGATAAGATGTTCAGAAAATTTCAATGCAAAGCAAAATTTCATTAGGTCTTCATTTGTGTGAAAAAAAATAAAAATAAATAAATGAAAAAATAAATAAATAAATAAAATAAATTTCTGCATTTGTGGGTATTCTTTCTTATTTTCATTTAACTTAATAATTTTAAGGGAAGCAAAGTATTTTATTTGATCTGCCATTTTATATTTTTATTCAGACTTACATTTAATATTTTGAAGATATATACATTTATTCATCTGTTAAAATTCATCATTTATTCATCTGTGAAAGTTTCAGTATTTATTGATTTTAATAGATTAGTGGTCTTATTAATAGAGGTCACATTAGAGTTATTTTTCATACTTGATTTGTTTCTGGTCTAGTCCATTTAAACTTGGCCTAGCCCTAAATGATGAAATAACATGTTTGGTTCAGATGTTAAGGTTTTGCTATGATGTGTAAGAGATTTGAATAGCAGAATTTTCTTTAAAAAATGATTTTATATTATGCACAGCATATATCTGTGCAAAAAACACATTTCTAGACATTTGTCTAAAAAAAAGAGTCAAATCTTGAAATTCATTAATAAATGTTAAATATAATCTTTTACTTGTGTTCTGTTTAATGTTGATCTACTAAATTGCCCTAAAGTTCCCAAAATCCAAAACATTCCTAAAACCTGTTAAAGTACCTAAAATCTGAAAATATCTGAAATAAACTAAAAGTGTGACTGTATTTCCCAAATGCAAAATATGTAAACTAACTAAAATGGAACACAAAATAAATGAACACACACATTTTAGTTTTAAAAATTACTGATGTTTATTTTAAATTTCATTTCACTTTTCAAGGTTTTTACATCTTATTAAAATAAGCAATTTCAACATCTTCAATAAACAATGAAGCTGAAAGTAGAACAAATGCGTTAGAATTATAAAAGTTAAAGAAAACATTAAGATATCATAGCATTGATTGAAGGACAATTTACCAAAAGAGAATTTAAAATAAAATGGAACATCATCTAGCCAGGAAGGCAATTTAAGGCAATTTAAAAGTTCAATATATTAGAATGCAAAAATAATTAAACTAAAACAACCCAATTAAATTTAAATAAATTAAAATAACAAAAGTAGGTTCATGAGACCTAAAATATATGTTAAGGGGTCTTACTGTTACCAGAACAATTAAAATTTAAAATAATGTAACATATAAAAATAGAACTATTGAAAATTAGAAGAGTTAAAATGTACATATCACCTGTAAGGGATAACTCAGAAAATACAACATAAAGTAATGTGACCTGTGTCGGAGTTTGTTTTATCTCTTACTTGGAATCCTCATTAAAAGTTTATTTGATTGAAGTATTTTTATTTTACATTAATAAAACAATTTGATTTTTTTTATACATGATATAGTTTTCTTATATATGAGAGAAAACAGTGTTAGATTTGTCTAATTATTACTGTTAAAATCCGTAGCGTGCGATGAGACAATGCAGCAAAAACAATGTTCCACTCATGTTAAATATCAATATATCTATCAGTTAAATCAATTTTTTTATACTTTACACATTGTTTTACTATAAAATGTAACCTATACATTTGGTACAATTATACCACAGTCTTAAACTGCTTTACCATAAAATTATTTTTACCCTGAGAAGATCAGGTAGAGTGCTCAAATTTCTGCTTGGGCTAAAGCATGCATAGAGGGCCTTTTCTTCTTGCTGTTAATATTGGCACTGTGCCAAGTACTTTGCAGTTAGCATTTATCCAAAGCTAGCTTCCGTCTCACTGTATGCCACTGGTTTAATCTGTAACTTCTTTTACTTTGTGAAGTGCAATATAGATCTTTGAAAAATATTATGGTGATTTTCTTGGAAGTTTATCCAGTTTTTTAAATTTTGCCATTGTAACTGTTTTTAAATTTTGACTTTTTCTTAAAATGTTTAATAAATAACATACAACATTTTGCTATTTTTCTTATATTTAAAATAATAGTAAAAAATATTATATGAAAATCTAATTAAATTCTTAAAGTTATGCTTTCTGATATCATTTAATTTTTTAATCAAGTATTTATTTTTACTGTTGTGAATATAGTAGATTATAGATAGAATTTTTAATATTTGATTTTTTTTATGATTTATTTAAATAAGTATTTATTTTTCCTTAGCTCTGATGAATCTATTACATCTGTCTGTGATTTCACTGTTCATAAAGATACTCGTCGTTATAATGTAAGACCCTGCATTTTCCTTACTTATTTCAATTATCACTACAATCTTATTAAAAAATATCATCTTATATGTGTAATGTATAAAGGGTGTCAAGGAAAGTCATGGGCCAGGAAAATAATTCAAAATATTAGAGTTATATATTTTTATACAAGTGCATAGGATATCCTTATGGTGCTATACAATGAGACAACTCTTTTTGGGGGTGGGGAGGTGGACTGATCCCTATTTTTAGTGGGATCTTGGGAGTTTTTTCACTTCCTGTTAGAGATAGGGGGGAAAAAATCAATTACAAAGTTGTAGAGCATTGCAAAATTAGTACTGAGCATTTTTTTTATTCCCCACTGCATGTAATGGAAAATAACTCTCTAAATATTGACTTTAAAGGAGACAATTTTATTAATCTGCATGTAGCAGTAAACATATAGACACTGGAAAAAATGCAAAGACATTATATGTGTGGAGGCATACATCATTGCTAAAGGTGAACATTTTTTATTTTGCATATAATGTCAATTTTATTATGCTACATTGTCTAAATATTTCATTGGAAGGGGGGGGGGGGGTTAAATTGTATCGATTGTATTCACTGGTTTTCAGGGTTCCTTTTCATTTTTTGCAAGCGGACAAAAATGATTTGTACTAATTTTGCAAATGATTTTGTAATTGACTTTTCCTTAATCTCTAATAGAAAGTTAGATAGCCCCCCCCCTGTATCTCACTAATAAAAGAAGTTTACGCCCTAAAGTTATCTCAGCATGTAGCGCCATTGGAATTTCCTATATGCCTGCATAAAAATATTCAATAATTATAATACTTCATAAGTTATTGGCTTGAGACCTTGTATGTCTATCTGTGTGAGCTACATATCACTCTAGAGATGCCATTTCACCCTATTTTAAGGAGAGGGAGGGGGGGGGGGGATCCAATCATATGTTTGGTTGTGAATTTCATATATGACTATTTTAACACTCATAACTTTTTTTAATGGAATTGAACTACTAAATTTGTTTCAAGGATATAAATAATCAATTTTCACATTGACACATCAGTGTTATGTGTTTTGTTAAATTAACATGAACTTAGAAGAACAAAGTAAAAAAAAAATAATAATAAATTTTTAGAAATATACATTTTCTTTTCTAATTATTCAAGTGCATTTAAAAATTACTTCGGTTAACAAACATAATAACATTTTTGTGAATTAAGTATTAGGTTTATGTATTCTTTTTAACTTTTTATGACTTTCGGATTTGCAAAGGATAAAATGAATATATGAATAAAATTATAATTATTTGCATAATTTTAATTTTCTTCTTAATTTAAATTTAATAAATGCATGAATGCTAAGAGTCCTAAAATACCTGCTTTTTTTTTTGTTAGTAAATATCTAAATATTAAATTGAGTTGATGCATGTCTAGAACATGTTTTAGCATTTTCATGCATTATCTTTTTTTAAATGACAAAAACAAAACAAAACAAAAAAATACGATGGTTTTAAAGCCTCCAATGAAAGCAAAACTTCCAAATTTTGATATTTTTCTTTTACTCTTAATAGACCTGATATTTTGATATTCAACTTGAATATGTTGATAAGATTTTTAATTTCACTCCCTAAATTTAATTACTTTCTTCTTTTCTAATGAATTTAGTGTATCAGGGTTATTTTTTCTGTATTTGGGTTGGGTTGATGTATCTAGAAAAATTGTTTCAATTTATTTGTTAATTTTTTACAAAGATAACAAAAAATAATGTGTGTTAATCTCTCCTGCCACCAGTATATGCAAAGACAAAATGAAATGGTATTTGCCTTTAAGTTTTCATATGAACTTTCTTTTAACCTTCTCACTTAATTGTTTTAAATGCATTTTATTTTTCGATCACTTCTCTTCTCTGCCCCCCCCCCCATCCCCCTCAGGAATTTCAAATTTTTTTTATTTGTACAATTTTCCAGTAATTGGGTCACTGATCTGCATCTCCATGCTATATTTGAAGACTCTTGGATGAATGGGTTAAATTTTAGATGACATGAGGTGTGGTGGAGGTGGTACTAATAGATACAGTTGCTACATTAATAGGGCTCTGGCTTTATTGATGAAACCTTAATAATAATTGAAATGCTTTGTTGTGATTACTTGACTATTTTTTCATGCCAAATAGCTAAATAATTTAAATTTAAATTTTCAAGGAACTTTATGTAAAATTTTAACAACCCTTTACAGTTTTTAATTTCTTATCTTATTCTATTTATAAAGTGATTGAGAATAAAAAATATATATATTTAAATCTACATATAGTTTTTTTTAATAGTGCATATTAATTCATTCAATTTATAAAATATTTTTGAGACTAATTTTAATACTTACCTCATAATTATACTTATGGAATATATGTTCAATCAACAATATTAGCAATATTGAAGGTCTTATTTGACAAATCTTGATTGTCCTCAGTATGGACAAGCCATTTTCTTCTAATATATTTATGCATGGTTAAATTACATTTAACGAGTGGAAGACAGAAAGATGCAAAAATGGATGCATCATCTCTGATGAGAAGAATTTACTGGCACCTAATTCTAAAATGTACATATCCCTATGTGCAAGGTGTAATTCACAAATTATGTAAGCACTATTCACAGACATTTTGACATTTTAGAGCACAGTTGTCGTCTGTATACCATCTGATGGCTCTAGTACAAATAAGAGTTAAGGCACCAGTGCTCTATCTTTTAACTCAAATTAGACCAGGATTTGTTCTCAGCATCAAAAGCAGCAATTACTTCTGGGCGTTCTGGTAATGTGTCCCATACACACAGAAGCCAAATTAATATGTCTCATCCTGCCGTCTTGAACATGAGCAAAATGTCATGGCGGACCTAAGAGACATTATAGATTACTCCTGGTCACAGCAATAAAGCGAAAGCCATTGTTATGAATTTCCAGAGTCTTCAACTTTGATGTGCCGCATTCAGTATTAGCATAGTTCTGATTCTAGTACATTGGCTAGCCAGCCAATGAGACTTGGAATGCAATCCACACATAAGGTAGACAAATCTTATTTACACCTCATGTTTTCTTTTTGGACATTTCTATTTATCAGATTGTTCAGCTGTCAGCATTCTCTATAATTTTAACCCTTTGAATAACAAGGTGACTCTTCCACTCTGTCATGCAAACTATCAGGCTGCCCACGTAGAACTGCAGCATATTGTCCTGTGGCAATTGTGCGTCGCCGTGGTCCCGAACCAGGGACCTGATGCTTCGTAGACCGACACTATAATCACTGAGCAAAAGCTAGCTCCTCCTCTGTTCTTATAATTCGGGTATTGGCGGTGTGGCATCTTTGATAGATGTCTTTGCTGCCGCACACTCCCCTCGCTGATGAGGAAGTTGCCGAGAGGCGTGTCGCCTCGGCGTGACGGTCAGGGCCGGGAGGCGTGTTGCCTCGGCGTGACGGACAGTTGTGGTCAACCAGGAAGGGAGTGTCAAGGCTTCTGACTCCTTGTGGTGCTGCCATCTCGTGCTGAGAGGCGAAGTCGTTGGAAAGGAAGGTTGCGAGGTTGCGTGTTTCAAGCGTCCAGGGTAACCATTTTGGCGATTGGGCGTCGCCGTGGTCCCGAACCAGGGACCTGATGCTTCGTAGACCGACACTATAATCACTGAGCAAAAGCTAGCTCCTCCTCTGTTCTTATAATTCAGGTATTGGCGGTGTGGCATCTTTGATAGATGTCTTTGCTGCCGCACACTCCCCTCGCTGATGAGGAAGTTGCCGAGAGGCGTGTCGCCTCGGCGTGACAGTCAGGGCCGGGAGGCGTGTTGCCTCGGCTTGACGGACAGTTGTGGTCAACCAGGAAGGGAGTGTCAAGGCTTCTGACTCCTTGTGGTGCTGCCATCTCGTGCTGAGAGGCGAAGTCGTTGGAAAGGAAGGTTGCGAGGTTGCGTGTTTCAAGCGTCCAGGGTAACCATTTTGGCGATTGGGCGTCGCCGTGGTCCCGAACCAGGGACCTGATGCTTCGTAGACCGACACTATAATCACTGAGCAAAAGCTAGCTCCTCCTCTGTTCTTATAATTCGGGTATTGGCGGTGTGGCATCTTTGATAGATGTCTTTGCTGCCGCAGTCCCCCCCCCCCTCCCTCAAGTGAGGGGATTAGTGTAGGGATCGGAAATCCATAAAAGAACCGATTGTTACTTTTATTTCACTCACAGACTGGTGTCGAAAAAAAGCAAGCATTTTCTATACCATGCAACTATTTTGCATAAAGGTGAAAGGCAGCAACAATAGCATTTCTTAACAAAATGTGTCCTTGTGTCATTTTATTCCTTCATAGAAAAATGGTCAATCTATAGCATAGTGAATGTTACATACTGATTGCTGATTCATGGACATTCAATCTATTGTTCTGTCCTTAGCTTAAAAGGTATTGACAAGCTAAGGACTAATTCTAGGGTTTTAGTCATTTTTTTTTAGTATGTAAAGTAAATGTTGTGCACATGATCCCCACATCCTAGGACGGGGGGCCCCCTGGTCAAAATTCTTTAAGGGTCTCTATGGGCTGCGGGTCCTTGGACATTAGTTCCACTTATCCTCCTCCCTTTATGGCGGATCTTGAAAAAAAAAAACCCGATCAATTGAGCATTAATAATATGTGGGGAGGGGGGGGGGGCATAAGGAGCCGCTACTGTGAGTTGCACAGGATCCTAAGATTTTGCATAGGGGTCCGGAAATTTTGTCAGCGCCCCTGAGTACAAGTAGTGTTTCTTCCTGGAAAAATGGACACGATGTGATGGTACGGCGATCGTGATTGATCTTTTTTGTCACGCCATATTTTTAAGGACAGTGACCGTGGATATAGCCATGAATTGGGCCCTCTTTGTCAAAAAAAAAAAAGATCTTGTTACAGTTGTTACTTTTCAAATTTTTCAAAGTCACAAAATCCAGTGGTGCCTCCTTTTTTTTTCAGCAGTTGTCAATTAGTCAATTAGAAAAAACATTGAAAGGCGCATGACTCTGCCGGGCCCCCTTTCACATCCGTTTGTACCGGACTCCCTGGGTGTAGCCGTGCTAGCTACCCCCTTGTGGAAGCCATGGTAGTGCAGTTGCCCTAAGAATAGTGATAGCAAATAAGTGGCATGATGTTTTAGCATGTAAGACATTTTCGGCATCATTCCAAAAAACCTAGTATACAAAGTTACAAGAATTTTCAAAAACTCAATTTGAATTTCACTTAAAAATTCTTTATTCCCTAAAGCAACAGTTTGCACAAAGGTTCAAAGATTTAAAAGACTTGAAAAATTGGTAAAAATTGTCACTAGTCATTTGATATGAAAGATTATGATAATGACTTCTTTAATTGGTTGCATTTGGAAAATTTAAAAATATGAGAATATCGATCTTCAATCTAATCTTATTTGGACAGAAAAATGTGCAAGTATATGGAAACATACTGAAGTATTGGAATGCCATCGATTGTTGCAAGATTGAGAATAAGAATGTCATATTGAAAACTCAATATTTGAAATGTGGAATAGCATTCTAGATGCCTTTATTTCGATTAAAAAAAATTAGCAATCTCATTGTCAACAATTTTTTTTTCCTCATATTTTTACAAAAAAATTTTTTCTATTGAATCATGTACATTTAAAGACTAGAAATAGGTTGACAGAGGTAGATTTGGTATCATGCATCACCTTGCATTCAACAGCATCCTATTCTGATATTAAAATTCTTATATATCAAAATCATAAATCAAAAGACTTAGAATACAAGATATTAGCAATATATTTTTGTGTATCTATACATGTACTATTGCATATCTATATGTGCATTTATCTTTGTATATCTATATGCAGTAGTAATTGATGATTGTACAATTTTTCTATTCTACTGTTTTTGTATATTCAATAACTATTATTATATGTATCTACATAAATATTTGCACGTGAAAAACATCCTCATAAATTTTGATTTTATTGTGGCATTCTGACTGATATATGGCATCCCTATCTTAGAAATTTTTTTCACAGTAGGCATGCCTCCCCTGGTATCAATCATATTAGGCCCTTGCATAGAACAAATGTTTTTCCTAAAATAATGCACCTATAGAGGTGTTTGTGTTGTTAAAATTATTGTGGAAATCTGCGTGAGATCTTGTTTAAAGTTTAAAAAAAAATCCAGTATTTTGGAAATTAAGATGGGAAAATTATAGAAATCAGGCAAAACCCATAATATGTGGGAATAATGGATTGAACCCTTTTTTTTAATCACGATGCTAAGATATTCAATAAAAAAGAAAAAGAATGCTAATTATTTATACCGTTCAAATATACTAGAGCACTTCCCATTTTTTTTTTTTTTTTTTTAATTATTATTATTTACTGTGATAGAGTAAGTGCAGGTGGGTTAGGCAGTATTAGAGTATCTATTTAGACTTATAATGTTTCATGTATTTTTTTGCTACTCATCTAATAAATAGAGAAGGACCCGACCCTGGAAAATTTTTAATTTTGGGCTGTTGAACAGTTTAGATAAATTTTGTTGTTCTTAAGTCATATTAATATACTTAATAATTAAAGTTGAGCTTATCATTAAACTATATGTAAATATGGTTTAGGGTAAATTATAGTTAAGTATGACAGAAAGGATAAGCTAATAAAGGATACAATACATATATACATTTAGTCAACAACCAAAACGATAATTTGCAATGTATTTAATAGAACTTACAATGTATTTAATAGAATAGACTTTTGTTTATTACAGGCAGTCATATATAACAAACAACACAAAAATTATTCTTCATCATCTTTATTTTTTTCCTATTTATAGGGGGGGGGGGGGGGCGATCGCCCTCTGCTTCCATCGCTGGATCCGCTCTTGGAATGCTCTGCAATTTTAAAACAGTTTATAAAACATAATGTTTTTCCACCTGTGTAGGAAAAAAAAAACCTTTAGTAAACTATGTCCATACATGTTTTCTATGCATAACACTGTCACTTCTAGATCTGGAATTGGTGTACAATGGAGTGCCACCAATTGTATAAATATCAATTTTCTGGTTTTATTTAAAAAAAGTATAATTTGATTTTTTATCAGTTGATACTTTTCTATTGTACCAAAGACAGCATTAACAAATCAATCATGAAATTGAATTTGAATGTTGACTATTTAAGCAATATTTTGTTTTTCAGGAACCTGTAAAAAGAATATTAGGTTTAACAGAAACATGTTTAATTGAGAGGGATCCTCAAACATACTCAATTGTTACCCTCAGGCCATTATCTAGTGTAAGTTTGTTTTATTGTGGATTTTCCTTATCTTGTTGAACTATTTTGCTTTTACCTATATAGTAATTGTCAAACATGTGTTTGGAAGACTTGTTTCCAAGCATTCTAAAAGCCCTGGTGATTTAGTAGGCACTTATAATATAGACACTTATAGTATAGATGTTTATAGCATAGACAGTTATGTTTATAGCATAGACCGTTATAAACTGGATCTTTGCACACTTATAGTATTGACCATGGTATAAAACTAACAAATCCAAAATATTAATTCCATTCCTCAAGGGATGGGAAAAAAGGTTTTTTTTTTAAAGCCACTCCAGACCCTCCAGAAGCCCTTTGTGGACCTAAAAGGCTAAATACGTTCACACTTATAATATTATCTGCGGAATAGAATCTGACAAAGTTAAATTTTTGATTCCCCTCAAGGATTGTTAAAATGTAAACAAAGGATTGTTAAAATGTTAGAGCATAAAATACTTTTGAATGTTTAGTTTTTAAGGTATCCAATAATTAAAGGAATATTTAGATTTTTTGATTTAGACATCAGTTGAAATACTATTTCCCAGGATTTTCATAAATCTTATTTGCAATTATCAAATTGAATTTTTTATTGTGAATTGCAATATATGCAATTAACAGTGCAACATTTGGGTAATTGAAAAGTCATATTGCCTTTCAATGACTGAGTAACTTCTAATTATTTATCCTTTTATAGATAATGAAAATAAATGTTTCTTTTATTAAACATTTTAATTTATGGATATGCAGAAATATTTGTAATATATTAGAGTTGTATTGTTTTTTAATATGCTTTCATGACCAAAATTACTTGCAAAGCTTAAACTTCATATGCAAGATTGTGAGAAATTAATGCAACTGTGTTAACTGTACTGTCAAACCGTAAAGAAATAATTATTATAACAGAATAAGTATAATTCATTTGATAAAGTAATCACTAAAGTTTGAATTCATTTGTTTGCCATTTGTTTTCTGTTAACATATTTATTTGTTATTCATAACCTTTTTTTCAAATTGCTTGTTCTTATGAAATAATATTATTAAAAAGTTATTAAAGGCTTATAATTATAATAATAAGTCTTAAAAAGCAAATTTTTGTTACTGAACACATGTTGTCATGAGATGCTTCTTTGTATTTCATGCTACCAATTGTGAAACATAATTTTTTTTGTATATTTATTAATTTGAGCTGATGAATTAGTTTTGTAAATATTTCTATTGTAGATATACTCAATAGTACGGCATCCAGATAACCCACAGAAGTTTTTAGTTGAATATATCACAAGTCATATTAGGTCCTATACTTCAACAGATCGGTAAGTATAAGTGTTCATTATAGCGACATGTCATCTCTCATGTTATACCCTTTTAAAATTTGTATTTGTATATGTAGTTGGCTCTCATGAGGCCACCTGTTGTAATTTCATAGTTTTTTTCCCCCCCTTCCAATGGTAAGGCAAGTTACAGAACATGTACATGTTTTTTTTTATTAATTAGTATGTTTTACAGGAATTTGAATGAATGTTTTTGAAATTTTTTGATGAAAATAGTTCATTTAGCTTCAATATTGGTTTATTTAGCTTCAAAATAGTTCATTTAGCTTGAGTATTTTTGCCTGCAAAACTATTTGACACCATTAGTAATTTATTTTATGCTGTATTTTTAGCAATTTTTTTTTTTTTAAGATTTCAATTTTTAACTGGATTTAAGGTTTTATACTTATTGTTTTGTTTTATTAATTAGTATGTTTTACAGGAATTTGAATGAATGTTTTTGAAATTTTTTGATGAAAATAGTTC
This sequence comes from Amaurobius ferox, assembly GCA_951213105.1. Lineage (NCBI taxonomy): Eukaryota > Metazoa > Arthropoda > Arachnida > Araneae > Amaurobiidae > Amaurobius > Amaurobius ferox. Next base: position 1,232,353 of record OX578154.1, read on the forward strand.
ATTTAGCTTCTGAAACAGCTTGTTTCTTTCATTTTTATTATGTGCTGCATAATTTCATAATTTTTTATTCGTAAGTATTTTTGCAATATTTTTTTTTGTTCATGTTTGAAGGATGATTTTGTTCACGTGGCTTCAGAAACCAGTTATTTTCTTTTATCATAAACCTCATAATCTTATACACCGAGGAAGTGTTTTGAATCATTCTGTTGTTGTTTTTTCTTTTCCCCTAGGTTTTTTCTTTTTTTTTCTATTTTTCATTTAGCAAGGATTTTTTTCATGGGTCTCGTAATGCGACTATTTATTGACAGAATTTGCTTTTTTTTTTTGCCTGCAAAACTATTTGACACCATTAGTAATTTATTTTATGCTGTATTTTTAGCGATTTTTTTTTTTTTAAGATTTCAATTTTTAACTGGATTTAAGGTTTTATACTTATAGATGCTTAAGAAAAATTGTAATATAAATTTTATAACAACATATATTTTATTTAACTGTAATATTCTATTCAAGTTCAGTTGAAATTGCCACTTTTTTATTCTTCAATATAAATTTCTTTAACAAGGCATATTCTAATTAAATAAAAATGTAAAACTAATAAAATTGGTAAAACTTTTTTGTGAAACATAATCATATCCAAAATGATATAGAGGTGCTTGAAAATCAAGAAAGTACTTGAATTTTAGATGACCATTTTCAAAGCCTTGAAAGCACTTGAAAGTTACTATTTTCTGGGTCAAGTCTGTGAAAGTGCTTGATAAAGGCAGGGATGGTAATGTTCCGCAGATCCGTGGTGATGTCTTTTTTCCAAGAAGTTCTACTTTCCCTGGAAATTTCCCCATTGTTTCCGCTGTTTCTAAAAATTTTTTAAACATCGTCCTTTCTCCAGAAATTTTCTCAACAGCTGGAAACAATAATATTAGTTTGCTATTTATTTTTTCTCCCAGAAATTCATACAACTTGATGGATTTATTGACATCCTTCAAAAAATATTATATGGTACTTGAGTCCTTGGAAATTGCTTGAAATATTAAGGACTCACTCTGGATATACAGTTCTCTCTGGATATACATGGATTGTATATGTCAAAAGTTTGCTTGGCATTCTTCTTTTAATTTTGTCAAATAAAAACATGCATTACTTTATACACAAATTTAAAATTTATTATTAATTGTCAGTGGTATTAAGGCTCTGTTGGTGTATCCAATATTTTTTATTACTCAAGGCAATACTGAATTTTGTGCCTCCTCAAAAGTAACTTGAGTAATCATAATCTCGAAGTGTTTGTATATTTTATGGAAATCTTCTGTATTTATTTTCTGTATTTACTTAAAAAATATTAGTAAAATTATATTTTCTAAATTTTCATTTGAACTATTTATCAATTTTCTTAGGGATGCTCTCTTAGCAACTTTGTTAGACGGTGTAAGAGCATCTGGAAATTGCGATGTACATGTTAAAATGCAATCTACAAGTAGAGGTCAGCGATTCGGTCCATTGTACGTTCCTGTCGATGAAGAGGTTGAAACCAATCATCTTCGATTTTTAGTAACATTTCCAGGTGAAATTTTTTTAGTATTATCATTTTTGTTTCCTGTACATTATGATAAAGATGTTTTGTACTTTTTAAATTTTTTATTTAATCAAAATACATATATAAATTCTTTGTAACAAATCTTTTATATTGTTAATAATTTCATCTTGGTGAAATTTGTTTCATTCTTTACACCAAACATTGCTACGTTTTTTTTTCTTCTTGGAATTGGGAGGGGGGGTGGGATATGACCAATGCATTGTAGGCCCCAATCTACAATGTTTAATTATTGCTTGTCCTATCTCTTTGGTACAGAATGGAACAAATTAACTAGTTTACATAACACTGTTTTTAGTGTCAGTTGAAAGGTATTGATCAGATAATTAAAATGCCAGATATTCAAGGTTTTTTTTTTTTTTGTGGTTGAGTGTGCATTTAATGTTAAAGATGAACTTGAACTTATATGTTTCCAGCTTATTAGTAGATAATATTAATTTTGTATTCTATTTTACATCACTTGCAAATATATTTTTTAATTTTATTTTTGTAGCTAGATGGGATTTCACAAGAGCCATATTTCAATTCAACAATAATATCTCCTACAAAGGTCTCATTCATGCATCTTTACAAGAAGTATGCTTTATTTTCTTTAAAAAAATAATAATAATTACCGTTGAAAGTCAGTTTTTAATTTTTTAATTAATAATTGCTTATTTCTATGTAATTTTTCAATGTAGCCTGTTTGTTTTAACGCTCTAATCTGTACTCTAATCCTAATTAAGTGTAACAGAGATAATGTGTGTTCTTGTTTATAAGTTCAATAATTTTAAACTAAAAGCGATAAAAGAGGTAGTATTATTTATGCTGAAGTGAGTTTTGAAATAATTTTTTTAGTTAAAATCTGAAATTAAAATAGATTTCACTTCGGGTGTTTTTTTTTCCGAATATGCATGCAAAAATACATTGTATTCATTCATTGTATAGTACTATGCATGTACAATATAGTTATTTTCATTTTACAATAAGAGTAGTCTATTAATGAATATCACAAAGTTGCATACTTATAGTGTTTTTATATTTAGTTATAACTATGTAATATATAGCATTCATCAATTGAAAAAAAATTTTTAGAATCATTTTACATTATATTTTGAATTATTCTTCTTTCATTCTATTGGATTTAATAAACAAGTATGAAGTACATTAAAAAGTAAAATACAATTTGTGCAAAGGATAAAGAAAACTTGGGCAATGTATATAAGCACAAATAACACAATAATGCAGATTACAGCTGTTTCCAGAACACACTGGATCCCCTTCATCAGTGTAAGAGAATCAACAAACCCTAAGTTAAAAAAAACGAAGTCAAGGGAGCTCTTAATCCAGGTCTTGGGTATATAAACCTCTCTGTTTCTTCTATTTGTGCGCTTTCCTCTTTTGGACTCCAGGTTTGTTGGTTCTTGCACTGACGAAGGGGATCTAGCATATCCTCAAAATAGCTGTATGCTACATTATTGTGCTACTTGTGCTTATACAGGCTGATTAAAAAAAATGGGCCAAACTTTACGAGGTGATAGTACACGCCAAACCAAGCAATTTTCGTCATAGTTTACCGAGTCGGAAATAAAACGGAAAGGTATTACAGGGTGCTTACTCTTTGGGAAACTCCCATGGCTTGGCCCCCATGATCGCCCAATCTGTTGTGTCTGGACTTCTTTTTATGGAGATGTCTCATGAGTCTCGTCCATGACACTCCCCTTGAATCTGAAGAGGAACTTGTCTCCAGAATTTTGACTGCTGCTATCGAAGTGCTCGACATGCCTGATCTGGTTGAGAGATTTCACCAATCCCTCCATCACTGCTATGAGACGTGCATTTAGGTTGGAGGTCACTCTTTTGAGCCATTACTGTAATATTATTGTTTATTAAATGTCATTTTATAACTTCTAAGTTATTCTTGTGTTTCCGCCTCACCTCATCGGTTTCACCATTAAGTGTCCACTGGCATCTTTACTTTTCATTTCCAACACTGTAAACTATGATGCAAAATGCTTGGTTTGGTGTGTATTACCACCTCACAAAATTTGGCCCATCTTTTCTGAAGCTCCCTGTATATGTTGCTCAAGTTTTCCTTAAGTATGTTTTGTATTTTGTAACTGCATTGGTATATTGGACATACTTTGTATGTGCATAAGAATCTAATGTTTGAAACGACTTTTAATTGATATTTTTCAGAATAAAGAAAAACTCATTCAAAGTGCTTTAATATCATTGTTTGAAAAAGACGGTGATTCTGAACAGGCATCGCCTGAAATTCTAGAGGCACAGTTCCAATGCATTAGGAGGCTTGTTGCTTCCAAGACTGGATTTGCCACTTTTACTCAAATCCCATCGTAAGTTTCAAAAGTAAATAAGTTTTGATAAATTCTGTTTTATACACTGCTTGAGAAATTTAAAGTTTTCTTAAAAACACTTGTTGGGAAATCATCTTAGAAATTTCTATTGTCAGATGTTGACCCAAATCATTTTCCTATTTCAAATACTCATAACTTAACAATGACAGAAGCAAGCAATAATTTGTCTGTTTTTCTGCTAGCCATGTTTCCAAATTAGGTATCCCCGATATAAGGATTTTGAAGTGATGTCTGTGCACATGTGTATGTTAGTGTGTGTGTGTGGTGTGTGCATCTCTGTAGAAGCTGTATTTTACGTAGAAATGAAGCATTTTAGAAATAATTTGATGCAATATTAACAATAAGTGAATACTGGAATCTTATTAATTTTGAATGCAATCGAATGTTCAGAGAACCCCACCTCCAATTTTTGAATGAATTTTTTGGAACATCATTAAAAAAATCAGGAACTTTAAAAGGTAAATAAATAATCATTTTATATGTAATTTTTCATTAGGAAATGAATAATACAACTTTTAGACATTAGCTTGCACCTTTCTCAAGATATTGCATGATTTTTGAATGAAATTTTGAAAAAATTACTATCTTTAATACTGTTAAATAAATAATCATTTCATACAGAATGTTTGATTTGATAGCAAATGGCACAAGTTTTTAAAACACCTGAATGAACTGTTTTTAAGATATTGCAAGTTTTTAAAATACATTCATCTTAAAATAGCATAAAATTAAAAAAAACAGCTTCATTCAATAGGTTCACTTTGCATATGCAATATTGTGCAGCAAATGTGTTGACGTCATTTTCATTGATCTAGTTCATTCCATTCGTGAGGTGAGGCACTTTTTGTAATAGTTTTAATTTTGACATCCATGAAAGTAATTTATGTGATGGGATATTAATTGAATGGCAATTGGATTTTGCTGGAAATTTGCACATGAGTAGGCATAAGTAATTCTGTTATAACTCATAAGTTGCCAAAGTACCAAATGTCAATTTATATGATATTAATTCAATGTCAGAAACATTGTGCCATAGATCTTGTACATTATTATTTCATTATAAAAGAAGTAAAGTCAAATTGCATTATGTAAGGAGCATTAGGTGCTACCTACATTAGATTTTTTACTTTACTGCAGACAACCGCATCCATGTTTCAAGTTTCTAAGTTCAGTGGTTGTTGAGGATATCAATAAATAGCACAACATTTTCTTTCCTATAGAAAGTAACTCTTTAATTCAAAATTTATTTTTAAAAAATATGTTGTGTTATTTAGCAATGGTTTTCATTCTGTAAAAACTATTTTTTACTCAAATCTATATAAATAAAATTAAAAATCTGTCTGTCTGTTTGTTTGTATGTGTGTTTGTCTCATCATTACAGAAGAATGACTGCACTGAATTTCATGAAATTTTGTGGGTGGCCATGAAATAGCCCCATTGAAAATTTAGTCTGGTCCATAATTCAAATTTCTAACACCAGGGGTTGTCAAAATATTAATAAAAACCTACAATTAAACCTTCCATAAAGACATTACAGAGACAATATTTTTTCTGCCAATTTATTTGAAGAAAATGATATGTCACTTAGTGGAATTAAACCCAATAAGTTTATATAGCAGATGACTTTTATTAAATCTCTTCTGATTTAAATAATAAAGAAATGTATATAAAATAAATGTTATCAATGTTGCATTTTTGACTGGACTATATCAATTACAGCCTTCAGGTTTAAAAATTGTGAGGATTATTGATATTTTCAATTTATTAAGTCATCTGTTTTATTTTGGAAATTATTTTTAAAACTCTTATATTGTAGCGTTGGTAATCTTCTAATATACCGATACATCTTCTAATCTACAAGAATATATGTAGTACAGGTATATCTTCCCATACAATTTTAGTGCTTTTATTTTGGCATATATTGGTCCACTTTCATAGTTTTTGTAAATGTGTTTACAAACGAGATCAGAATGTTTTATTCTTCAGATCTGCCTGTGAAGATAATTTTATATAGTGAGAACAAAGCTTCCTATCATCTTTTGAGGAGCATTCATTTAAATATTTTAATAGATGTTTTGAATAATAATGTCATTTAGAATACTACAGGAATCTGTACATGACTGTGAATTTTAAGTTTCTTTTTTCCATACAAAGAACGTGTATATTGCTAGTGTGTTTATAAGTAAAAAATATATTAATTTCATTTATCCCATCTAAGTAACAAAGAAATTGATAACAAAATTAATTTAATGGATAGATGGAAAGGTATTTTGAATTGTGCTTTATTAGTGGCAGCGACTGCATGAAATAAGATTATGGTAATTATTCATATGTTCAATTAGGTCATTTATTTTATAATGGCAAAGGTATTTTAAATTCATAGCAGAGACTGTGTCAAATTGATACATTTTTGGGATTTTAAGTTTTCTATGTCTTTGGTATGCACATTAAAAAATTTCAAAAATATTAAAGTTTATTTTTTTCTTTTTGTGTGTGTTCAAAAGCAACCATTTCATGCTTTTCAATATCTATAATTCAGATTCTGTATATAATTACTTTTTATGAATTGTTTTAACTATCTTGTTGATTAATAAGTATTTTTTTCCCCAATAAAGATTCAGGGAAAAGTTAGGATTTAAGGTTGTCAAAGCCCTGAAGCGGAACAATGCTGGTGTCACTCATGCAAGTGTGGATATGTTATGTGCACTCATGCAAGTATGTTTGATAATTAATTATAAACATTATTTTGTGTACATTGTTTTTAAAAGTCTTTTTACTGTGTGACTTCAGCTTATAAATATTTTTGTCAACTTGTACAATATTTTACTGAATAGCAACATTTTAAGGGATTTCAATCAACAATTATTTCTGAAAACAGTGCTATATATACATAAAAACTGCATTATTTAAAAAACTTGATTTGCGTGCAAACTAGTGTTTTTCATTGTTTAAATAGATGATGAGAATGGATGATTATCCATGAACTTGTGGTAATATTTCTGTAGTTGCTAAAATATAAAGTCTACTCATACATTGAAGTTTTAACAATTATTAGAATTGAAGTTTTAACAATTAATCAGAAACTTGAAGTTGTTCATTTGAAAAAGGTTCTATGAGAAAACAAATTTGCTTAGAATATAAATTAAGGGAAACAACAGTTTGTGATATTCTAAAAACAAAAAGAGGGACAAGCTTCTGTCATTTTTATCTTCAGTCAGTTCATCCTCTGATGGAAAAAAAGTAAAAACAATAAAACTGGCAGTGTAAAAAGAGCTAGTTATGATGTTACTAGGCTAGTTGTGTCAATATAGAGGTCATACTCGTCTCCCAGGGGTCGAGGTATGCCTGAACGAAACACTGGCTACACCTCATCGTTTTTGATGAGCTTTTATTCTGTAAAACATTCACTTCTTGTATGTTTTTATTCTCTCTCTCAATAGAGTAAAATGTCATCAAACAGTGTTGTTGTTTAAAGGTCAAACAATCAAATTAAAGTTATTTTAATGTGTATAATAAAGTTCTTAAGTAATATACTCTTTTTATTTAATTATAACTTTGATATGACATCAATTTTGTTTTCTTTATAAAATGCACCCCTATAATATGATCCCCCTCTCTAAATGTCAATTTTTTGTTGGGATGCCGAGTGGTCACTTTAGTGAGGTGACTGTCCATAGAGTATTGCACTAAGGAGTTTATATGATAAAGACCCCCCCCCCCCCAATTGGAACACCAAGTGGTCACTTTAGTGAAATGTTTGTCCATAGAGTTACTGATGAGTTAAATGATTATATAAATAAATTGTAATTGCTTCAGAGATCACACTATTTTGTTGATTCAATTCTGCTATTATGTATATTTTCAGCCGATGCACGATGAATATGACTTAAGACAAGAGCAACTTAATAAGAGTTCCTTATTGTCATCCAAGAAGTTTTTAGAGAATCTTTTAGAAATGTTTGTAGAACACATAGTAAGTTTTTTTTACTATATTACTGGCTCACATTTTACTCCCATCTTTTGCTATAGAAATTGATCTGTTTTGTTCTAATATTGTTTTGAACAGCTAGCTGCAATACCAACCTTGAGTGTCTACATAAAGAATTATATTTCTTATATTATATATGTGATGTTTATACTACCCAATTTACTTTCTTGAGTTCTTAGGGGAAAAAAATTGCTTTGTTGCAGCTTTATTAAATTCATTCTTGTGATTTCTTGTTTGGTGACTTAATGTATGTATGTTCAGATGGCATTTTGGTCCCTGGTGAAATCTTTGAAACTACCTGGTCAATTTTTATATTTTTTTTCAAACACTAGGGGGTTCTGCCCCCTTTTTGCTATAGTCACCAACCCTCCATTTTAGTGCCACTATTTCAAAGCCGATAAACAAATTTGGTTAACATTTATTTGGAACTTGCTATATAACATTATCTTCACAATCACAGCAGTGTATGATTGGTTTGAGTTTCCTACAAGGTGCAACTGGCAAGCAAAATCTTAGCCATAAGAAATTTTTTTTTCTTCAATTTTATAAGTAATTTTAATTCTTATAATTTTTTAAGTGATCACATTCAGTCATAGCAAAGGATTTGCCATAAAGATCCCACATGTCCACTTCCACCTTCTAATAATGGATTTTACTCTGTGTGTCGCCTGGGAGTTTAAGCCACACCTTCCCTCCTCAATTTTTTGCAGAGAGAATGTGATTTGGAGTGTGAATGTATCATTTAAGTAGCAGCCACTGATATAATCACTTATAAGTATTGGCCGCTTGTTTAGGAAAAGAGCAACACCGGGTCATTTATTCTAGTTAGTAATAGGAAATTCTCAATATTGCAATGTTTGTGGTGACTAATAAAATTTGTCATACCATGTAACTGGCAACAAATTGATAGAAGACTATCCTCAAAATTCACAAGACTTCCAAGACCAAATTCATAGTTACAAAACCCACTTGGAGTTGTTCCAAATTATAGAATCATGCTTCCGACCAGCATAGGGGGGAACTGTTCTCATTGAAGCTTATCAGCATCAAATAACCATTAACTTCAAACTATTATGTACCAGTTATGCACCAGTGCATAAATGGTGTCGAAAGCCCAGATCGTCTGGCTTATCCTTGGACATAGAGCAGCAAAGTGGGCGGCCGGTGCATAAATGGTGTGTAATGGCTATTCCATAAATATCTAACATGCATTTATATGCTAACAATGTTAACATCCGCACTAAATAACCATTAACTGGTCTCAAACACATTACATTTCTTAGTAGGAGTTTTTCTATGATCTGGGGCTTTGTAGCCTTGTACAGTTGAAACCCAGTCTTTTATAAATTTGATGTTGTTTATGTGGTATGACTGACTTTGTTGATTGCCACAGAGGTTTGCAAAGTATGGCAGGTAGCATTTAACAAACATTTTTGTTGCCAGTTCAGTTATTGGCTATTTGCAGGGCCTTACTAATGCAGGGGTATAAGGGACAGCTGCCCCAGGCCCCTGCATTAGAGAGGCCTCAAATTAAACATCTGCAGCATTGAAAAATTAATGGCTGCTTCCTCAAAAACATGTATGTCATCGGAATAAGTTTACCCAGTGGATAAATTCATTTTGGAGATATATAGAGATTAACTGCCTCATTGAACATGTTGGCATCTTCGATGGTAATTTGTCCTATCATTTCCTATGGCTCCATTGTTTGGTGGTCTAGAATAAGATGTGAAACTGCTAAATTAGAATTAATTAAGCTTCAAAGGATAGTGTGTATTGCAATCTCTGGATGCATGAAAACTACTCCCTCTGCAACTCTTGAACTTTTACTTGGATTGCACCTGCTCTTTATGCATATAGAAGCAGAGGCACTCATTTGCATGAACAGACTTAAATATCTGAAACACTGGAAAGATTACTCAAGGTATTTATCTTGGTGTGATCTTAACAGTAACGTTGCTAGTCATCCTTATTTCTGTATGCCACCTGATGACATTCATGCCAAATACACATTTGACAAGCCTTACAAAATTCAGGTCCCCTCACGGGATGACTGGAAGAGGACGCCCACCTACAATAAACGGAACTGTATTGTATGGTATATGGATGGCACGAAGATTGGCACTAGTACTGGTGCTGGTGTGTGCTGTCTGGATGATGGCACAGAGCTGTCTTATCTGCTTGGCAGTTATGCTACTGTCTTTCAGGCCGAGGTCTTTGCCATTCTTATGTGTTGTAGAATTTGCTATGACAGAAAGTATAAGAGCAACCAAATACTTATCTGTTCCAACAGTCAGGCTGCTCTTATGGCTCTTGGGAAGTCCGGAAGTCCACTATGACATCTTCCCTTGTCTGGGAGTGCTATAATGCACTCTGAAATTTCTAGCAATAACAAAGTCATTCTTTACTGGGTGCCTGGACATTCGGGCATTCCTGGAAATGAGTTGGCTGATGAATTAGCTAGAAAAGGCTCAAGTACTCCTTTTGTTGGCCCTGAGCCGGCCTTGGGTATTCCCAATGATCTTACCAGAAGAATTGCTTATGACATCTTCAGGAAGCTTCAATGTAAGAACTGGCGTAATATTAAGGGTCAAAGACAAGCAAAAATTCTTAACTACAATTGCCCTAGTACGTGTCAAAAGGAACTTTTTAAGCTCAGCAGAACTGTCATCAGGAGGGCTGTTAGGCTCCTTACTAGGCACTGCACCCTCAAAAGACACCTCAACATTATGGGTGTCACTAAAGATTCGCTTTGCAGGGACTGCAAATACAGCGAAGAAACTGCTGCTCACATTCTCTGTGAATGTGAGGTTTACTCTGCTCACAGATTCGAACACATTGGTCGACATGTGATTGAACCCTGGGAGCTGAATAACATCCCTGTCAAGTGTCTGCTCATCTTTGCGTCAACTACTGGTCTCTTTTCATAGAGATTTGTTCTGTCTGGGGTAGTACAATAGACCTCTGGTCGATGTGCTGGACTCTTTTTGAGCCACCCGTCTCTCATTTCATGTTGGCATCTTGGCTATAAGAGAGTTGCCAATAATTTAAATTCCATTGAAATATGTAAAGAACCACATTTTACCACTTTTTTTCTAGAATGCAATTATGTTTTTGAAAAATATGTGTGTTCATTCATATATATCGAGAGCTGAAGAGAGCTCCGGAAGAATGTTTCCTCCGGACCCTAGTTAAGCAAAGTTGCTTACGCCCTGGCTATTTGGTGCTAATGAACTCTAGCATGAGTGAAACTTGTCCACTGATGCTAATTGCTGCACTTATCATAGACTATTTTGCACTACCTATCTGCCCTAACAGTGATTCTAAAATGGGTGTCAAAATTATGTTTTCAAAATTATGGTATAAAATTGTAGATAGAAAATTTAAAGCATGGAATTGCAATACATTTTTGAGTAATATACAACTATATGTTAAACAATTATAAGTAAAAAAATTATCACATTGTGCTACTTTGATAATGTGTAAATAGAACAAGTGATGTTATATGATTGCACATATTCGTGCAGATTGTATCAATTCATACAGAATATTTTACCAACATTTTCATCCTATTTCTTTCATGTGTTTTCCACAAAGTTTATTTTGACATTTTGTAATCTATTATACACCCATTACATTAGAAGTCCAATATAGCACAGTTGCCTGGAGCTGGAGACATGCTTCACTCCCACATTATAGTTTACCACAATATATCAAACTGCAATTTAATGGTGATTTTCTTTTTTCAGAGACATACTCTTCACTGCATTATATCTAAATAGGCAGTATATAGGACTGTACTATGTTGGGCTTCTACTGTTTTTAATTTTGAAATTGACATTAAAGAAATCAAATTTTTGACTGATTTAATAAAAATTTCATTTTTTTTAATACTTCACATTTTATACAAAACAATGTACTATGTGATCTGTATGCTACATTTAAAATGAATTTTATATGGCCTTTGATTTCCATTTAAACGGTGTTCTTTTTGCATAGGATAAAGGAACGGGTGCTCTTGTTGTGTCTTCGATGCTCGATTTTCTTACATTTGCATTGTGTGCTCCTTATAGTGAAACTACTGATGGCTCACATTTTGACACACTGTTGACTATGGTTGCGGACTATGGACGCCATTTGTTTCGCCTATTTCAGGTACCTGTACCTTGAGATTTTTATTATTTTTATCTGATAGTTTTATCATCACAAGATATTTTGAATTTTTATTTCATAGTAAAATGTAATTTGCTAGTAGTTTTAAATAGACTTTGTAGAATATGTGTTTTCAAGTTTCCTGTATTTTAATGTACAATATACTGAATTTCAATGTATAATACACTGGAAATACATACTGTAATTCTTGTTGTACAATAAGATACTGTAATTTCATTGTAAAATACACTGAAGCTTATTTACATACTATAATTTTATTATACAATACACTGAATCTTATTTACATACTGTAATTTCATTGTACAATACACTGAATTTAAATTATTTAATACTGTAATTTCATTATACAATACACTAAATTTAAATGTACAGTACATTGAAAATGCATGCTGTAATTTTGATGTACATTGAAAATATGTACTGTAATTTCAATGTACAATACACAATGATTTTCAACCCCAAAATGTATCGTGGACTGGTAGATTTCTTGGAATTTTCTAGTGTTGGACTTGTCACTTATTTACTGTGGACTAATAAAGTGATTTTTAAGAAACATTTTTATCAAATTTAGTAAATCAAATTTTGTTTACAAAATACAATTTTCACATTTAAAAATTCAACATAGATAAATGATCTAATTAGATGTGAAATCTGTTAGATCCAAATGATCTAATTAGATCAGTCTGACCCAATTAGATATAAAACCATTCCAATAAAAATTTCAATACAAAATGAAGATTAATTCATGGTGAAAATATAGATTGTTTGGTCCAAAAACCAATTACTTTTTACAGAATTTCATTACAATGAAACATTTAGATTGTTTGCCAATCGTTTGCTATGTTTGTCGACGTGGTTGTCGAGTGGTCAAGGCAAGTGTTTCCGTAGCAATCGCTCGACTGCCACGTTGTGGGTTCGAGCCCCACGTAAGGCATGGATGTTTGTGTTGTGGGCGCAATGTGATCCGCCCCCTCCCTGGTGCACCTGGGGCAACGTCAATGGATGGCTAAATGGTTCACATTCTGGCCGCTGTAATAAAGGCGAATGACGAAGGTCAAAATGCCTGGCCATTTTTTTTGGGGGGGGGAGGGGGAAACAAAAAAAAAAAACATTTAGATCATCCATGAAGCTTGTTCGATGTACTCTATTGTAGTAATTAATCTTGTGATAAATTTTCTATTTGTAGCTAAAGAAATGATCATGATAAAATTTAGAATGAGAAACTGACTGATCTCATTGCTTTTATTTCCATTGGATAATTCGTACAATTGAATTAATAAGGACATTAAGAATTGTATTTTTATGAGAGGCATACTTGTTATATCATTCTAATTTCTAATTAAACACAACAACATTAACAATTACAACATAAACAACATTAACAATTTAGCTCTTTTCATGTGGCAACTCATGAAAACAAAATTGTTAAACTTTGCCCTTTAAACCATTGTTGAAATGATTAGCTGGCATCAACTGGAATCTTCATTCTGATTTGCTTCTAATTTTTCATACAATACTTATATGTAAAAACAAGGTAAAGTTATAGGGTCAAAATCTTGACTCTTGGATTTGGATGCATTTGCACAACCCTGAATATAACATGACCATATATTTAATGATGTCAGTGTGTGGACATGATACCTCTTAACTAAAATGATTTAAACAAACTTTGTTATGTTTATTTCAATCTGTAAATGTTAAAGTCCTATTGATAAAGAAAAAAAAAAGACAGGAGGCCTTTATTTAAAAAAAAAAATAAATAGAAAATCAATGTACAAAATGTATTACACTAAAATATATTAAATAATCATTTTATGTGTAAATTTTATTTTAAAGCAAATAGTATCATTCATATGATGCCATCATGTACTATTCTGAAGATATTGGTGTGTTTTTTTATCTAAAATTGAAACATGATAAAAAATTAAATATTGTATGAATGTGTAAAACACTGTCACTGGAGCCCCTTTTGAAAACCAGAGAGAAAACACTCATGCAGGCAACCTTTCTTATGATGTGAATATAGGATTGCCATATGCTGAAGTTGGGATGGTTGCCAGATTTGGCGATTTATCCCAATTTGGTGACATTTGGTAACTTTTTGAAAGTTTAAGAAACACCTTGATCTAATGAATATTTTACAAGATATTAGAGATTTCTAGATGTTTTTATAGAGAGTCTATAAAAAGAGTCATCATTCAGTTGGAGAGCAGTTGACGTGAAATTAGCTACATTGAACTGTGATATTCATCAATGTTTTGAGAATATTAGCTGCTGTTTTGTAAAAGGAATTATGTCAATGTTTCGAGAATTGTATTGGTTGTTTTGTGAAATGAGTGGAGCATTTAAGTGCTGTTTATTGTATATTGTTCCTGCTGTGCTTGTGAATAAACATTTTAGTTATCTAGAAATTAGGACTTATTCTTGTATCTTGAGTGCACACCCACGATTCCAGAGGATATGCTGTAACAATATACTTGTTATAATGTGACTGGATACTTTGTTAAATGATTGTTATTGTCTGTAAGATTACAAAGTTTATAAATTCAGCCCCAAATGCCTTTGTGCCTTTTTACGCACATATACCACACTTTGAAAAACACTGGTATAGAATAATAGAATAGAGTCATCAAATGTTATGGGATGGGAATGTTTTTTAATTTATAAGGTTTTTTTTGTTAACATTGTTTAATTATTGTTATATTTTTAATAATGGAAAAGAAATCATTCAATTGAGTTTATTTTTTTACCTTACTAATTTTTCCTGTTATAATGTCCTTTCATTTTTCATTATATTACTGAATTTAAGTGCTAAATAAATTTCTATTCAAGAAATACTTAATTAATTTTTCACATTATTGGTTTTCAGAGTGCCCTCTGCTGCATTATAGAAGCTTTTTAAAATACTTAAAATACAAAGTATTAATTTTAAATTATTTTTGCAGCACACATCTTTGGCAATAGTTAAAGGAGCTGGTCTTCTGATGAAAGCAATTATAGAGGTTAGTTTTATTGAAAGCTAATTGTTTGAGTATTTGGGTATAGTATGCTTGTGTTTATTTTTTTTTTAAATTAGCATTATATTTGCATTTATTAATTTATAGAATTAATTAAAATGACTATGGAATATGTCCAGATTAAAATATATTTCATTGCATTAATCTGTTCACTACTGGCAAGTTAAGGAAGAAGCATTTTCATTAGACCGCATGTAGCGAGAATCATCTGCTACTCTAGACCCTGACACTTTTGAATGCTAAGTCTAAACTGGTGAAAAATCGTATTTTATAAACTTTGCTTTAAAATACATCTGCCATTATCACAGAAATGCATGGATGTTATTGCATTTAAAGGACATGATACCACCATTATTTTTCTAATGTAAGTTTTGAAAACTTGTCTGTTTCATTGACTATTACTTGTATAATATCATCACTGAAATACGGATTAAATAATTAATTTCCTTTAATGAGGTTTTGAACTTTTTATATTTAGTCCAGAGTTCAGAAAAGTGAATAGATGGCAGATCTTCAACATTTGAACTCTCTGTACAAAAATATTAACAACATTATCACACACATTAGTCTTTTTCAGATAAATTTTTCACACTAAAGCGCTACCAACTATTTCAATTTATTCACTTATACCACTATGAGATTCATTCATCAATTGTAAAATTTCACTTTCAGAAAATATTTTACTCTTTTCGCCATAATTATTACAATTCTTCTGACTAAATTCTTACTAGCTCATATCCGCTCCTCCTGAATATCAGTAATAAGAATTCCAAGTCCTAATCCTCTTCTAATGATACCACTCCAGATCCTCACCATTAAAATAAACACAGAATACATGTCGTGAAAGAAACTATCCATTTAAATCTCTCAATCGTCATGCTTTTTAAATCAGAACTACCACAATAGCATTCATGTGCATTTCTTTATACTATCAACTTCTTTGATAGTATAAGCGAATCATGTGCATTATGTATTATACTATTAGCATAAGTATAATACATAATATACATATATAATATACATGCATAATATACATAATACATATTGGTATTATTTCATGCGCATTTCTTTATACTATCAACTTCTTTTTGTTCTTTGTACTTTCCTTCAGCATCTTAATAAAAAACAGAAACTGAAATTGAAATATGTAGGTCAATGCTCCGAGTAACTAGTTTTTCAAAAATTAAGGGATTATAGTGCCATCTAGTGTTGATTAAAATTTTTGAACAAAACCTTCTAGTGTCCAGTTGCTTATATGCATCAATGGGTCATAGTGGCCATCTTATGTTTGCAGTGCATACGCAGCAGTAGGTCAAGAAGGGTGAAAGTTCTCCATTGCATATATGCTACGCTGGTCCTCATTTGGGTTAAGAGAGATAATTTTTTGGGTTTGAAAAGATTTTGATATTTTTTTTTTATAAACTATTGTAATTTTATAAGTTTTATTTCCATTTAATCAATGTGATATTTACAACATTACTAACTGAACCCATTATGAAAATTTTGCAACAAGAAATGAAAGCATAAAATTAATACACAAAACCTATATATATGAAAACTATAAAATTAATGTATTAATTTTACTTTATTAGTCTAGTTTTATGTACAACATTCAGCATTCAGTTTTTCCTAGGCACTTTTTAAATTTTCACACTGACTTAGCATGTGACATAGCATGGGTAAACACAGGCTGTGTAAATGTAGAGCTATAAATCTTGAAAACTACCTCATTATCCAAGTGCACGATGGGAACAGAATGGATTGAATTAATGACCACACAGCAAATTTAAATGCATTTTTTATTTAGGCAAAATTATTGTGCAAATTTACAAGTCAGAACTTTTTGTTTAAAAATAAATTCATGGAAATTGGTCGAATAGATTTTTACTGGGAACAGATGGCTTCAATAAATGGCCATACTGCAAATTTGAACAAGTGTTCTTCACTCAAGTAAAAATATTGAATAAATCTGCTGGCTGAAATATTTTATTTACAAAAAATTATAATACAAAAATTGTTCATGTAGATCCCAAAAACTTGCTGGGAAAAGAAACATTGTCTGAACTAAAAGTTATAGATTGTTCAAATGAAAGAGGAATTATCAATTTGAGTCTGTAGAGAAAGAATGTTGTTAGTTTTCCCATAGGGTTTGCATTGGAAAATGAAATTCAGTATTGTAACCCGCTTTTTCAAGATACTGACCACAGTATACTTTTGTGTGAATATATGAGAAAGCCTAGAAAATGGAGCTACTTCCTCTGGATTTTTTCTTTTCATTTTTACTATATTAATTTAAATTATATAATTTTTTGCACATTGCTTTTTTTCTGGGCGGCTGTATTCAAAATCATTTTATCTATAGGAGGGTGATGCTGAGATTTCTGCAAAAATGCAGGAACTGTCACTAGCCGAGGGTGCTCTACCTCGTCATTTGCACATTGCCATGTTTACCAACAGCACTGATACTCGTTTACTGACTCTACAACAGCTGTCAAGGCATTTAGTGGGCTTGTGGATCACTGGACATCCAACGGCTATGGGCTTACTGAAGAGAATTTTGGTATTGTAGACTAAATTTACTTCTGTTTTTACATGAATTAAATTATTTATATAGAAGTTATTTATTTTTTAATATTTTGTTAAGCCTACAGGATTACTTACACATCTGGATTCTACTGATAAAGTTCCTGGAAAAAACATTGATTACATTAATGTGAGAGACAACTTGCAAATTGCTAATGTAAGATATTGATTTGTTCTTCTTTTTCACTTATATACACAGGTAATCCTTGAATAGAATGGTTAATGGGTTCCATGCTATTCAAAACCATGTTATACAAAACTTAGAATGTGATGATTGTGTTCTGTGTTATTGAAAATTGCGTTATTCAATGCTCTAGATACATATATAAATGAACACTCAGTTCCAAATGTTTATTTAAAAGTAAAAGACGATTTTTAAGGAAAACATAATTTTACATAGTTATGTAATGTTTTTTTAATGATTCTTCATCACTGTCATGATCCAAAAGGCAAATTCTCTTTCTTAGAATAGGTAGAGGGTTCTCATCACTGGAAAAACTTTGATTGTTAAGATCATTGGTGTTAGAAAATGGAGTTTTTTTATTTTCTTGCTTTTTTAACCAACTATACTAGTAAACTTTAATTACTCCAAACTATACTCACAAACTTTAATTACTCCCAAACTATACTCTCAAACTGTAATTACTCCCAAACTATACTCTCAAACTGTAATTACTCCCAAACTATACTCACAAACTTTCATTTGTTAGTACCATTTTGTTGTACTGCCAACTATAGTTAGTGCTAACAATAGTTAGTGCCAACTATACTTAGAAATTTTAATTTGTTAGTGCCATTTTATGATAAAATTAGGCATTTATGTACCATATGCACACATATGGTATAAATTAAATATACGCACACTGTGATTTAAAACAAATTTGCACTTGTATTTAATAAATTTCACTCTGGTCCTGCTGATAGTCTGAATGCAAATGAGGTCACCATTGATAACAGCAGTAAATAATGACACTACTTGATGGGTACTTGTATGTTGTTAACTGTATAAAATTCTAATCAAATGTGAAAATAATTCTTCTTAGAATTGGTAAAGAGGAAATTTTTAAAAACGTGCGATTGAAGTACTGTGTTATTCAAGTGTTGGCACAGTTTTCGACCATGTTATATGAATTTTTGTGTAATTCTATTACTGTGTTATTCGAGAGTTGCCTGTATACATCTTAATTTTCTTAATGTGGCTATGCATTTATGTTTTTATTGTTTCTAGACCCAAAAGTATTTCCTGTTTTTAAACATATTGCAAATATAATACACATGCAAATATAATACACATGTTAATAAAATATTGCAAATATAATACACATGTTAACAATTTAAACATAATTTATAAATATAACACTAGAAATACCCTAATTGCAGAATGCCTGAGTATGTATCTGCAGCATTAGTAGCAATTTTCTTTCAGAATGTAACAATACCACACTTGCTTACTTTGCACCAATACCTGATGATAGTGCCATTTTGTGATAAAATTAGGCATTTATGTACCATACCTGCACCAGAAATTTTCACATTGGTGTTTCTTCTGTATTTCTTGTATAAAGTTGTTTTTATATCATCGCCATGCAAGTTAAACATGTGATACATTAAAATTGAACTGAAAACAACATAACTTTGCTTGATACTTGAGTTTCTCTCAATAGTAGAAGAGCGAAAGAATCTATGGGTAACCCCCCCCCCCCGCTCCCCTCATATTTTGAATCAAATTATTTTTTTTGTACCTTAGGAGGTACTAAAACTTTTGAAAGATGTTCCCAATGAAAAAAATCTGGCCATGCTACTAAAATGGCAACCATTTTTAAACTTTTTAATTTGAAATAAAAAAAAAAGTGTTTATTTTTATTAGGCAAGTAGTTATTCTATACATATTTTTGTGCAAGAAATTTAATTAAACCATTTTCAAGCTTCTATAACCAACTTTTCTTGAGAAAATTGTAATTTTTAGGAACTTTTGGTGAATGTTACACATGAGGCATCATTCAAAACAACAGCAAATGTCACAATTATTTTATAGCAATTTTACATAAAAAGTTGTGTAAACAAATTTCTAGAATGTCATAAATAGCAATTTAAATATATATCAGTGTTTTTGCAATCCCGGCTATGTACCACTGATCATTAGTAGTAATTGTGCTATTATTAAAATTACAATATTTTAATTTCATGTATGTTATGATTTAAAATTTAGGATCAAAGCCAGAAGCCCACGAAAACATTGCCTCAACAAGTTATAGAAAAGCATTTACAAGTTATAGAGAAGCATCTTGAATTTGTTCTGCAGCACTGGAGAGAAAGAATTGGCATGCCAAAGAAAGATGTAACTATCTATTTTATATATTAATTAATTCATATAAAAGTCATCAAAAATATTCCAAACTTAATATTTATATTATTATTTTATTAGTATATAATATTTATATTAGTATTTTGAGTTCTTTGTTTTCATTTGTATTCCACATGCCACATATAATATACAGTTAGTCTAAAATTTTATTGATCACACCTTAATATACAGTAAAAACAGTAGATATGTAGAATTTTTTCATAAGCAGTTTAGTATTCTATTCAGTCCATGAAGCAATATAACAAGATTTTCTTCCACCGATAAGTAATTTAAACATCAAATTAGGTAAAATTACCTTTGTGGGTTGGGGAAAGTCAAGGAAATCAAAAGACAACATTTTGCTCTGAATCCTGATTGAGCTAGCATTGTATGATTTTACACAATAGTATTTTCTCAATATCTGAAAAAATTGTCTAGATAAAAATTGATATATTGCATATTTTTATTTGATGTGTTTGTAATTAATATGTATGTATGAAATTACAGGTACAAAAGATTCATGTATATCAATTTAATTTTATATTTTTATGGGAGTAGGAAGTCCAGAAAATATGTTAAAATAGTTTCTTTTTAAAGAAATATTTTGCCCCAGATTTTTACATTATTATGCACTTATAACAAAGGGGTAAATTTACACACCTCTGGATTTTTGGGGCCAACGGCCGTACCGTGCTGAAAACACCGGTTCTCGTTAGATCACCGAAGTGAAGCAGCATCGGGCGCGGTTAGTACTTGGTGGGTGACCACCTCGAAACGCCGCGTGCTGTTGGCCATCTCGGGTGCGGTATCCCCGTGGTTTGCGCGCTAGATTTGCACGCTGCCACAAATGCCGCCGTGTTCATGCGGAGTACGATCACGTTAAACATGTGGGTCCGTAAGTCCTTCCGAGAGGTTGGTGGTAGGGGAAGGAGGGTACGGTCCCTGTGGATGCCTCCCCCACTGGGTTCCGGTCTAAATTGGGTGGCACTTCCCGTCCGTCCATACAGTTACCTTACACCTTTCTGGTAGGTCGGACGGTCTGGGTCTCAACAACACCTCTGGATTTAATGAAATATTTGTTAACACGAAATAGATAATGAATAAATAAATAATAGATACGTTTGTTAATTCTGTTATGTATAAAGTATTTTATTGGTACATATATTTTTTTGTAAGTTTTATAAGGAAAGAGATTATTGTGTAATTTATTGAAATGTTTTTACAAGCTTATGATTGGAAACTCTTGCTTACCTGAGGTAAGTTTGCTAGGAATTTATGTATTTTTTTCATTATTACCATTTTTTTAAATGTGGTATTTTATGTATTATTTTTTTTTTATCTTCTGACATAATTTGGACATTATTCATTTTTAATTTTGATATTGCTTGAAAGTGTAATTACAATGTTATCAACAATCGCAAAACTGAATTTTTAATTGAAAATTGAGCATCATAATTTATTAAAAAAATTTAAGTCACATTGTAACTTGATTGCCGATATGTTAGCTAAATTGAATTATTAGAAATTGATATGAATTTTGTAGATATTTTAATGTTTATCTCTTAATTGCTATATTTATTTTTTGGTGCTATATTCATTTAGTAGTTTTGTGTTATACTCACTGATAAAGTATTAAAATTTCAGGATAAAATTCAGCAGAGACCAATAGTTTTGAGGAAGCGTAGAGAAAGAGTAAAAAATGAGGCTAATTGGCCAATGTTCTATTACCAGTTCAATAAAGATCACACAAAACCTGATTTGATATGGAATTATAGAGTAAGTTGTCTTTAAGATTTTCTTTTTTATATAATTTGCTTTTGGCTTTTTTTCATAGTACTTTCTTCATATGATAAAAGTTATGATGCTTATGTATTAACTTGGACACACTTAGTTGAAGGCCCAGACCACTCGACTGGCCCTAGGGCTTACAGCAGGAATTTAAGTGGCCGGGAAGTGGACGCAATTAAGTAAATGGACGCACTTAGTGTATTTACTTAATTTACTTTCTCAATCTGAAGCTTCGGAGTTTCCTCAAATCAAAATTATAGAGTTCCATAATTAAGAAAACTTTAATTTACTGAACACAATTTACTTGATGCAGTGATGTAATCTTGTTGTGAAATGTGTTCATATATTGACTATGAGTAAGATTAGATTAAATATTTAAATTTTAAAATCTATGTATACTTCTAAATATTCTAAATTGTAAAATGTTTTGCTTACTTCGATGTTTTTAATTTGCCAATTGGGTGACATAAATGTGACATGTTCTGAGCTTAGTTTTAGTCATTCCTTTATTAAACTGCTTTTGCTGCATGGTATATGATCACATGTCGAACAAAATTGTCATGCTTCGGAATTGGTAAATAAGCATTTATTTTGCCATTAATCATTCTGTCTGGGGCTAAAACGCTGTACTAAATAAAATGTATAAGCGAATTTTAATTTGCTAATGGAATTTTCAAATTATAATATTTAGAATAAAGTTGATTAGTAATATCTTTTCATTTAGCTTAATCTTCTCAGTATTTATTAGTGAGTAAGTATCATCATTATCACTCACCCGTGCCTAGTGGCACATAAGGCCTTACTGAGTAGGTATGCTGATTGATTTAATTATTCATTTATTTAAATAAAAAATCTTAATCAAACAAAAATGATTCTCATTATAAAATTGCTATGTAATTTATCAAGTCCACTAGTTAATTGGTGGAAATTTTGTAAAATTTTATGAATATTTTTTTTAATTTATATTAATAAGGAAAAGAACTGTCATATTTTTATAAACAGTATCAATATCATTTTTAACCAATAAACTTTGCTTTTGAACAAGATGGCAAGTGTTGTGGTGTAATTTTTAAAGAATAAACACTTTGTAATAGAAGTCTTTATTTGATCACACTAAAAGACTTTAAAATCATATTAAAGGCCAAGTGCTTTCAGCCGTTTAATGTCCAGCAACAGAGGCAATCCCGAAAGAAAATAAATTGGCTTTTATACTGTCAAAAACAACTTTAACACTTAACTTTAATGTAGCACTTTTATTCATGAAACTGCTTTTATTCATTCTTAATTATAAAATAGAGAGAGTATTTGTGCAATAATGGCCTCTGTGACTTTGTTAGTCACGTCAGATGGAAGTTGTCTTTAAAATCTCACTGCTTTTGTACTAGTAAATATGAAGCTATTATAGCAACACTCTTTTTACTTTCCTTATATACATAATGTATAAGGAAAGTATTGTGACGGGGTCGAAAATTCGAATTCGAGTTTTCGACGGGAGAGCACGTTTCAAGCATCCCTGATCACGAATCAAACATTTTTGAAGTGATGTCTGTGTGTGTGTGTGTGTGTGTGTGTGTGTGAAAGTATGTGTGTGTGTGTGTCAGAGGGTCTGTGGAGACGATAACTGACGAACGAATGGACCGATTTGAACCAAATTTGGTACAAAAATCACAATCCGTAAACACTGGAAGCCTATTGTTTTTATACGCAATCGAATGTTCAGAACCCCCCTAAATTTTCAAATGAAATTTTGAAAAAATCATCAAAAAATCAAAACCGCTAATAAAGTTACGCAAATAGACATTTCTTATGTAATTTTTCATTAGAAAACGATTGACATAAATTTTAGAACGCTAACATGAACCGTTCTCGAGATATTGCACATTTTTCAAAAAAATTATCAAAAAGTCATATAAAATAAAAAAAAATATTTCCTATTGAGAAACATGTTCACTTTTCATATGTAATACCATGCGATAAATTGGGTGACATCATTCTCGTGGATCTAGCTCGTTCCATTCATGAAAAAAGATACTTTGAGTAATACGTTTGTATTTGAACTCCAATGGTCATTTGTCTGCTGTAAGAATAACTTATTTCTTTGCCCATAACGCTTCGCGAGATTTTGGCGACGAATTTGACAGAATGTCGCCAACTTGGCGACTTTTTAAAATGTTGCAAAATTAACGAAAATCTCGCCAAATGGATGAAAATGACGCTAAATCAATGAAAATGACGACTAATTGTCGAAAATTCAATGTCTTGGAAAGAATATTAGTATCTACTATAAGAAAAACCTATTTTTTTACTGTAAAAGTAGTAAATTCATTACATTATATAAGGAAAGTCATGTGTTGCCCACATCAGATTTTTTTTTTTAAATAATATATAGTTGAACTGTCAGTCTGCTATGCATGCTAGTAGCCTCACAGCCCATTGCGTCACCCAGCCAACATATTCTATGTAGGCCGCAAGCAAGCACTTTCTTTAAAATAGATGCTCACGGAAAAAACACCTCCTCTGCTAATTCCTGGCAGAAAAACAGTCAACTGAGAAATTAATTAAAAAACAATGGTTTATTTAAAATGTTTTAGACATAATCATGTCATAGCCGAAGCATTTGCTTCTAATAAATTAGGTAGTGTGTAAAATTTTCAAACAAATAAATGAAAAATTTAAAAGAATAGAAAGAGGAAAAAAAGTAGTCTGCTAATAGGGGAAAGATTTTGAAATCACTTAGTCTCCAATCAGCCTCCTTGTCCAGAGTTACACAAATAATTGGCAAACTTTGTATGAGATGTAAGGTCTTAATAGAGTAAGATTTATCAAGAATTTAAAAGGGGAGAATTTTAAGGTTACCTTTGAGTAATAGCCAAACTAAACTTATCATTAATGCAAAATTTTGAAGCAATGGAATCATAGTTTTATTTGCATTGTTGTGTGCACTGAAATTACTTTTAATACTTGTGCATCTCTGTATTATATTATTACTACATACTGCATATGCATTTAACTTTAAATGTTTCTTAAAGAGCATTGCCCTTTTCCTGGTTATTTGAATCAAAAGCTTTGTTAACATTATCAAAATTTTAGGGACATTAACTAGTGATTAGACAGCTCTTTTTTATAGTTTTTCACTCCTCAACCAAATATCCATCTAGTTGAAAGCCTCTAGAGAGGACACTAGTATTCTAATTTAATTTTAAATAAAATTTGGAGCACTTGCTGACCCCTGGAGCCATGTTTGCTGCTGCTCACTCACCGTTGTAGCTTGTGGCCAGCTATGCTTGTGTAATATGCCCCTTGTTCACCGACAATCGCCAACTTTGTAAGCTCTTTTACAGTGCTCTTTACTTCGAACTTGGCCCTGTTCACTGCTGCTCACTAGATAAGCAAAAAATTTATAAGTATAGAAAGATGAAAAAAAAAAAAAAAAAAAGCCTACTACTAGGAGAAAATGTTTGAAATTGCACCACCATGATATCTATAGCCATGCACCACCATATATTTTTATTGCAGGCATAAGACAGCTATCCCAATAAAATTTAAAATCCAAAGAATTAAACTATTCTATAAAAGGCAATGACATACTAAATTTGGATTTTCTAGCTTCTCTGGTTCTCGAGTTATTTTTTAGCTAGAACGAATTACTCGCTGCTATCCGGGTTCTAAATAAGTTCCTGCTATTTAAATAATACAAATACAGATAACACTGCTCAATTTCTGAATCACTTGTTTTCAACCAAAATTATTCCTGCACTTCATTTTTTTTTCCATGCATTACCATACCAATTATATAATGTGTATATAAATACTCTCCTTGAATATGCCCTAAATAAGTATGTTGCAATTTGTCATGAATGTGCACAAAAATTTGGTTCAGCAATTGTTGGAAAAACAACACAAAAAATGTATATCTTTTGAGTTTGCGAAGTTAGAAACTGATATTCACCCGTTGATGCTAAAGGTCACCCCACTCATGAATAAACTGTTTAGGGTCCGCTATGTTGAACATTGTTTTTTCACGTTTACTTAAATGCAGTTTTTCACTGTTTCAAGGCCGGTGCTCCTCGGAGCACTGTTAGATGCCCCCCCCCCCCCCCCCTCCTTTCATTTCTCGAGGAAATTTTGTTTCTCTTATTCCAAATTATGTGACTCGACAGACCTCGATTGTGATTCGTCACAATTAGGATCTTAGAGCACTGCCCGTTTCCTTTTTGGAAACTTTTTCTCATGTAAAATTCTTTTATTACTATTTCCCAACCGACCCTTATGACCGGAGATGTATAGGCTGCCTCGGGTGCTCCATAATTTGTTTCTCCTTGAAACCTTGAGAAACTGATATTCAGGAAATTAGACTTTTGGATTACTTAAGATAAACACAGATAAATGAAAACACTTGAAATCAGAGGGGAAAAAATTCCTGTACCTTAGAAGTAAAATTCACAAAAATAATTGCTATCTAAGCAAGTTTTTATCCAATTAGAGTCAAATTTTCTATGAACACTTATAATATTAAAATAATTATATGTTCCACAACATGAAAATTTATCTTTTAAATTCAGAAATTTTTAAAGTATCAAATAAAATAGCATTCAAAATATCATTTGCCAATCACATGTGTCATTTTATCTTTTATTGTCTAGTGACAATGGCAATGAATTAATTTTACTGTCTGCCTGGGATTAAAATGATTTTGAGTCGAAATTTCACCAGATTTTTGACTTTAAATGTTTATACTAATTCAAATTAAAAAAAAAATTCTGAAGTGCCCATTACGAGGGCATTAAGTAACTTCATAGCAAATTTCACTGCAGTGTAATGCTTCGATTTTCTGCTACACCCACAGTCCTTATACCCACAGAACTTTTTGTACTACCAATATAAAACTTATAAACATCATCATAACAATGTTTATAAGTTTTATATTGGTAGTACAAAATGATCTGTGGGTATTAGATTAGCCGAACATGCCCACAATATAAAAGTGAATCATCCATTGGTTCATCCTAATCTGTTCAAAATTAGCAATTTGTTCCTTTATTTGATAATACATTTATTTTAATGCATGGTAATAATATTTTCTATCAAAGATTATAAGATCTGTAAACTGTATTTAAAAGCTCCATCTTGACGTACAGGAAATTATTTTTCATTTTAAAGTGTCATAGTTCTTTCAGACATCATAATGTCCATCAGTGGCAATGTTAAGGAATTGACAGATATGAGCTTTATACGACCCAAAATTGTGAATACAAAATTTGCATATGGTATTCACAATTTCGGATTACATAAAGCTCATGTCTGTCAATTTCTTAACACTGCCACTGATGATAGACATTATGATGTCTGAAAACGCCATGGCACTTTGAAATGTAAAAAATTTCTCTGTACATCAAGATGGTGCTTTTAAATACAGTTTATAGATCTTGTAGTCTTTGATAGAAAATATATGAAATATTTTCGCCATACGTATGAAAACATAGTAATAACCCTAAAAATATTTTACTTTATGAATTTTTGTTCATTTATCTTTATCAGGACTTTGCAGTTTTGACCCATACAAAAATTTTGTTTTGCATCTTCTCCTCAATTCCATAAAGGTTAAACTGTTTCCTACGTACTTAAATACTTAAAGCTGTAAGTGTTAAATTCTTGGCATGTCTGTCTACCTGCTTGGTCTTTTAAGTTTTTCTCCATGCAAATGTATGTTTTTGTCTTTTCTCAATTTTTACTTGTGGCTGCATGGTACTTGATTTTATGCAAATTTTAAAATTGTGAATTGCATTGTATTTTTGGCTATATTGTGTTGTTACATGTTTAATTACTTTGCAAAGCCATATGTTCGAAAACGTTAAGGTGATTTCTGTATTTTTGTAAATGTCCTATAATTTGAAAAATAAACTTTAATTATTTTAGAAGTATCATTTTATTTCTGTCTTCAGATGTGCAGCCATTTAAGTAAATATTGAATTTTATTTCCGCACACAACAGAATGATTTAATTTCTATATTTTTCCAATTTACAGTGAAAGGATATTAAATTGTGGTTCTTGAAAATCCCTTTCTATCATTACCTTTAATGCTAATTTTTGAAATTTTTAAATTTTCCTATTGGTCTGGAAGCTGACTAAAACTAAGATTCTAATTAGTATGGAAGTACTAAATTGTGATATATTTTTAATAACCCTTCTCATTGTCTCCCCATAATTCAAACTTTCAAAATATTACATTTTCCCATTGATATGGAAATTGAGATGGATCAATTGCTACTGAAACAAAGAGTCTAGCCAAAGTGGAAATGCTCAATAATTAAGTAAAGTAGATTTGAGTTTTTTGAATATTCCTTTGCATTGTTGCCATTAATTTGATTTTTTTGAAATATTAGATTTTTCCCATCAACCTAGAAGATAAGATGGAGTGGATGAAACTGAAACAGAGATTCTAGCTAGAGTGGAAGTACTCAATAATTAAGTAGAATGGTAGTTTTTTTTTTATTATTATTATTTTGCATCATCGCCCCTAATTCAAATGTACAAAATATTAGATTTTTCCATTAACCTGTAAGATGAGACGTAAAACCAAGGATGAGACTAAAACCAAGATTCTGTCTTGAGGAAAAGTTCTCAAGTATTAAGCTTTCTTCATTTTTTTAATTTAATTTTTTCTTTTGCCATTTTATGGTTTTCTGAACTAGTAACATTTTTATTATGTTTTAATCCTTTATTCTGCTTTGTTCACAGACAAGAGAAGAATTGAAAGATGCCCTTGAAAAAGAAATGAGAGACTTCCATTTAGACCGAGAATTGAGCCGATCGGCTGTAATCTCATGGAATCACACAGAGTTTGAAGTGCATTATAATTCTTTAGTTGAAGAAATCAAGATTGGGGACTATTATCTTAGACTTTTATTGGAAGAGGATGAAAAGGATACAACTGATAGTTCATACATCAGAAAATCGTTAGTATAAGTATTTCCTAAAATATATTCTATTTTTTCATACTTTTGCATACTTTGTTATTTATGCTATTGTATTTTTTGATTTATTAATAATGAAGATTTTAATATAATATCTTTCTAAAATTTGTATTTCTTTTTTGTATTCGTCTTTTTTTATTAACTCATTACTTTTTGCTTCTGCGTGTTTTTGATTACTTTCTACTTTCCCTGTAATACATAATGTATGTAAAGGGAAGGTATTGTGATGGAGTAAGAAATATCAGATTTTGATGAATTTACATCTTTTTGAGCATACCTGAATAAAATTTATCCATTGTTTCAATAATGTGTGTCTGGAGATATTTTCTGCTATTAAGACGTATGTTTTTGATCTAAATCAGAAAAAAATAAATAAATAAATAAATAAATATATTTACTTATAAACTGAATTTTTTTTAAAAGTATTTTTTAAGTACATAACTAACAATAGAGAGGCAGTATTGTTTAACAGTTATAATGACCCCGTTCTCAAAATATTAAAAAAAAAGTTTTTTTACATAGGGAGCATGATATTTCCTGAAAGAGTTATGCAGGGTCCATGAAATTTAGTAGTATGCTTATTTTAATTAGTGACAACAAAAAACCTATTGATTTTCAATGTGATCAAATTATAAGAAATTTCTAATTTTTGCTATTTTCCCAAAATATCTAAATTTCATTTATAGGGAAAATTAGATATTGGTCATATCAGACAAATTTTCAAAAATCGTTCTTATTTTTGTTTGGTATGGTCTTATCCTATAAATACAAAAAGCACACCTATTATAATCTGTATGTCTGTCCATCCATCTGCATGTAATAGCAATATCACCAGATTATTTTTTACAATATTTAATATAGCATCTAGAAACAGCTTTGGCAAGCAAAAGTAAAATTTGTTAAAATTAGGTAAAATTTAAAAATGTTAGAAGCAATTTTATATATTTTCTCCATAATTTCTTTCGGAGGAAAAGGCTTCTTGAATTGAGTTGAACAAATTTTAATTATCCTTTGTCGCCATTTCATTTTTGACATGTGAAATATAGCTTGCAGTTAATTAAACTGATTTTTAAACAGTTAAATAACAGATCATGTGACATGCTTTTACTGCATTGCTCAATAGAAACTACATAAATACCCCATAAATACATCTTTTTTTAGACTATTTTCATACACTTTTTAACTTATTTACATTAGTGCTAAATATTAGAATGTTTTATTATTTTAGAAGTGATTGCACAAAATGAATGACAAAATTTGTCGCTATTTATTTCTAGGTATGAATTTTTCAATGACCTCTACCACAGATTTCTGTTATCGCCCAAGACATCTATGAAGTCAATGTGTTTGCAGGCCATGACCATTGTATATGGGCGTCACTTCGAAGAAATTGGCTGTTTTAATGATACTCGATTTATTATCAGCATGTTAGAACGTGTGAGTTTTTATCTTTCAAAATAGTTAAATTTTCATAATTTGAGTTTATTTTTTATACACTATAATGTAGTCTAAAAAGTTCTGGTTTTAATATTTTTTCATGTTTTTCTTTCGTTACAACGGGAAATATACTGCCAAAAATAGCAGTGTTATTGTTGTTGCTAAGCTCCTTGACCTAGAAAATGCTAGGTCAAGTCCATAAGATCACACCACCCGTAAAGCAATGAGGCTGCCCTCTCTTGGTCCTCTACTAGAAGATTTAAAGAGACTGCCATGCAGTTGAGAAGATGAGAGTGAGTTGCCGAGGAGGAAGAACAGGTACATGAAGGGAAAGTTCTGTCTCCTCGTTCAAACCTCATATCCTTAGCGTGGCCGCTCCTTAACCTGGCCAATGCTGTCTGAATGGATCAAGGCCCATCATTTTGGAGTGATAGTTCACGACTTTTAGCCGAGTGCCTGTGATGATATGGAGGAGTGAATAGCAATAATAATAATATACAGGGTTCTTAGGATAGTCCTTAAGCATACTAAGAAATTTGTAGGGAAAGGCCCATGAGCGTACATGTTAGGTCTATATATAGTAAAGTGATCATGTCCAATCAAATAAAACTGATTACAGCACCCCTAATGGAGGTTTTAAAAAGCCAGGATAACAAGCTTGGCAACAAAGTGAGATAGACGAAAAAAGCAAATTTCACAATTTTAGAGCATTGTGTAGAGTAGGGATCAACATGAAGAATCTCTTCATATTTCATGGGCGTAATTATTGTTTCAATTTTTATTTAAAATGCCACACAACATATTTTGCTGAAATCTTTTGTACACATTTTATGAGATAATTTGAATATTGCAATAAATTTTCAAAACAATTTATGAATTTTAACTTCACTTAAAAAATGTTTGAAAGTTATGTCCCATAAAGTTCAATGTATTTTATTTTTTCAACTGGGGTTAAATCCAAAACTAATTTGGTGATATTATTAATTTTTATTTCCAAACATCTCACAGAATGTCTTAAAAACGTACTAAAATTTCATTTGGATATTATTGACAGTTATCGTGCCAATGACAGACTGACAGACAGAATAATCAAAGTCATAGACACTTTTCAACTGCATTGTAAAATGCTAACAATGCATTTTGCCTATTGTGATAAAGTAAAACCGCTTTTTAAAATTCGCCAAAAATCAGGAAATTATTTTGAAGACAGCAATGAAATTTTATTAAAGAGAGCATTCTTTGGTATTTATGAGGATATTAAGATTAAAACCATGATAATTAATTTGATTGCTATAAATTAGTATGAAAGTTATTCAAAAATTTTCTCAAACATTAAATAAATAAAAACATTTTTTAAAAAGTCTGTTTTATGGGTTCCTCAGTTTGTCACAAAGTATCTTTGCACCAGATTTCATATTTTTGGATTTCTTGGATTTTACACTATAATGTGCATGCACATGTAGACTCTTTTGTTATTATACCTGTAAAAACCTTGATTTGTATATTATTTTATAATTATATAATATATTCCATAATTCATTTTTATATTATTCTATAATTATATATTATATTCCATGATTCATTTTTTTAATTTTGCATTCTTATAGAGTACAGATAAATTAGAGCGGGATAGACTTGTCATTTTCATTGGAAAGTTAATTTTGAATAAGGTATGTTAAACAGTTTATTAGTCTCTATTTTTAAATATAATTATTAGTTACATAAAGCTTCTAATAAGACTCATATTTTTTTTTCTTTTTTTTCAATTTATGTGTTAATGTCTATGGTAATCACATTTTCTTAATTTTCAAGGGTTATGCCTTAGAAAACCGGTATAAGTTGACATATTTGACATCATAATAGTGCTATAACATGTTTAACTTAACTGTGGTACATATTAGTGCAAATATCAGTTTATTAACCTACCTTACGGCTCCAAGAATACATTTTTTCAACTCCATAACAACAAAATAACTGAAAATTCCATCCCTCTAAATAAACACCTTCAATGACCTTGTCTTTTGTTCGTAACTCATTCCCCCTTCAGTCAGGAGAAACTTGAAGGAAGGGCTGCAGGCATTCTTCAAGTTTTCAGAAGAAGATTGAGAGTTCCAAGAGAATTTCAGTGGTACAACTGTTGTACCGCTGTAAGGAAAAGGTTAAGAACTTAATTTGAATGAAACATTAAGTTCAATCCCTTTCTCAGATAATATTAACAAACTTTTTATTATTACATTTATTATCTAGGTTAGACGAACCTCTGTGTTGATTGAAAAGATAATATTTTTTGTAATATTTTGGTGTGTACAAATCAAAAGTGGATACTTTTAAACCTATCATATGGGGAGGGTAGGGGGGGCTCATTTATTCTTTATAAAATGTTTAAAATAATGTTACTCATATATAATTTGTTTTACTTGCAATAATTACATCTGAGTTTATATTAATATATTTCCAAAAATTTTATTGAATTCTAAGACCAATGAGTTTATAAAATTCCTTGAAAATGTTACATATTTAGACATGTGTCATATGACAAGTGTTCTAAATTTTAATTTTTATTGTTTGTGTTTCATTTTGCAGAGAAATGTGAAAGAGATCATTGATGCTGGTGGTTTAAGGATATTAGTAGACCTATTAACCTTGGCTCATTTGCATACCAACCGTGCAACTGTACCTACACAGGTAATTCTTCTGTACTTTTTTGTGTAAAATTATTCTAGCATGTTTTTGTTGTGTATGTATTTTACTGTGTTTTAAAAATAATTTGATTTCATTATTGAGGAAATTTGCTGTTTTCTCTATTTATTTAAAATCAAGGTGAACATGCTAAATGGAATAGCCATTTTGCCATGAAGAAATATCCTCAAGCCTTGATATTCAAGTATAAGATTTCTGAATTGAAATCATATTAGTGTTTGTTAGTTAAAATCAAAATGTATGGAAACACGCCAATTTTTAGCAAAAACTTTAAAACAAAATAATAAAGACAACCACCAAATGTAGAAAATTAAAAGGTCTTTAATAATAACACCATTTATGTTGTACATAACATTACAAATTCAGAGTGCTTTCGGACATCACTATACATCTTTCAACAGTTCAAAGTAAATTGTTTAATATGGGATGAATATGAGCTCTTATACACGGCCCACTACCGTGAGATAAAATTTGCATATTGATCCTTTTAAATTCAATACATTTGAATTACAAAATACTTAAATAACAGCAGATCATAAAATACAAGGCAATCAATAAACGTGTCATCAAAAGTAGAGCAAAAATGGTCTATGTATCCAGAAAATTATACAAGGGTTTAAGACAAGCATGTCAAACTCGCGGGCCACATGCGGCCCACAATGACTTTGCGGCCCAGTCTGTATAACAATATGTGAAAAAAGTTTTGATAAAATTTTCGTAGCTTAATTTTTAAAATTTCTTATTATACATAT
This sequence comes from Amaurobius ferox, assembly GCA_951213105.1. Lineage (NCBI taxonomy): Eukaryota > Metazoa > Arthropoda > Arachnida > Araneae > Amaurobiidae > Amaurobius > Amaurobius ferox. The sequence goes on from OX578154.1 coordinate 1,266,055, forward strand.
TTATTATTAGATAGAAAATGTCTTGGCCCAGCTATTCTTTTATCTGAAATAACCTAATAATTTCACTGCCGCACATTCCTCTAAAACCCAACCTTAAAAAAAGAACCTCTCATATCCCTATGATTCACCAACGAAATCATTAAACTAAAATTAAATCGAGAACCGAAACTCAATTATAAAATTGCAGAGACTACGAAAAGTGCTCTGTTTGTTTATATTACAAAACCTTGTTTCACAGCTCCAGATGGAGAAATGATTCATTGGATCTCCCTATGCCAAGGTCAGGTAGCTACAAAATACATTGGAGTTGTTCGCATGGGCATTTAACGCCATTTAGTAGTACAAAAATAAATTCAAGTAGAAACGTTCCATATGAAAACGTTCTATTTGAATGAAAAGTTCGTAGTCGATGCACTGGCGAGATGGATGAGGATGTTTTGAATCATTGTGAAGTAAATAATGAACATTAGAATATCCATCCCCTATTAAATTTATTTAAAATTGTTTACTATTTTGTTTTGATGATTACTCATATATTTTAGTCCTTTGTATTCAGTATGTCTTTGTCGAAATCAGGTGATAGTAAAACTAAACGCAAAATTTCTGACGAACATTGGTATTTCCAAGAAAAGTGGGAATTGGAGTAATTTTGGTGTGGAATAAAAGATGAAAAAATCTGCTTGATATGTAATAATGCTATAAAAATGTTATACAACATTAAACGTCACTATGAACAACATAAATCAAAATATGATAATTACGAAGGATTTATGAGACAAGATAAGTTGAAAGAGTTGAAAGGAACAGACCATGTTTACTAAAGTAATACAAGAAAGTGAAGCTACGTCGTGTCGGAGATGATAGCTAAACACTCAAAACCTTCGACCGAAGGGGATTTCATCAAGGAATGTCTAAGTAAAGCTGCAGAAATTGTTTTTCCGGGAAGTGTAAAGGTTTTTCAAGTAATCTTTTTCTCTCGAATACCTTTTTCGAAAAGAATCACCGATTTGGCGGACAATTTAAATGATCAGATCAAAGCAAAATCATCCAGTTTCGAAGTTTTTTCCATTGCCTGTGACGAGAGTACAGATACTGGGGGTTTATCCCAATTAGTTGTGTTTCTTCGTGCTTGTGACACAGATTTCAACATTTTTAAGGAATTATTGGAACTAGTACCGATGCCTGGCATTCGACAGGACAAAATATTTTTAATTGTATCTATGACATATTGCAGAAATACAATCTACCTCTGTCTAAATTGACTTCTGTAGCAACAGTTGGAGTGCCTTCAATGACCGGAAAATCCTAAGGTTTCGTGGCACTACTGCAAATAAATATGATGGTTCCAAGATTTATTATACGCATTGCATTATAACATCAAGAACTATTATGTACAAAGGTAATAAAGTTGGAAAATGTGTGGACACCTATTATAAAATTATCAATTTTATAAGATCTCGAGGCTTAAATTAGTGACAGTTCTCTGCTTTATTAAGTGAATTAGAAAGCGAACATTCTGAGTTGTCCTACTATACCGAGGTATGTTGGCTATCCTGTTCCAAGGTTCTTAAACAATTCTGGGACTTGAAAGAAGATATATGTCAGTTTTTAATAATGAAAAATCAAGATATGAGCTTGTCTTTTAATCCAGTATGGTTGCAAGATTTATACTTCTTGGTTGAAATAACAAAACACTTATCCGATTTAAATTCAAAACTGCAGGAGAAAGATCAGATCATTAAGAAAATGTGTGACCAAAAGTTAAAGCATTTAAATGTAAGCTATCTCGTTGGGAAACGCAATTGAGAAATGAAGATTGGATGCACTTTCCGAAATGCACCGTATCAAGTTTAGGTAAAATTGCATCGTATCAAAAATACGCTGGAAAAATTTTAAACCTTAGAACTGAATTTGAAACAAGACTTGCAGATTTTAAATTTTTGGAAGACAAGTTTTTTTTGTTTTCTTTGATTTTCTCGATAAATATAGAATTAGTACCTAATCATATGCAAATGGAGGTAATCGAGATTCAGTGCTATTTAGATTTGAAGACAAAATTCAGTAAAGTTGGTGTACCTAAATTTTACAAATATTTGCCAGCCAGGTTTGAAATCACTCGAAAATTCGCATATGTAATTATTTCTATGTTTGGAAGTAATTACTTATCGGTTTGAGCAATTATTTACACTCATGAAAGGAAATAAGTAACCTGTAAGATAAAGAATTACTGATATTATTGATCTTATAGGTGGTTCTTTTGGTTATTACTTTGGTTCAGTTTTGAAAGTAGCCACTGTGAACAAGATTTCCCCCAAAGTAGAAAAGATAGTAGCAAAGAAGAGATGTAAAGTGCCAGGAAGAAAACATTGATTTTACCACTGTCCCAGATTTTTTTTATACTGTACTTTTCGAATTAAACCTAGTTCTCTATAAAAAGTTTTTTTTTTTTTTAGCAGCCCACATAAACTTAGACCTTGTTTGTTTGGCCCTTGTTAGCCTTTGAGTTTGACATGCTTGGTTTAAGACATAGTGAGTCGAGAATGATACACCATGCAAAACTGAGGGTCTGAATGAGATCAAAATTACAAATAGAGTCACGGTAAATATAAATGTAAAGGGATTCAAGAAGTAAAGTATTACTGGGGTTATTGCAGCTAATTAAGAGAAAAGTTTTATTGAACATAGGGTTAAAATTATTGTTGCTAACAAAATGGGAAAGAGAAATAGACAGTTTTTTATTTTTAATATCATGAGCATGTTCACAAATACACACTTAAACATATATACACATTGTTTAATATCACATCCTAAACAAATTACATTGCCACTGATGAAGGTCGTAGTGACATCCGAAAGTGCTTTTAATTTGTAATTTTAAGTACATCATAAATAGTGTTATTATTAAAGACTTTTTAATGTACCAAATTTGGTTGCCCTTATTATTTCATTTTTAGGTTTTTGTTAGTTATTTGGGCAACAATAAGAAATAACTGAAAAGTGTGAAATGACAATTTAGTTACCAGCATTGTATTGATCGCATTTCAAAAGCATTACTTTATTCAACTTGTTTATATAATGTGTATTCAAAGAATTTCCTGAATTTTTCTTATTCCATAAATTTAGCAATTTTGGTATTATATTTGGTATTATATTTTGCTATAGAATTGAATTTCAAAAGTGTTTGGCGACCAAATAAGTTTTAAAAACACTGATATAATGTACCAAAAACTTGAAATAACAAAAATTTTCTTCAGTTGTGGGGCACTAATATACCCTCAAAAATATATTGGAAACAGTATGCTGTTTTTAATACATCAGATGGTCGTTACAGACCTTTTGTTCATCAATCAAAGAACATAGCATTCCCATTCATATTCATTCCCTGTGTGAAATAATTTTTTATTTTAGAGCAATATTTCTCAAACCATTCTTATGAGATTGTCATTCTAAAGTTTCAGAAGAAATACTCATACTCTAATCAAAATCCCTAAAATCAAAATCCTCAAAATCCCTAAAAATTCAATAACTATGAGGTTAGTAGAGCTTTTTCAAAGAACTGGATCAGTTGCAGACAAAGTGATAACAGGGAGGTTTCCCATTTTATCTCAAGATAAACTGTCTGAAGTAGAGACTGAATTGCTGAGACTTTCAATGAACTCTTCAATGGCAACCTCATAAGTGTGGCTAGAGAAATATTGCAAGTGATAAAAAAAAAAAGCAAGTGACAATACTTTATTCGTAATAACAACTGCAAAATAGTTTCATGGTGTCAAATGCTTCTAAAAGTTTTTAATTTTTGCATAATTAGTCTACTTTGACAAATGACTATGATGATTGTATATATTGCTATAATGAAAATATATATGTTCATAGTGATTTAATTAAGTCATTAAAAATTTTAAAGCAAAACAACCGCTTGAAAAATTAAATCTTAAACAATAGAATAACAACAAAAATGCAAGTAATAATCATTGGAGAAGAGCCTGCCCCATCTGAAGTTATACAAGAGACAACAAGTCATGATGACAGCAATCCTGAGCCACTTGACACATCACCCAGCCCAGTGGCTAGGGAAAGCCACCTCCTAAATATGCAAGTGATAAAAAGAAACAACACATTCATTTCTACATTACATGTTAGTGAACTACAAAAAATAATGTTGTGGTCTATATGCAGCCTTGGGGCATCAGGCTACATGCTTTGCTTTAAATTAATAATAGTTGAATTTGGTTTTGTGTGATAGTTGAATTTAGTTTCATTGGTACACAAACATTTAGCTAAAACTTTCAAATAACCTGATTATTTTATTTGCTTGTATGTAGACACAATTTCATAGTAAATATTTTTGATTATTCAAATGTTAAATATGGCAGTTCTATGGATAGATATTTTATATATGTGCATATTCTATATATATAAAGAAGAAAAGTATGTATGTATGATCCAACATCACAGGAGAACGGCTGAACCAAATTTGATGAAATTTGGTGGGTAGCCTTGAGATAGCCCCACTTAAAATTTAGTCTTATGTTTCAAGTTTCTAAGACTAGGGATTGTCGAGATATTAATGGAAAACGAAACTTTTTCCTAGGAGTTCTACTCTCTAACTCCATGATTCTCAACGAAAAAGGTTGGAAATCGTTGGTTTAAAACGTGAAAGTCAATTAAATCTCTTGAGTTTTCTGGGAGTTTATTGAATGTATTAGTCACTTTTGAAAATTACAGGTTTGAAATATGAATTTAAATGGAAATTCTATCATTATGGTTTATTTTTCACAGGCTTACTCAACAAATTTTATTAATTTGAATAATAAATAAATGAATAAAAAAATATCTATCTATATATATGAAGAAGAAAAGTATGTATATATGATCCAATGGATCTCATATACATACAAAATATTGGCCAAAGAGTGGCCGTGCTTAGGCAATGTGTTAAATAAGTATAAACAATTCTGATTCTGATTTCACAGTGAAAAAATAATGTATAAGATTCACGGCCCTATATATTCCGGTGTAATTTTTATCAGAGTTTTGCATCGTAAATCCCGAGCAACGCCAAGTAATCACTGCTTGTTTTATATAATTGGCAGTTCTATATGTAGTTATTCTATATATTTGTTTAATTTTAGATAATTGGCTGTTCTGTGTATAGTTATTCTATATAGTTCATAATTTTAGATAATTGGCAGTTGTAATTATTCTATGTATTTGCTTAATTTTAGACAAATGTGATCGAAGCCTCACCTGAAATGATGCAAGTCACAGAGAAAGAATGGTATTATAGAAATGCTGAGAAAGAACGCTATGGACCTTATGGTTTTACAGAGGTAGTGTGTTTTGTAATATCTTGACAGTTTTGCTTGGATAGTATTAACAAGATTTTGCATTTAAAAATAAATTTGTTTTTAAAATGTTGTTTTTGAAAATGTTCTTTGCTAAATAACGTTTATTTAGAAATAACTAGTGTAATGAACTGTTTGTTTCGTTGGCGTACTCAGCGATGTCACCAATTAATGTAAGGGAACTGTCATCGCTGTCATCATCGTGCGCATTGATCTCGATTGTTGCTTTCCCCGATTTTGTCAATCTCGACTCATAAAGCATTGGGGATGTAAGAAATCGCTAATGCCACGAATGAAATGGAGTCCTCCGTAATTTCAATGAGTCCTCCGATAGGCTGTCTCCATTAAATAAAAATTTTTAATTAGGCTGTCGGTGCCATTCGAAAACATCAACTAAGTTTGTAACGTCTCTTTGGATAACGTAGGTATCGAGTCCTAGGGTCTGATGAGATGATTATGAAGAAATCAGGAAACGCTCCAGACAATTTAGGTAAAAGGCAAAATTAGTTTAAAAAAATCAAATTTATTGAAACTGAGCAAACATGGTAGGAATATACAAAAGTGCCGTACAAATTGACCTCAAGACGATGAGTCGAAATCGTCGACCTGCTTCACGCAAAGATGTTAAGCGTCTCCCCATGGCGTGCCTTGAACCGAGTATATATCAGGGCCTAATCCTGAGACCACCTCAGATAGGACTTCGGAATGTTCTCAGGCCCTTGGTGTCAAGGACCACCAACCTCCATATCACGGGAATATTTCCCCGCATCTCGATGACAAGTGAAATTGCATGATTTCGTGGAAATCTGAGGGAAGTTTATCACTTTGTTTTTCCCAGCTTCCAAGTTGGAGGTCTGGGTATAAGAAGGTGTATGACCTCAGGGATTCCCAAGCAAAATGGCGAGCATTCGGCTTCGAAAAAAAAACCCCTGAGTTTCTTACATGCCCCTTCTAGAGAAAAACTCCGGTGAAGTCACCCAGCTTTTTCAAACCTCTCCAAAGAAACTCTTACTGGACCCTCAGATTCCTCACACACCATCTGAAATAAAATAGGATTAGGCAACCCACACTTTCCTTTCTATAGGATCCCCAGATCCATGATCCATCTGTTTGTTAAAAAAAAACAGTTTATGTTCACATTAGAGTTCTGACCACACTCCAACCAGTTCGATAAGAGTTTTTATCACACAAGCTAGGCATTTGGTCAATCTTATCAGCGTAGTTTGATTTCTGACGAGCATTATACAGTCAGAAATGAGTTCAAAGTTCACTCCCACAATACGAAGTCACAATGAACTTCACAATCTTTGATGCAGAGTCTGAGCATTGTGTGTGTCACAGCTCACCTGGGTGGGTTATCACCCGTGACCCTTCTACCCTGACTGTCCCCTCGGGATCTCGTGTTTACACATTTCATTGCAATATCAATACCAATAAACACTCCCTTAAATCCCCTCCAAAAGACCAAAATAATAATACTCGATAGATAAAACACTTTATACTTATTCCCAAAGAAAATCACCTATACAAAAAATTATAATTCTCAACCCCATTAACGATATTTATTCATACTGTTATTTATGCGCCCATGCGCACCACCCTTCTAAATAAATCTCAGTTCCGTTGGAACCACCTACGCTATAATCCTTCCCTACTCTTATGAAAATAACAAAAACAAAACACTTACACTCATATAACTAACTTCATGCAAAATCTGCACACTGATATATATATATACAAAAATAAATCTCCAGTCACTTCGTACATCCCTTTTCCTAATAAACCGAAACTAATTCTTCTCTCCTTTCCTCCTGTGTCACCTGTTAACGTATCTCCCCCTAGTTCATACCTGCCAATTTTTACATATTATGCGTAAAATTTACGCATTTTAACTGCTCTTTACGCTTTTACACATATATTGCTATATTTTACGCATTTCCGCATTTATTTGAATTTTTTAACATTACTAGGAAATCAATCTCCGGCGAAATTCTCCGGCTTTTTTTGTTTAAAATTTATCAATTAACCAGACATGGTATAATTTATCAGCTACTATCAAATGATTTAAGGTTTCAAAATCCCTAGCCCCCTTCAGACTACAATAATATTCCCACATGGATGTAGCTCGAGTCGCAAACTGCATGAAACTTTCGTCGGTTCGACAGCTCGCCTTTCTGAACTTATCCAGGCATATCTGTGGTGATGGTTGGAAATTCTCCAACACGACTCCCTTCACTATTGCGTAATCCCCATACTGTTCTTCCGGAACCTGCGTTAGCAAGTCTGCTGCCTTGTCGCCCAATAGATTTAATAGGATCATTGTTCTAAATTCCATCGGCACGTTTTCTGAAGCGAACGTTCTTTCTAAACTCGTAAAGTTGTTGCTAATCTCCCATCTGGTCTGACGGAGTCAGATCAGATCAGTAAAACTGTTGACTTTAATAAAATCCGATACCAAAAGGGGAGAACCATAAATGTCCTCCCTGTTCAGCCCGAGACAGTCCAAAATATGTTCTGGCGAAGCCGGCACTTAGTGCAAATGGCAAAAGTTTTTTGGCCTCCAGAATACAACAGGCCTTTCAAGTGTCCACTGGCTAGCCGGGTTAGACAAGTGTTGAGTTGCCTGTCACAAGGAAGAGACAGAGAAAGTCCTGGTCTATTTCCTCTATACCAGCAGTGAGAGGGAGGCAGAAGCCATTTTTCCTTGTTTGGGCCTTTTGCCTCGAGAATAGTTCCAGGTAAGTAAGCTCTTCGGCAGCAGGAACAGGAAGATCCAGTCCCTCCCTAGCAAGGGAATCCGACAGTTTGTTTCCGTGAATATCCACATGAGACGGGATCCACTGAAAGTGTATTTCATGCTGGGAGATGATTTTTACTTTCTGAAGGATAGATAAGCTGGTTTTATCTCCAATGTGGGTCCAGTTTTTAGGGTGTTGAATAGAGCTACGGCTATCAGATAGTATCCAGATACCTCCATAGTTGCCTGCACTCATTATAATCTCAAGTCCCATATTGATTGCTAGTAATTCGCTTCGGAATACTGAGCAGTAGTCTGGGTTTCGTTGTTTTATCGAGTATTCATCTGTAGGTGTTTTAATAAAAATCCACTTCCTGCCTTTTCGTCCATTCTACTACCATCTGAGTAGATAGTAATATCATTTGGAGGGATTTTGGCAATAATCTCCAGGGCCAATTGTAAGAATTATGCTCGTAAAGAATTATGCCCACTGGTCTGCCCATGTCGGCACCTTCACCATCAACAATCTTATTATACGGACCATTTCTTCCACCGTTCGGAATCTCATGGGTGCTCCTGTCTCTACACTGATTGTTGAGCTCTCTGTATTGCCGCGTTCCTGTGCCCTTAACCTTTCTACTTCTATCCTTTCCTGTGATTTTAAATTAATTTAAATTTATCTAATTCTATTTTTTCCTTTTCCAACCTTAAGTTTGCTTCGAATTGTTCCCGTTCCTTAATTTCCTCCCTTTCATTCACTATAGCTGTCAACATTCCGTCTACCATTTCCTCCTCATAATCCGCGAACAGATGAGATCAGATGAGATGAAAAACAGATGAGATCAAATCTCACAAATTAACATAAGGTGTATTGATCTAAGAATACTCTTCCACTTAATTTATTCTTCCAATGAGTATGGTGAGTAATTTATTCTTCCAATGAGTATGAAGTTTGAGAACCTCTGCTCTATATCAATAAATAAATAAAAAAAAATCTAAACCTTTGAGGACATTTACAATTATACATTTTGGTGATATTTTTCTCTATTAAAACGTTTTTAAAGATTTGAGGGTATTTTTTTGCAGAATTTTTCTTTTTCAGGAAGTTTTAGTTTTCTTTTATTTTATTTTTTATTATTTCTATTTTTTCCCCTTCTTTTTATCAACTACATTTGCATAAGGATCATGTTTTCAAAGATTAGTTGCATCATTTAAAAAAAATGCATTTTCTCACAAAAAGACCAGTATTACCCGATAACTTAAAGCAAAATTCAATGAGAATCGAGTTTACAAACATTCTAAAGACATTTTAATACAGTAAACCTATATATTAGATATTCTAATGATATTCTAGGGACCGGGAATAAAATATTGTTATAGAGAATTTGTCACGAAAGACAAGTACAATGTACATGAGCAGCTAGGGCCACAGAAAATTTCATTATAGACAATAACGTTATTGCCAGGTTTCATTGTATAATATAAAGTTTTACAAAAATCATTTAAAACTGTTTTATGGAATCTTTTTACTTTCATTTTAAGATAATTTTTCATAATTTTTCAGGGTATTTTTATGAATTTTTAGGTCATTAAATTCCCGGCCTATATTATGCAAATTTGATTAAAAAATATCAAAATGCTGTTACTAATGAAATATTTTTATTACATATGAATTTAGACAGGAGTTTAGCAAATTTTTATACCATATTTATATTTTTAAATTTCTCTTAGATGAAGGACTTGTGGGACGAAAATGTCATCCATCCCAAAACAAGATGCTGGGCTCAAGGTATGGATGGCTGGAAGCCTGTACATAGCATTCCTCAACTGAAATGGTGCCTCATGGCTACAGGATCTTCATTGATGAATGAAAGTGATTTGGCCAACGAAATTTTAAGGATGCTCATTAAAATCTGTGAATACTTTCCCAGTCGGTAATATATAATTTTTTTTTATGATAAATGAATCTGTTGCATGTGATAATACAATTTTATACTATCAGGGTGTATACAGGTGCTTTAAAATCTGGGAAGTACTTGAATTTTATATTACCATTTTCAAAGCCTTAAAAGTAGTTTCAAAATTCACATTTTCCGGATTATGTCTTTGAAAGTGCTTGAAGAAGGCGGGGATGAAAATGTTTCACAGATCTGTGGTTTTTTATTTTTTTTATTTTAGAAGTTAGTTCTGCTTTTCCCGAAAATTCCCTTGACAACATCAATTCCCTCTAAAATTTATGCAGATGTGCACCATTACATTTTTCACTAGGTATGGACTAGTCTCGAGCATCTAGAGCTCGCAATATAACAGTCACTTGTGGGGGAGGGAGATCAATTTATTTAAAAATTAAAGTTGATCACTTTCAAATTATGATTATATATTTTTTCCGATACGATATTATTTAGTTATTTATTTGCTATTTATACTATGTAAATATGGCTTTCTAAATAAAAAAGGCAAGATATACAGTTGATTTCAAGCTGACATATTTGACGAGAACGAAAAAATCATCAAATATCGGGAGGGGGAGGAGATTCTGAAGACAAAACAGAATACACTGAAGAATGGAATTCGTACTACGAAGTGAACAAAATAAATTTCCATGAGTGTTAATATGAATTCTCGGGATTTTTAGATTTAATTGAACAATCTGTGATAAAATGTTACGATAACATTTTAAAGTGTTTAATATTAAAAATTACATTGTTTCAGAAAAATGTCTTTTTCAATAATGAGAAAATAAATTTTGATAATAAAAATTCCATATTTAAATAACGATGATGTATATTTTATGCAAAATAACTGTGACTTGAATAAGGGGGAGGAGGGATTAACTCTTAACAACATAATTCATGCTCCAACCACGAGCCAATCTCCTGCTGTCCATCTAAACTTTCGTTTCATTTCCAGGTTCAGAAATTCTACTGGAAAAATACAGTATTTGCTTATAAAATATAATTCCATATAAATAATTTTATCCTGTTGTTTTAAATCCTCGACTTCGTCAGTCCGGGGGAGGAAAAAAAAAAAAAATGAAAATTTGGAAAATGTCTGTATTTTAGAGGTTTCTGGATTTTGGATGTCCAAATTTTCGAGGTTTTACTGTATATATATATATATATATATATATATATATATATATAAAACGAGCTGAAGCTTGTATGCAGCAATACATACATGCAGTTTGTCAAATTAAGAAAAATTTGGCATCAAGTATAAAACACAGATAATAGTATCATAAATTTTATGCAAATGTCAAGGAAATTGATAAATGCACAATGAATTTGTGGGCATACCTACTTATTAATTCACAATAAATCATAACCTAAAAATGTTATGACATTTTTCTTAAATACATCCCAGAGAAGAAAAGCGTACTATTGATGTAGAACAAGTTGTTACATTGGAGACTATTCGTACATGTCACTTCTATGTGTATGCACATTTAACTACAATAACTAAAAGATATGACAAAACTTTGCACAAAATTAATTCATAATACTTTGTTTAGAATATTACTATCAAAATATTTAATTATTCAAACTTTTTTTAGAGAATTAGCAGTTAAAAACATTAAAATGGCTAAATGCATGGTAATGTGTGCAGCTGAAACCCCATACTGTAAATAAACCTAATTTTGATAGATCACCACTAGATTTTATTAATTATTTTTTACGGTTTCTTAAGGTTTGCTTTATAATAATAATGACTGTATGTCTGTGATTGCACTCTACAAAAGAACACATGTTTATAGTTTTTATTCATGGTATTAAATGTTTTTCAGTGATTCTGATGGCGCTATCATCCGTCCTTTACCTAGAGCTAAGAGACAATTATCGGATTCCACATGTTTGCCCCACATTGTTCAGGTACTGATTTTAAGAATTTATGTATTCAGCATTTTTATTAATTTCTAGAATTATTTTAAAAATATATATTTTTAATTTTACCATTTTAAAAGACAATAATTTGTGTAAAATTAAATGCACATGTACCATTTTAAAAGACATAATTTGTGTAAAATTAAATGCAAAGTTATCTCATTTTAAGTATATTGCTAAGCTAATTTTTCCACCTTAGTATGTTGTAAGATGAGATAAGGTGGTAACCTATTGGAAAAGTAAAAAAAGAAAAAAATTATTTTCAAAAAGTTATGTAAAATGTTATTTGCATATTTAAAAAAAAAAGTAATTTTAGACTTTGTCAAAGAAAATATAAAAGATTGAAACTCTTTAATGAAATGAATTTACTATATTGTAAAACAACATATTTATATTCTCACATTTGCTTGGAATTTATTATTATCTGCTTTGGTCTTTAAAAAAAATAATTAAATACTTATAACCATGGTAGTGGAACATCCTGGTCTTGAAAGTAGGTCAGGTCCACCCTCCTGCATTATCAATTGCACCTCAGTACTCAAGGGCTTTAATGACAATAATAGTAATGATAATTAATAATGTTACTGCTATTATGTTATACGTGGTGTATAGGAAAGTCTGTATCAAGGGAAATTTCTCAAGAACAAAGAGCGTTATCTTTATTTTTTAATGCAGCTACATAGGAAACCCCCTATGGGGCTATACAGGACAAATTTGGGTAAGGGGGGGCTATCTCGCTCCATTTTAAAGATAGAAAAAAAAATCAATTACAAGCTTGTTAAGCATTGCCAAATTAATGTAAAAATGTGTATGTCCAACAGAAAAATTTAAAAGTACTCTGAAAACTAGGGAATAGACTCAAAATCCTGCCCATATAAAACAACATTAACGTATTAAGATGATTGGGATGTCTTGCATTGTGGGAAACACTATGCTTATCGTCCGGCTGCACTGGCATTCTGGTTACATTTTCCTAAAATAAAGATCATTTCACAATATTCTTCATTAGTAAACATGGCTCATAAAATCGAAATAAAAATAGAACAAAGTGACAAACACATAGCATAAGGATACAGCACTACAGATGAAATGTTCTTTCAATCTCAGATTCGTTTACTTATTTTTATCGCTTCTATTGTGATATTTACCTGCAAAAAGGTCTGTGAAATAAAACAGTTAAGCATTTAAACTAAATTTATTAAATAATTTGTTATGTAACTGTCGTTAAACTAAATTGTAGTTCAAAGAATCTCATGCATTTAAAACTATTTTTTTGGAAAATTATTTGCAACTTTTTCTGACAGACAAACTAACACATTTTTATACTAATTTGGCAATGTTCTACAACTTTGCAATCGACTTTTTCTCTATCTCTAAAAGGGAGCCAGATAGCTCCCCATGTTGTCTTGTCATGTAGTGGCATAGGGTTTTTCTATGCAGCTGTATTAAAAATATAAGGATAGCTCTTTTTATTCTTAAGAAATTTCCCCTGATATGGACTTTCTTAAACACTCTGTATATTGTAATTAAGGCAGGGTTTTTGTAGCAAATTTGGTATGGCGGCACAATACCAAATTTACCACAGTATTCGCCACTGAACCACTCCCATGATATAGGCTCCATTCGTTTTTGACTGAAGTAACAGTAAATTCTCAGTTGTTTGTTAACAACCGGACTGTGTTGAGTAACAAAAGCTATGATCTCCCAAATTTTCTAAAAAACATTCATAAAACTTTAAAGTACCAAAAATTTCTGAAATAATGCCAAAAATGACTGAAATGTGTGCCAACTGACCAGTATTCCTTAAATGCTTAAAAATATGCTAACCTATAAAACATAAAAATGGAATTTTCCAAGAAAAGCACAAAATAAAAGAAAAAAAAACACATAATTAGGTTTTCCAAATAACTAACGTTTATTAAAATTTAACTAAACTTTTAAAAAATTTAAAATTTTACATCTCAAAAACAATTTAAACATCAAAAATTAATAAATTGACTGAAAGTATAGTGGAAGTATAAAATGTTAGAATATTAAAAGTTAAAGAAAACAAACATTAATAATGAAATTAAGATATGTTAAAATTATAGAATGATTTGCCAAACGAGAATTTAGAATAAAAGGGAACATCATGTAGCCAGAAAGGAAATGTAGAACATTACTAACAACCAAATTACAAATTAAAAACCTAATCAAGTTAAATAATAATAATAAAAGTTGAATAAAAATAATCCAATTAATAGTTATAACAATAATGATAACCCATTTCTGAAATATTTAAAAAGCTGAAAGTAGAATTTAAATGAAAAATCACTATAAATTAATGAATTTGTAACCGAAAATAACAAATTTAGTATCGAATGAAAGGGAATAAAATGGGGAATAAATGGAATCACAAATTAGCCAATTTAATTAAATTTCCTTTCCGGCTAGATGATGTTCCCTTTTATTCTAAATTCTTGTTTGGCAAATTATTCTATAATATAAATTTAAATTGCTAAAATGAAAACCTAAAAGAACAAACTTTCGCCATTTGGAACACAATAACTATGGAATAGAATGCGTTTAAAATTGAAGAATATTGAAAACCTAAATAAATGGAAAATTGATAACTAAATTAAGAAAATAAAAATATGTAAATAAGTCTCCTAAACCCATTTTGACTAACAAACAAAATTAAAATTATTAAGTAACAGAAGCAACCCAACACCTGTAACACTGCTTTATACCTCAGTTTTACAACTTTTTGTAACCAGTAAACTCTGAGTGCTCTTAATTGAATATTTCTTGCTAAAGATAAATTGATTTTCATTTAAATTTACAATTTCATACTTAACTTTAATAAAACATTTACTCCTAATGAAAAATGACATTTAATATCAATCATATCTGTCCTTGTAATATTTATGCTTTTATACCTGCAGAACCTACTTATCTATATAAATAAAATTGAAAAGCTGTCTGTGTGTTTGTCTCATTATTATGGGAGAATGGCTGCACCGAATTTCATTGAATTTTCTGAATTGACGTGAAACAGTCCATATTTCGAGTTTCTAGGACCAGGGGTTGTAAAAAAATGAACCTCCCATAGAGATAGCATTGTGCAGACGATATTTTTATCGCCAGTTTATTTGAAGGCAAATTTATCAACAGAATTAAATCCAATGTATTTATACAGCATAT